>JAGDQO010000275.1:15000-532439 GCA_018342035.1 Solanum appendiculatum | reverse complement strand
CAACAATATCTTCTTCATCCAGTGTTCACCCTTTAGGGATTAATCCACAAACCTCAATACGTGGAGGTTGAGGTAGATGATGAGGAGGAGCATCTGGTTCAGGTGGTGGGCAGAACCGCAGTTATGCCTTAGCTGGTCGTCAGGACTTGGAGTCATCTCCTGATGTTGTTACAAGAATATTATCCATTTTCACTCATAATGTATATGCATTGGTAGATTTTGTCTCTACACATTCATATATTACCCCATTCGTTGCTAAATAATTTGGGGGGAACAAGAATTATTGCTTACCCCGTTTGTTGTATCCACACCAATTGGAAAGTCAATTATAGCTAGAAAGATGTATAAAAAGTGTACTATAATATTTAAATTTGGTTCAATTTGACGTTATTATGGGTATGGATTGGCTAGCCTCATGCTATTCCAATGTTGATTGTCGTACTAAATTTATCAGATTTAATTTTCCTTGCGATATAGTCCTGGAATGGAAGGGTAATACTGCCACACCTAAAGGTAGTTTTATTTCATTTCTTAGGGCACGAAAGATGATTTCAAAGGGTTGCATTTATCACCTAGTTTGAGTTAGAAGTACAAATTAAGGACTAGCAACTCTTCAATCAAGTCCTATAGTCAATTAATTTCAAAATGTATTCCCAGATGATCTTCCATGCATTCCTCTAGAGAGAGAAATTGATTTTTCTATTCATGTTCTGCCTAACACTCAGGCGATATATATTCCTCCATGTAGAATGGCTCCTGCCGAGCTGAGGGAATTACAAGAACAATTGAGAAATTTGTTAGACAAAGGGTTTATTAGGCCTAATACCTCACCGTTGGGTGCACCAGTGTTATTTGTTCACAAGAAGGATTGATCCTTGAGGATGTGTATAGATTATAGACAACTAAACAAAGTCACAATAAAAGATAAATACCTGCTTCCAAGAATTGATGATCTGTTTGATCAATTGCATGGTGCCAAGTGTTTCTCGAAGATTGATCTAAGGTTAGGGTACCACCAACTAAGAGTTAAAGGTGGTGATATTTCAAACACAACCTTCAAAATAAGATATGGTCATTTTAAATTTTTGGTGATGTTGTTCGGGCTTACCAAGCACAACAGCGTTCATGGACTTAATGAATCGAGTATTCAAGCCATTCCTGGATATATTTGTGATCGTATTTATAGATGATATTCTAATATATTTGCAATTCGAGGTAGATTATGTGGACCATCTGGGAGCAGTAATGCAGACACTTTGAGATAATCAATTGTATGTAAAGTTCTCTAAGTGTGAGTTTTGGTTGAGTTTAGTGGCCTTCCATTGCCATGTAGTTTCAAATGAATGTATTAAAGTTGATAATCAAAAGATTGAAGCTGTGAAATGTTGGCCAAGGCCCGTGACTCCTACAATCACCTTTCTTATCATGTATTAGATGGCTTTGAGATTGTGTTAGACTTCCTCTATTCTTTGTCAACTCTTTCTAATATAGAACTGTCTTTTGAACTCTTTATCTCTATCACCTTGTATGATGTATGTTAAGTGGCTTGTGTAGGGCCTTTCGGGGTCCTATATGCCATGTCACGTCTAGGGGCTACTTTAGGTCATGACAGTTGGCATCTTTTAGGTTACCGGACATTGCCACTTTATGGTTCGAAGCTTGGGGGAGGTCCAGGGGATCGAATGCACCTCCACCTAAATGAGAGGATTTTATAGAGGCCTTTTTAGTCAATATCTTCCACGAGAGGTTCGAGAGGCCAGACTTGATCAGTTTTTAGCCTTAAGCAAGGCAAAATGAGTGTCAGAGAGTACAGTTTCAGATTTGACTCATTGGCATGGTATGCTCTAAATATTTTGAGTACAATGGAAGCTAGAATTCATCAGTATGTGGTTGGCCTTTTATGAGGTACACACTAATATATTTATAGATCACAAGAGTCTCCAATACATCTTTAAGCAGAGAGATTTGAATTTAAGGTAAAAAAGATGGCTAAAATTGCTGAAAGTCTATGATGTTGATATTTTATACCATCTTGGCGAGGCTAACATTGTGGCTGATGCTCTCAACTGGAAGCCTAAGGGTAGCTTAAAGTATGTTGAATTTGGAAAAGTAGATATTTCTAGAGAATTGCATCAGTTGGCTAGTTTATGAGTTCGGGTAGGTTACTCAGGGGATGAAGGACTTATAATTCAAAATGCAGCAGAATCATCACTTATATTAGAGGTAAAGCAATGACAACACGAGGAACCAGAGTTAATTGAATTAAAAGAGGGAATCCCCAAACAGAAGAAACCAACATTGAGACTTATAGAAAATTGAGTTCTCATGTATCAAGGTCGATTATGTGTTTCAGATGTGGGCAAGCTTCAACAGAGAATAATGATAGAGGTTCACCATTCACCCTGGGCAACAAAGATGTATCATCACCTCAAGAAGGTGTATTGGTGGAATAACATGAAGAGGAATGTCATTGAGTTTGTGGGTCAAGGTTTAAATAGTCAACATGTAAAACTAGAGTATCAGAGGCCCGAGGGATTAACCCAAGCTATAGAACTTCTGATGTGGAAATGGGAGGTGATTAACATGGATTTTATTATAGGTTTGCCCCGCATTGTACGGATGTATGATTCTATATGGGTTATTGTCGATAGGCTAAAAAAGTTAGCACATTTCCTACCCGTTAGAACTACTTACTTGGTTGAAGATTATGCCAAGCTATACATTAGAGAGATAGTTCGACTTCATGGGGTTCCATTTTCCATTATTTCAGATAGAGGTGCTCAATTTATAACTAAATTTTGGAAATGTTTTCAAAGGGGTTTGGGTACTCAAGTGAATCTTAGTAAAACATTTAATCCACAAATAGAAGGACAGACTGAGTGCACTATTCAGATGCTCAAAGATATGTTGCGAGCTTGCGTGTTGAATTTTAGAGGAAGTTGGGACAATCATTTTCCCTTATTGAGTTTGCATACAATAACAACTTCCACATAAGTATTAAAATGACTCCTTATGAAGCTTTATATGCTAGGAAGTGTAGATCGCCAATAGGATGGTTTGAGGTCAGAGAAGCTGAGTTTCTAGGGCATGGCTTAGTTCACCAAGCAATCGAAAAGGTGAAATTGATTCGAGATAGATTGCAGATAGCCTAGAGTAGGCAGAAACCATATTCAAATATACAACTCCTTGATCTAGAGTTTGCAGTTGATGATTGGGTTTTCCTAAATGTTTTACCTATGAAAGGTGTCATGAGGTTTGGTAAGAAAGGAAAACTTAGCCCAAGGTACATTGGCCCAAAGAAAAGTATTCAATGGATAGGTAAAGTGGCATACAATCTAGAGTTACCTTTTGAATTGGAGGCAGTCCATCCTGTTTTAAATCTATTGATGTTACAGAAGTGCATAGGATATCCCTTATGTATTGTGACTATACAGGATATCCAATCATAGAGGATTATCTTATGAAGAAATACCATTTTTTATCCTTGATCAACAAGCTCGAAAGCTTATAGCAAAGTAAGTGACCTCGGTTAAGGTGTTGTGGAGGAACAATAATGTTTAAGAGATGACGTGGGAAACTAAGGAAGAAATGAGATCAAAATACCCCCATCGTTTTAAAATCTATAGGTTCGCTTAAAAAGTCCTTATTTGTTACCTTGTTATAACTTTTTAAGTGTTAATGAGGTTATTATGTGTGATGTATCATAATATTTGGAATGAAGGTACAACAATTCAGTTCCCAAAAAATGAGGTATATTCCCAAATAGAATTATGAGTTTTCATCGTATGAAGAGAAAGGTGATGAGTATTTACTTATATTTGTTAGTTATCATTTCTTGTGTAATAGTATCAGCTACGGATGCCCATATGTTAGATTCTTCTGCATTTCAGGTTTTGAGATAGTCCATTTTACAAAGGAGACTGCCAAAATTTTAGAAAATTGTCCTAAGACTTAACCCTTATATTAATAATTCCGTTCGAGGATGAATGTCCCTAAGGAGGGAAGGATGGAATACCCCGTAACTACTAGTGCATGTGCTGCTAACTTTATGTTAAAAAATTGAAATGAGGATATAAATTAATATTTTTATTAAAAAATATATATGGAAGTATTTGAAGTGTAAAAACAATGTTTTAGGCCAAGGAAAGACTTAACACAAAAGTTCGAGTTAGAGGTTCATTGTGACTAGTGTTCCAAAACAGTCCCATATATGGCCTACATTTGAACAAACATATCTCCCAATCAACAAAGAGTTAGAGAACCTACAACATATTAAACTTATGGTTTTCGAGTCTAGTTTCCAACACATTAAACTCTTTGTCGATAAGATAGAGTGCCATATAAGGCCTATTTTTGAACAAGCATATCCCCATCTACAAAGAGTTAGAGAACTTACAATATATCAAATTAAAGGTTAATGAGTCTAGTTTCTAACGCAATAACTTATTTGTCGATACGATATTTGGTAGAGAGATATTCCCATTTTAGTGAGACTGCACATGTAGCATATTGGGTGGGCCCCTTAAGTTGGTGGAGATTATATTGGATATATATTATGTTCCAGCTTCATTTTACCTCATCATTTTTGCCCAATTCAAAATATAAAACAATTCTAAAATCTCTCCAAGAGTTCCCCTTTAACCAAATACAAAAAACTATAAGATTTCAAGGTGATTTCCCCGCTAGAATGTTTGTAGAGGTTGTGTTACTTGTTTCCTCCTCTTTGCTTGTGGGTTGAAGGATTCTTCAAGGAGAAGGAGTCTCGTTTATTTGGTGTCTTACTGCTGTTTTGAGTTAATAATAGCACTCTTAATATTTAGTTGAGTGAAGTAAACTAATAGTTAAGGTATGTAATCTAGGACATACGATTAAACGGTTGAAAAATCATATTTTGATTGTTATATAAAGTTGGGCTGTTTTAAGGTGTTTTCTGGATAGTTATATAATGTTGGGGATTGATCTGAATAGTTTCTGTTCTTGTTTATATTCAAAAGTGTTGTGCAGTGTTGAGTTTTTAGTTAGGAACCAAGCATTTTACACGATTAATTGTGTACTAGCTATCCTTTAGCTTAACGTGAGTTCTATTGTTGTTCATTGTAGATTAAAGTGGTGTAATGGGTAAGGTTTGTCATTTTGCCAAGTTAACTGAATTAAAGGTATGTAATGTCCCTCTTAATTTGCATTCGGTGGGAATCTTTTGTCTGAACGACATGTATCGAGAGAGAGCCTAAGAGATGTGTTGTTGAATGTACTCTATTATTGAAAATCAATGAGTTAGCCAATATATTGATTTTAAACATTTTTTTGATATCTGAATGGTTATGTAGAGATCCTTAGAGTTAAATTAAGAGTTAATCTCCCTAAAGTTAATTTCGAGAAGCTAATCAAAAAGAAAGTTAAAGCAAGGAAGTAAAGTAAGAGTTGCCGAGTCTCTATTCAAGACCATCCTTCATCTACTTGTAGTAGCTGAATCTAAAATATATTATCCGCAAGTGACAAGGGTCCCAAGTCATTTACATGTAAATTATGCATATAAGTTACTTGGTAAATGAGAATATTAATGTTATGATTAAAGGGTTCTTGATGGTATTCATTTGAAGTAGTATGCATGGGCCCTTAACGATGCCCTCTCATTGCATTATAATTATTGGCCCTTGCCAATGCCTATTTGCAGTATTATATTGGGCCCTTGTATCAATGCCCATTTTCTGATTATATGGGGACCTTGATGATGCCCCATTTATTACATTGAATCCTTTGAGCCCATGACGATGCTCATAGGATAGAGAGACATTTGTGCTATAAATTTCAAGTTGTTTTGTATATGATGTTTAGAAAGATTCTTGAGTATAAGTTATATGCCTAATGGGTTCTCCAGGTTCCAGTATGACTATTGTTGTCTTTTATATGTTTATATAATGCCTTACATACTGGTACATGTTGTTTGTACTGATGACCCATTATCGGGGGCATTGCATTTCATGTTGCAGGTTCAAGTAGAGTTTACATAGACCCCTCTAGTAGGTAACTGTCGTATTTTGCATTTTGTTTGTAAGCTGCATTTCTCTCAGAACTTTTGAGTTTATGGCGTGAAGTTGTAGTTCATATGTACAGTAATTGGTAGGTTGGTGCCCTTTCCTTACTATATGATACATAGGACAAGCTTAGAGGCTTGTAGACATATGGTATGTGTTTGTATGTTTTGGTTGGCTATGTCGGCCTTACTGTTAGCTTATGTTCCTTCTTTTGACCTTGTCGGCTTAATATTTATAGTCATGTTGGGATTGTTTTCAAGTAGATTACCCCATAAAGAGATCTTGTTAGCCCGTTCAACTTTCCTTATCAGTTGGGTATATGTGTTCATATGTTGGTCTTATTGGCCCAAGTAGTTTAGGATTATAATTATATGAGTTTTTTCTAGTATGCTCGGTCAGTTGAGGCATCGGATGCGTGTTGCGCCTCCTAGGATTGGGGCATGACAGTGGTATCCAAGGATGAGATTATGGTGGATCTGGTGAAGATTGAGGTAGTCCGTGGTTGGGCTAGGCCTACTCCTCCTATTGAGATTTGTAGTTTCATCGGGTTAGCAGGCTACTATAGGTGGTTCGTAGAGGGCTTTTCTTTGATTGTGACACTTTTGACTACATTCACTTAGAAAAATATCCCCTTCCCATGTTCTGATGAGTGTGAGGTGAGCTTTCTGAAGCTCAAGATTTTGTCAACTTCAGTGCTAATTCCGACTCTTTGTATTGAGGGCCTTGGGTTTACGGTCTTCTGTGATGCTTCCGTTGTTGTCCTAGGTTGTGTGTTGATGCAACATGGTAGAGTTATTGCTTATGCTTCTAGATAGCTTAAGATTTATCAGAAGAACTACCCCACTCATGACTTCGAGTTGGTTGCGGTAGTCTTCATATTAAAGATTTGGAGGCACTATTTGTATGGAGTTCAATATGAGGTACTGACTGACTATCATAGTATATCTTCAGCAAGAGGGACCTTAATCTGAGACAATGCAGGTGGTTGGAGTTACCGAAGGACTATGGCATTTTGATTCCTTATCACCCGAGCAAGGCAAATGTGGTAGTAGATGCCTTGAGTCGAAAGGCAGTAAGTATGGGGAGTTTGGCTTTCCTAGTGGTAGAGGAGTGACCTATGTCTTTGGATATGTAGTCCTTAGCTAACTGGATGGTTAGACTTGATATTTCTAAGCTGGATAGGGTACTTCCTTGTGTTGATGCTAGATTTGTTTTGATGGAGCAGATCTGGGGTCAGTAGTTTAAGGACCCGAGGTTATGGGTGATTTGAGATAAGGTGCTTAGCGGTGAGGCTATTAAGGAGACCTTAGATTCTGAGGGTATTTTTAGGATGGAGGGTTGTATCCATGTTCCTAGAGTTGGTGAGTTGTTTGGGCTAATTTTGCAAAAGTCCCTTTGTTCTAGATACTCCATTCATTACGGTGCTGCGATGATGTATCATGTTCTGAGACAACACTATTAGTGGTGTGGGAAGAAGAGGGACAGTACGACATTCGTGGCTAGTTAATTGAACTGTCAGTAGGTGAAGTACGAGCACCTGAGGCCAGGTGGCTTGATCGAGCGAGTACCTATTCTAGAGTGGATGTTGGAGCACATAGCCATGGACATTGTGGTAGGTTTTCCACGTACTTTTTTGGAATTTTGATTCTATTTCGGTCATCATAGTTTGATTGACCAAGTTAGCTCACTTTCTACCATTTCAGACTGCTTACAGTTCGAAGAGATTGGCCCAAATTTACATTAGAGAGATTGTCTATTTTTGCATGAGGTGCTGGTATCTATCATTTCAGATAGTGAACTCAGTTCACTTCACATTTTTGGAGGTCTATTTAGAGAGAGTTCGGTACCTGGGGTAAGCTAAGTATACCCTTTCACCCTTAGATTGATGGTCAGTCTTAGAGGACTATTTAGGTTTTGGAGGATATGCTACGAGCCTGTGTTATTGATTTTGGTGGTCAGTGGGATCCGCCCTTAGTATTGGCCAAGTTTACGTATAATAATAGCTACTACTCGAGTATACAGATGGCTCCATTTGATGCATTATATGGTAGGATGTGTCATTCTCTGGTGAGCTGGTTTGATGCTTTTGAGGTTAGATCGTATGGCACCGACTTGTTGATAGATTTTATAAATAGTGTCCATGTGATCCAGGATAGACTCCATACTATCCAAAGTAGGACGAAGAGCTAAGTTGATCCAAGGTTGCGTCCTTTAAAGTTCAGGGTTTGTGATTGAGTATTTTTGCGAGTGTCTTCCATAAAGGGCATGATGAGGTTCGGGAGGAGGGGCAAGCTTAGCCCCAGGTTCATTGGCCCATATGAGATTTTGAGGTAGGTCGGAGAAGTGGCTTATAATATAGCCTTACCTCGAGCTCTTTCGAGTGTTCATCATGTGTTTCATGTATCTATGTTGAGAAGGTATGTTCCCGATGAGTCTCACGCACTTCACTGGGATTTAGTTTAGCTTGATGAGTCCTCGACGTTTGAGGAGGTGCCTATGGTTATTCTAGATAGGCATGTTAGGAGGTTGCGGTCTAAGGAGATCCCATCAGTGAAGGTTCAGTGTGGACACCATCCGGCCGAGAAAGCTACTTGGGAGACCGACCTTGATATCTGAACCCAATATCCTCACCTTTTTTAGCCTTCAAGTACTACCTTTCTTTTCATATCACGGATGAAAGTCCTTTTTAGTAGTGAATGTTGTAATGACACTCGAGGTCATTTTTATATTTTTGCATTCTATTACCATTTTCCCCCTTCCTGTAGCTTCCTTGTAGCTCTTGTATGGTGGTGGGTTGGGTGGTATGCTTCTCGAGGATTTTAGAAGAGTTTGGTGGGAGTTTGTCCCCTTTTGAAGCTTATGGTAGGAAAGAGTTGACTTTAGTCAACATCTGGAGATTTTGATGTCGGTTGAGGATTCCTTAAAATCCATCAGCTTCAAAAAGGTTATTTTGGTCTAGTGTTTTGGTTGATCAAGTTTTGAGTATGTGCCATTAGGCATTTTAGCATTGAAGCTTTGGACAAAGTTTGACTTTGGTCAACATTCTTGGTAAATGCACTTAGATGGAAATTCCGTCAGTGCAATTAGCTCTGAAATTCCTAGTTCGTTCTAGAATGACCTTTGGTTTGGTTGCCGAGGCGATCCGGATGAGTGTATGTCTTTTTGCATTTTATTTGGTGTTTCTTTGCAAGTGTTGATTTTGGTCAACATTTTGATAAGATGACCTCCGTTGGTTATTTCATCGATTTCGTTGAGTCTGGAATATTGTTTCAGAGTGGATAACAGTTTTGGTTTGCATTGTTTGGACCCCGAATAAATTTCGAGGGTCCGTTTGAGAATTGGAACTTTGTACACCAAGTGCTGATGCAGGCCACTGGTGCCATCAGTGTTGCCGCCCTTGGATGCTTTTGCAACAAAGGGGATGGTTTTGCGATGGGCATCTGTGGGGCGGGGGTCACTTTTGTGAATGACTTGCTACATTTGTGAAGGCGCAGTTGCGGCTAGACAGCCTTTTTTGCGAAAGGAGTCTATTGAGTTGGGCCGCATTTGTGTCAATTTGACGGCTAAACTGATGCCGCTTTTGTGGCCGTTTGATCGCTTTCGCGGCTGTCGCTTGAAATTTAATTCCCTTCCTCCTTCATTTCTCCTAAAAAGAAACCCATTGGAGTAGAGCTAGGTTCATGGATAAATTTTTCATTTCTTGCCCATTTCAAGTGATTGAAAGGTAATTTTCTACCTTTCCTTTTGCTTAACTAGATTCTACCATTATTTCCTTGATTCAATTCCAATTTATCCTTAATTCTCCAAAATTCAAGTCTTCAAAGAATGGTATTTAGACCATTTGAGTTCCTAATTTAATTCCATTTTCGCCAAACTTTAAGACATATGATCCTCACCTTGAGGGGAACATAATGATGAAATTTGTTTGGTAATTTTGTAATGTCGTTTGAGGGTCAATTTTTTACCATAATTTTGGTCTGAATCTTATAATGTTGATATGGGTATCATTAGTCGTGTACTGATTTTTTCTTTTTGTTCTTGATAGCTAGGCAACATTTTGAGGCTCTTCAGAAGGGAAAAGCACCTGACTAGAGGTTCGAGTGCAATTTCGGCCTTGAGATAGGTTATTATTTTCCTTTTCTTAGACTCAGTTCATTTAGATTGATTGTATTTTGAGTAGTATCGCATGATTAGGTTGGAATTTAGGATTAGTTAAGCTAATTGATCCTTAGTCAGTTTATGGGCATTGTTGGGTTCCTTAGCGTAGCTATAGCTAGAAAGCCTTAGTCTAGGTTGATTCTTATGGTTTGTGTCATGTAGTATCCTTAGAAATGGCTTCTAGGTGACGTGACACTTAGGTTGCAGTGTGTTTTGCTTAGTTTGAATTGTTTGGTTGCTTATGTGGTACTTTTGAGCTTATTGACTATGTTGTGTTGATTGTTGGCCCCAAGGCCGTGAGCTTGGACTAGTTGGAATTCCAGGTTAGTACGTCTATACTGTGATGGGAGTTACCTGACTGTGTGTTTGGTGTGTTGTGATTATGATGTAAAGGCTTAGGACTTGTGATGATTTTGAATATGGTTGTTTGCACTTGGTTACTTATCTTTGAAAAAAAATTGGAATTTGAATCAGAATGTCTGAAATCGAAGCAAAAGGAAAGATGAAAAACACATTCCCTTAGCTGAAAATGCTACAACATCAAACCCAATTTTCACATTTCAGAGTCCTTGAGACTGGTCTCAATTAGGTGTCAAAATTTTACAATATAATCAACTTTATTCCTGCCGTTCGAAGATTTTGGAGTACCTTCTCGGCTTTTGGATCACAAAGATACCAAGCCTATTGAAGAATGACAAACGAAAAGTAAAATTATTGAGTGTCTTCTTATGATTGCAGATGTTCTGTTGTCAACTCGAAGAATAAACCAATTTGTTGTAACGGAAATGGTAATTCAAAACTGAGAGAACCTTTTCAATGGTTACTGAGTGTCAGAACATCCAGCCAAATTGAGATACATAGAGCAAGTAAGATTTTGAACCATCTTGATTGATTGATAAGGTAAAGTGAATCTATACAATTATGGGTGGCAGCTCAGGGGTTAAAATACCTAGCATGTGCCGATCCTAATTCATTTACTTAAGGGTGGCAACTCAGGGGCGGTAATATCTAGCGTGGGCCGATCCCAATCTATATTATTATAGGTGGCAGCCCAGGGGCTAAAAGCCTAGCATGGGTTGATCCCGATTTGTATATTTATGAGGATCGCATCCCAGGGGTTAAAATGCCTAGCATGGGTCATCCTCTTCTACCACTGATCAGTTGGTCATTGTGTCACATGCTACAATGTCTATAAAGCCAATATGAGTAAACTAAAGCAAAGAATGTAATGTACACGATTCCACAAGTATAAGCAAAGGTGAATGTAATATACGTGATTCCAGGAGTATAAGCAAAGGTGGTCTCTTATCCTTATCTATACAAAATATTTGTACATTTGTACTTGATTCCACTTGAGCTCTTGTTTTACATATGGATACTTAATGCCTTAAATATTCAGTACATTATTTTGTATTGACGCCACTCATGGGGATGCTGTGTTTCATGCCGCAGGTACAAGTATTCAAGCTAATAGAATTTATCCAATATAAGCACAGGATAATCAACCACCTTTGGTGATGTCACGACCCAGGGTAGCCCCTAGATGTAACACGGCGTACAAGACCCCGAGAGGCCTCATACAAGCCCTTAGCATACATAGCATACAAGATAATAGAGAAATAAGAGTTCAAACAACATTTTATATCAAAGCTTTACACAAAACAGCGGAAGTCTACAACTCATGTCTCAAATCCTTCTAATATCATATAATATGAATAAAAGTGATAGGGACGCAGCCCAATACAATATCAAAAACTGAAAAGAAATGACATGAAAATAAGAACAACTAGGCCATGTCCTCGGATGGATGAGGACTCACAAAGTCTTCTTCCCAACACTAAGTCAATGCTCTAGCCACAAGTGGAAGGTGAATCGCCACGTCCTACACCAAAGAAGTTAATGTATGCAAGAGTATGCGTTAGCACAACTAAGTACTAAGTATGATAGCAATGCACAAAAACTCATAAATCATGCTAGAGAGAGAGATAATCATGACATGCAATGGCCAAGCAAAACACATGATAAACATGAAACATAAAGCATATATCAAGGCCAAAGCAAGCGAAATCATCGTTCCATCTTTTCTTTACTTCATCATGAGAACACTTATTCATTAACTTGTAGGGAATAGCCTTAACCGACATATAAGACCATGTGAGATATCAACATGGAATCCGGTGTTTACCTCACACCGTAAAGGGGTGTCCTACTTGCCAAGGTAAGACCATGAACTTCTTAGTTTACGTGTATCCACTAGCTAGTGTCTATCATAGACCATCACCCTATGGTGGCACATAGGTTATCGGACATGTGTAATTGCCACTTGTCCACTCGGTACTAAGCATACTTCCCACTGATTAATCATAGTTCATTTCATCTTAGGTAGACATGGGTAATCGCCTCGTCTATATTAGTCATAAGCTCATTATTAGTAGACTTGGGTAATCGCCGCTTTGTCTACATTAGGGTACATGGGTAATCGCCTCTTGTTCTTTTAAGTCATATTGGGAGAATTACGTGAGAAAACCTTTCACAACTCAACCATAGCATCATCATGAGATAACTTTCGTACTTTACTCTCAAAGCACCCTTAACTCATCTTTTACTTCATATGAGACATGCATAAGTTCATTAGCCTTATATTTACGTACTTCATCATCCTCATAGTTCATAGATCATAGAGTTCATGCAAGTTCGACTCATATCATGCAAATTAATGCAAGCTCATGCTTAGAAAGCCATAATTAAGACAATTTACCCATACTTGAAGGAACTCACATAATAGAGGAAAATCATGCTTTGACTTGATCATACTAAATTCATAAGATTATCCTGAATTCATTCATAATTCATGCTTGATATCATAGAGAATTCATAAACTCCATCAAATCATAACTCAACCCAACAATCAAAGCATAGATTATCAAATTGAGGAGAATTAGCTTGGGATCATGGGGGTTCATGAAATCTTTACATCAAATCATGTAATTCATGCTAATTTGTGTACTAAGCTACTTTATCACGCTAGATCGTGCACTGGGAATCATAAAATCAATAATTGGAATCACAATTGAAGAACCCACAAGGATTGATCGCAAACCCTAATTCAATTGGGTTAGAGTAGACCTTTGAAAATCACAAAGAAGAGGAAGGGCCCATTGGAAGAAAAGACTCCTAATGGTGAACACTATCATACCTCAAAGTAATCCACAAGAAATTGGAGAAGATTAAAGGTCTTCCATGGAGGATCCTAGGTTCTTCTTCTTCTTTGAGAGTTGAGAGAGAAATATTTGAGAGAGGAGAGTTTTTTAATGAAAAATAATGAGAGGAATTAGGTTTAGAAAGTATTTATAGGTCTTAGATTAAGGGCATAACCGACTTAGCTTAATAGGAAAACAATTAGGGAAAATACCAAAAATCCCTTAATTAAAAATTGTCGGAGCCAATCGACGGACAGGATCTACGGTCCGTTCATCCATTGACAGACCGTCCTGTTGTACCGTCAAAAGATTCAGAGAGTTGGTATCTAGGGACCCTGCAACAACGGTCTCGATTTACGATTGGTAGGTCCATCTATGGACCGTATACCACAACTGTAGATCATTGCATGAGTTTAAGGAGTTTGTCTAAGTCTGGGGTCATCTACGGTTACTTTCTATGGTCCGTCGTTCAACTCACGAACCGTCATGCTACCCGTAGGTCAAATTTCAGGAACTTGGAAATCCTCAAATTTCACAGTACCATTGACGGTCCCCACCTACGGCCCATCAATCCATCTACGGCCCGTAGGTGGCCTCCATACGTCACTGTCTTCAAATGAGTTCTGCATTTTCAAATCCTTTTGAAGCTTGGTGTTTTACAATATCTCCCCCTTGGGAACATTCGTCCTCGAATGAGAATCAAGACATCTTGTGAAGGGTAATAGACACGAACTAACAACCCAACCTAGCATGCAATCACATAAATGCACATATCCGAGGACGAAACATCAACTCAAAGCTAAAGCATGATCAACACATAATATCATGAAGACTTTGTGCAACTCATACTCAATGCACATAATCATACAAGACTCTTTATGAACATCAAAAATCAAGGAATCGATCAAGCTAAATCATATCTTTGAAAAGATTAAAAAATTTATGAACATGAATGCATGAGGAAACATAAGAATGACTAAGACACAAGAATCCTTAAGAGTGATCTATGAGGGGCTAAATCCTCAAGCTATATCCAAAGGTAGAAGGAAAAAGATAGGGATATCAAGACATCACATCACCTCCGAACCTTCACTGACCAACCATGAAGCACACAATCTCCCCCTTGGGAGCAAACCTCTCTAATCCTTACGAATCCATTTTCCTCAATCAAAACATAACACCCATATCTTAACAACCACAATTCCATTGATACAAGTGAACAGTTAAGAAATTTCTACAAGGATTTCAAAGTTGACCTTAAACACACTAACCACACATGAAGTTTTATCATAGCCAACTAAACACCCATCATTAGACAATACATAACCACAAGCCAAAGGATCATAACTTACCAATTACCACATCCGGGGAACCCTCTTGATCTTGATTAGCTTGAAACGGATAAAATTGGTCTTGCTTTTGAGCACTTGAACCCGACTCACTAGGTTGAACTTGCTTACTCTCTCTTCCTTTAGTCGTGAGAGAGGGACAATCCCTCATATTGTGATCACTCTTTCCACAACCGTAACAACCATCCGTACCGGCTAAACATTTGCCCTCATGCTTTCTTCCACACCTCTGAACTCGGGCCACATTTTCCTACTAAAACCATTACCTTGAGAACGATTTCCTTCACCGGACCTTGAATGGGAAGATTCACCAACATCTCTCCTTGCCCTTTTTGAATCCCTAGTTTTCTCCTTAAGCTTTTCTTCTTTTATTTGTTGTGCATGAACCATCAAGCGGGAGACATCCATCTCCTTAACAAGCATGGCGGTTAAGCACTCTTTGACCACCAATTCGGAAGTACCTGACACGAATTTACTCATCTTTGCCCTAGGATCGGCAACCATAGTTGGAGCATACTTGGACATTTGCATGAACTTCAAGGCATACTCCTTCACCCTTATATCCCCGTGATGAAGGTTAATGAACTCAAGTACCTTTGTCTCCCTCATCTCAAGAGGAAAGAACCTTTCAAGAAAAGCAACCTTAAATTTCTCCCAATCAAGAAGACCCTCATTAACTGCCCTCTCACTCTTTCATTGATTGAACCAAGTTTGGGCAATACCCTTGAGTTGATAAGCGGCCAACACCGCCTTTTCTTCCGGCGTCACACCCATGATCATCAACACCTTGTACACTTCATCGATGAACTCTTGAGGATCTTCCTCAACCTTAGAGCCATGGAATTCCAGAGGATTCATCCTCGTAAAGTCCCTCACTTTTGATGCCACCGTACCCACATTTGGGTTCATGGGAGCCACCACCTTTCTATTGGCTTGAGCCATCACGGCTTGAGCCAACACTTGAAAGACAGCCCTAAACTCCGCATTAGTAACTTGTTCCGCCAAAGGGTCGGCCGAAACTTGAGGAGGATCTTCTTGTTCCACATTCTCTCCCATATTTCTTCTACCGTAAGCTCTTCGGGTCGCCATATCCTGAAACGCGTAGGATAGGGATTAGCAGAGAGACATATAGAGTGAAACTCTATGGCACGACTTAAGAGTAATGAAAAAAGTGGAATTTCTTAAACGTCCTATAGCCTCTCATTCATAAATGTGGCACGCTTCACACTCATGAACTTGACTCTACTTGACGCGGCTTATGAGACATTCTAGGATCTTTCTAAAACCTTGTGCTCTGAATACCAAGTTTGTCACGACCCAGGGTAGCCCCTAGATGCAACACGGCGTACAAGACCCTGAGAGGCCTCATACAAGCCCTTAGCATACATAACATACAAGACAATAGAGAAATAAGAGTTCAAAGAGCATTTTATATCAAAGCTTTACTCAAAACAACGGAAATCTACAACTCATGTCTCAAAGCCTTCTAATATCATAGAATACGAATAAAAGTGATAGGGACGCAGCCCAATACAATATCCAACACTGAAAAGAAATGTCATGAAAATAAGAACTACTAGTCCATGTCCTCGGATGGATGAGGATTCACCAAGTCTTCTTCCCAACTCTAAGTCAATGCTCTAACCACGAGTGGAAGGTGACTTGCCACGTCCTACACCAAAGAACTTACTGTAGGCAAGAGTATGCATTAGCACAATTAAGTACTAAGTATAATAGCAATGCACATAAACACATAAATCATGCTAGAGAGAGAGATAATCATGACACGCAATGGCAAATCTAAAAACATGATAAACATGAGAAACATGAAAAATAAAGCATATATCAAGGACAAAGCAAGCGAAATCATCTTTCCTTCTTTTCTTTACTTCATCATGAGAACACTTATTCATTAACTTGTGGGGAATAGCCTTAACCGACATATAAGACCACGTGAGCTATCAACATGGAATCCGGTGTCTACCTCACACCGTAAAGGGGTGTCCTACTTGCCAAGGTAAGACAACGAACTTCTTAGTTTACGTGGATCCACTAGCTAGTGTCTATCATAGATCATCACCCTATGGTGGCACATAGGTTATCGGACATATGTAATTGCCACTTGTCCACTCGGTACAAAGCATACTTCCCACTGATTAATCATAGTTCATTTCATCTTAGGTAGACATGGGTAATCGCCTCGTCTATATTAGTCATAAGCTCATTATTAGTAGACTTGGGTAATCGCCTCGTCTATATTAGTCATAAGCTCATTATTAGTAGACTTGGGTAATCGCCGCTTTGTCTACATTAGGGTACATGGGTAATCGCCTCTTGTCCCTTCATTCATTAGAATAGCTCCTTAATAACATGGGTAATCGCCTCTTGTTCTTTTAAGTCATATTGGGAGAATTACGTGAGAAAACCTTTCACAACTCAACCATAGCATCATCATGAGATAACTTTCGTACTTTACTCTCAGGGTCACCCTTAACTCATCTTTTACTTCATATGAGACATGCATAAGTTCATTAGCCTTATATTTACGTACTTCATGATGCTCATAGTTCATAGATCATAGAGTTCATATAGGTTCATGCAAGTTCAACTCATATCATGCAAATTAATGCAAGCTCATGCTTAGAAAGCCATAATTAAGACAATTTACCCATACTTGAAGGAACTCACAAAATAGAGGAAAATCATGCTTTGACTTGATCATACTAAATTCATAAGATTATCCTGAATTCATTCATAATTCATGCTTGATATCATAGAGAATTCATAAACTCCATCAAATCATAACTCAACCCAACAATCAAAGCATAGATTATCAAATTGGGGAGAATTAGCTTGGGATCATGGGGGTTCATGCAATCTTTACATAAAATCATGTAATTCACCCTAATTTGTGCACTAAGTTACTTTATCACGCTAGATCGTGCACTAGGAATCATAAAATCAATAATTGGAATCACAATTGAAGAACCCACAAGGATTGATCACAAACCCTAATTCAAGTGGGTTAGAGTAGACCTTTGAAAATCACAAAGAAGAGGAAGGGCCCATTGGAGGAAAAGACTCCTAATGGTGAACACTATCATACCTCAAAGCAATCCAGAAGAAATTGGAGAAGATTAAAGGTCTTCAATGGAGGATCCTAGGTTCTTCTTCTTCTTTAGAGTTGAGAGAGAAATATTTGAGAGAGGAGAGTTTTTTAATGAAAAATAATGAGAGGAATTAGGCTTAGAAAGTATTTATAGGTCTTAGATTAAGGGCATAACCGACTTAGCTTAATAGGCAAGCAATTAGGCAAAAGACAAAAAAGCCCTTAATTAAAAACTATGGGTGCCAATCGACGGACTGGATCTACGGTCCATACATCCATTGACGGACCGTCCTGTTCAACCGTCAAAACATTTAGAGAGTAGGTATCTGGGGACCTTGCAATGATGGTCTCGATTTACGATTGGTAGGTCCATCTACTGACCGTACACCACAACCGTAGATGACTGCTTGAGTTTAAGGAGTTTTGCTAAGTCTGGGGTCATCTACGGTTACTTTCTACGGACTGTCTTTCAACTCACGAACCATCCTGCTACCCGTAGGTCAAAGTTCAGAAACTTGGAAATCCTCAAATTTCACAGTGCCATTGACGGTTCCCACCTACGGCCCGTCAATCAATCTATGGCCCGTAGGTGGCCTCCGTACGTCACTGTCTTCATGTGAGTTCTGCATTTTAAAATCCTTTGGAAGCTTGGGGTGTTACAGGTGAGCTCTATGTTGATTCGGGGCTTTACGACTCTCTAACATATTTTTGATACTATAGCATAGTTAAGGGTATGGTGGGGTCCTATCCCGACCTAATCTAAGTGTCTATCTTTTAGAGGCTTTGTAGACTAAATGTCAAAGTAAGGCATGGTTATGTCTTGTTTCTAGTAATTAAGGCCTCAACGACCTATCATGTACATTTATTTTGGGCGTATATATGTTGGTCTTTTATCAAGGTATTTGACCTATACTCATCAAAGATTTATAGTTGTCATAGTTGCATGTGCGATAAGCACAAGTCATAAGTTGGTTCTCTCGGGCCTTTAGGGCATCGGGTGCCTATCCATCTCAATGGGACTTGGGGCATGAAAAAAGTGGTATCAGAGCAGGTCATCCTAGGGTTTCTACAAAGCTGTGTCTAGTAGAGCCTTACTTATAAATGTGTTGTGCGTCACATTTATAATGGAGGGGCTACTTGGACATTTAGAAAGTGTGACCTTTCATAATATAGATCGTGCAATAGAGCTATGTTAAGAAGTCTATTCCCACTCATATTATGATCTATTTCTTCCAGATTATGCCTTCCACAATTAAGGTCAAAGGTGGCCAAAAGTCCAACACAAGAATTATCCAATATGAACGTTTAAGAGAAAGGTCTCACGTTATCAAAATTCAAAGAAAGGCTTGCAAAGGTTTTTGTGTTACTTGCATCTACAGCTACATTTGTGTTACTTGTAATATCTTGGCTTATCCAAGTAATATGTAATAGGGTCATTCATATGTTGCACAGTAAATGGTTACCTAGTCATAGATATGGGCTGCAACATTTACTAATACAACTTCTTAGGAGGATGTGACGGGTTCTTGAGTACGAGATTTCCTCTACATGACCCCTTTGGTGGTTTTAGGATCTAATCCTATAGAGGGCAGTTAGTACCTTGCCAGTAATAGAAATGAAATCTTTTGGATTATGTATGTATTGAAATAGAAATTGTTGATTTAGTTTTGTATTAGTTAAAAGATGTGGCAAAATCATAGTCTGGTATGTGAATTTATACCACAATGGTTTTGGCTAGAGATATCCTCAGTTGACTGATAGGACCCAAATGCTTACTCATCATCCCAAGTAGGTTAAATGTGTGATCCTTTTGTGGTTAGAAAACTAGCAGGATAAGTACTCCAATTGTTTCATATAAAACTATATGTATTTTCTTTCTGTATTGTGGTGTATGTTCTGGTTAAAGAATAGAATGCAACTAAAGATTAAGGTTGAAAATGTTGAAGGGTTAGACAAAAGTTGTGGTCTATTAAAATATTAACAGTAGAGGAAGGCGTAATATAAATTAAGCACTAGCAGAAGAGTATTTGGTTACATAGGAGATGAAGGAGAACGACAATTGAATATCCATAGAATGGAGGGATGAGCTGAGTGAAGTTCCTTGATAGTACAAGAAAAAGACATATATGAGTGTTAGAAGAATAGGTTACATAGGTTGTGTCCGTATTGTAGAGGATTCTTATTAAGCATGTAAAGTGAAAAAGAGAGAGATAGAGAGATAAGGAAACCAGAAGAACTCCCTAAACAATTTTTTTCTCATTCGTCAGACAAAGAAATCATTTTAATATTAATGTGAATTTTCGTACCCAATCTTAATAGCTACAAGAATAATGAGGGAGATCAAAAGATTGCATTGATAGAAGATACATTGACCAGTGTTGTACTCTGGGGTGCACCGACATCACTCATACAAAATAAATATGGGTCATTATGCATATATATTGAGCCAAATAAATAAAGTTGCAATCATAGTTCGACAAAAGGAGAGGACAGTTGATCATATGCCAATTGTTCTTATTTGTGTTCCTTTGCACAGAAAAGGGTTGGAGCACACTCACTTGTTATACCGTAATAGAAAATCCATTGGAATGGTCATACTTAACTTGTGGAGCCAAAGTGGCTAACCCTTATATGTTATAAATCACGATATGAGTTTGCATATACTTGATATTTTGTGTAATTGGTAATGTGTAAAAGATCATTGATTATGATGCCCTCTAGGTTCATTTGTTTATTTACTTATGTAAACCTTAATAAGGTATCAAGCATCAAGTGTGACTATATATTATCGGCTAGTAACAAAGGCATAGTTATCTTAGACCCCCATTATTACAGAAGATTATAGGAAACTTCTTCTACCCTTGTCCTAATGTTTGATTTACTCCGAAAGGTGCTCGATTCTAACGGTTGGAGCACGTGAGAAAAATTCTCAAGAATTAAAAGACAACATGGAAAATCAATTGCATATATTTTGAGGTGAGTATTAAAAAAAGAAGTGAAATTGCAACCAAGTTGTAGTATCTTTGTACTTAAGATATGGTGGAGTGTTTATATAGGAAGTCTCCTGGTTTCAGAGGATCTGGTTGCCTATATTATACATGCTATATATCCTATAGCTCAACTATTTGTACTCATATACCCTTTATGGATTATTTTCACATATGGGTGTTATTTGCTTCATAAAAACAAAACTTGCTTATTGTTATACATTTTATAAGATGTTGCCTTATTTCACCAATGACTTGCCACAAATCACTTGTCCATATTTTATATTCATTATAGATCAATGGCTCATATACTATTGGCATTATAAATTACTTGCTCATGGGTTATATGTATCATAAGTCACTTGTCTACATGTCATATGTAGTCTCCATCAGAAAGTGAAGGAGTAAGAGTATTGAAACATCCACTTAGAAATATGAGGCCTCTATTAAGTCTAATTATGTGTATTTGTTCAAAGAACCTATAAGGAGTCCCTATATTATGTGTCTTTCCTACACGATTATAACATATGCATCTATTAACTTGTTCATGGGTTTGTTTCACATGACTTAACTTGTTCTATTATTTGCAATTCTCGTATTCCAAGTATTTGTTAGGTTGGTTTATAAAAAGGAGAGAACTATAAATTTTGTTGTACATAATTATTACTTGATTATATGTGGCTAAGAGGAGACTTACTTGTCATTTGATTATTACATGTGCTACACCTGCTGCAACGCCCTACGAGGATTGCCTATACGTGCTTTTGACCAGCTGACATGTTTTGGGTGGCTCTATTTGCAAAAAAAACTTTTGCAATTTTTTTTTGAAAAATACTCACAGTTGACATTGTTTTGAGCAACACCTCTCATTCAAGGATGAATGATCCAAAGGGGGGGATGATGTAATACCCCGTACCTTCCACCACATATACGACTAAGTGAACTAAAAAAAAATTCAAACTCGAGATAGTATGTAATGCCCTGTGTTCTCGATATGCTACCTTTATTTATATGACACTTGACATAGACTCATGGTATAGGTGAGGGACCATGTTTCTTAGATTAGTAGTGTTGGTTTAAAATAGATTGAAAAGTGTTGTAATGCCTTGCACGTTTCAGCATATATACTCCAACTTAACCTCGATGAAAGTATTCAAACTCGAGATAGTAAGGTGGTATTTGAGCTTAAAGTTTAAAGTGAAGTTTTAAGTTAAAGCAAAGGGAATTAAGATTTAGAAAATGAAATAAAATAAGTGAGCTGCTAGCTTGACTTAACTAAGCTAGTAGGTGACAAGTAGGTGCATCACCTACTTTGAATTATTGACCAACCTAAAGGACCAAGTAGGTGTATCACCTGATAAGACTCTTTTGACCATATTTTTGGGCCAAGTGCACTACAACCTACTTGCATTATCTGGCCCAAATTGAGTAGAAGAATAAGGGGAAAATGGACAGCCAAGGCCCAATATTCTTAAGTCCAAAAGGGCCAAAGTGAAAAGTCTAAGTAGGAGGATCACTTACTTGATAAATTATGGCCCAAAATGAGTGAGAAGGTCGGCCAAAGCAGGTCCCTTTTAAAGGGATTGATATCAGCTTTTTCCAACCATTTTTAACCTTGAAAAAAAATCTGATTTCTAGAGTTTTCTCTTCCCTCTCTTGGCTTCATACTGCAGCCCTAAAGAACTTTAGGGTTCTTGAATATTATGCCCCTTTTCAAGTTAAAGTTTGAAGGAGAGTTTAAGTTCTTGAAGTTCAAGTTTAGAGGATAAATTTCTTGAAACTAAGGCAAGGTTACTGCCCCATTTAAATCTCAATATATCTATCAGATTGGGTGAGATTTCTCCACGTATTTTATTACAAATTCACAGGACAAGGAACGGAAGCCATGAGTCTAAGTTTTATTGATTATTTTAGAAAGGTTTGGGGCTATCTATATGTGGTGAAGTTTGGAGAAGTATTGGGTGGATTGTTGGGCTTATTAGTGGTGAAGGGCATGGTTTTATTCCTATATATGGTAGTAAAAGTGTTATTTGTAAGCCTGTGGCATTTGGGTGTTGAAACACTAATTCTGAAAAGTTGTAGAGCTTTATGCCCGCTATGTGTTCAACATAATGTCGTAGTGGTCCATTACTTTGACCTATTGACCAGATTGTGACATAATCTATATATTTCATGGATTATCATTTGTAGTGTTGGCTAGCCTTAAGAAAAAGTCATGTGAAGTGTTTTAGGGTAGAAACGAAGATACACCATTTGAATTGTTTGTGCGGGCTTGCTGCCCGTTATATGTCAATTTACTATTTTTGATGTTTTAAAGCCCACGTAGTGCTGGATGACCTCATGAGAAGGTCATATATTCTGTAAACATGGTGATAAGTGAATGTTTTAACAGAATACCCATTAGTAGAGGGGTTATGAGCTTACTGCCCAGCTACTGTTTTGGTAAGTTGAAACGATCCAAGCTTTTTGACTAGCTGCAAATATTTGCTCTATTACTTCCCATTATTGTAGATTAACGCCTTAAAGGAAAGGCTGATTCATGGTGCTACATAGTACTAGTCGGGACATAAGGTATGTGAGGCTATTTAATTTCATATTCTTTGCATGAAGTTCAATATTTTGTGTGCCTTCTAAGTGATACTTTTGGTAAAGTATATGTTGTGATGGTGTACAATCTCCAATGTAGTTAATAACTATCCTCCTACAAATCATTGTTTCAAAATGTGTAAGACTACTCCTATATGTGTTCATTATTCTATATCAATGTGTTTGTAATTCCAAGTACTAGTATGACAAAGGTACTTCAAAAAGTAATTTTCATGAGTTATCCTCTAAGTCAAATAAGGATTCATTGAGTCAATAAGATACTACATTACACATGTTACAAGTTTTCATATGCCAAATACATAATCTGCGTATTATACATTTTATATGTCCTTACGTGGAATGTACAATTGTTCTTTATGTTGGATCTATCCATGTGCCTCGTTAGTTCTCATGTTTATGCACCCTTTCATTTGACTTCATCTACTAACTGTTTAGCTATTGTATCATTTTATACGGTCTTTACCTCTCCATTTTAGGAGTTACATCTCTATTACAAATGCATGTATGCCCCTATGTGAAAGGTCCAAATGTGTTTTAAATGAACCATCTTCTAAGCAGAATCAGTGCTCACTTGTTATACACCATAATGACTCATTTTCTCGGGTCCTTGCTTGCAAAACACCTTCATGGATCATCTATATATATTCTTTGTGCCCAATGAAGTTCATGAGTCATATAAGTTCCTATGTATCACAATAAATTTACATTTGCTTCCTATATCATTGTTTCTACCTCACTTAATTTATTGACATGTCTACATCACTTGTATATAGTCTTAAATCTGAAAAGATTTATGAACATCAAAAGAACAATCTCAAAGATTAAAGATACAAGGTAAAGTGAATCTATACATTTATGGGTGGCAGCTCATGGGTTAAAATACCTAGCATGGGCCGATCCCAATCTATATTATTAAGGGTGGCAGCCCAGGGGCTAAAAGCCTAGCATGGGTCGATCCCAATTTGTATATTTATGAGGACCGCATCTCAGGGGTTAAAATGCCTAGCATGGGTCATCCTCTTCTACCACTGATCAGCTGGTCATTGTGTCACATGCTACAAAGTCTATAAAGCAAAGATAAGTAAACTAAAGCAAAGACTCTAATGTACATGATTCCACAAGTATAAGCAAAGGTGAATGTAGTATACGTGATTCCACGAGTATAAGCAAAGGTGGTCTCTTATCCTTAGCTATACAGAATATTTGTACATTTGTACTTGATTTCACTTGAGCTCTTGTTTTACATATGGATACTTTATGCCCTACATATTCAGTACATTATTTCATACTGACGTCCCTCGTGGGGATGTTTTGTTTCATGCCGCAGGTATAGGTACTCAAGTTAAAACAATTTGTCCAATATAAGCGTAGGATACTAAACGACCTTTCGTGAGCTCCATGTTGATTTGGGGCTTGCCGAGTCTCTAACATATTTTTGATGTTATATTATAGTTAAGGGTATGGCGGGGTCTTGTCCCAACCTAAGCTAAGTGTCTATATTTTAGAGGCTTTGTAGAGTAAATGTCAAAGTAAAGCGTGGTTATGTCTTGTTTCTAGTAATTACGATCTCAACGGTCTAGTATGTACATTTATTTTGGGCCTATCTATGTTGGTCTTTTATCAAGGTATTAGACCTACACTCATAAAAGATTTATAGTTACCATAGTTGCATGTACGATAAGCACAAGTCATAAGTTTGTTCTCTTGGGCCTTTAGGGCATCGGGTGCCTGTCCGTTTCATTAGAACTTGGGGCGTGACAGACTCCGCATCGTGGAGTCTTGGGTGCTTTCTCTCCGAGTTCCTGTGAGATGCTCCGTGTTTGCAGAGCTCTGGGATCTCCTTCTCCTCGTTTGTGGGCTCGTTGGCACATTTGCGGAAGCCAATGTCGCCTGGCACTTATATAAAGTGGAGGTCGGGTTTAGTTGTTGGAAATGTTTTAAAATTCATATCTCTCCCATCTTTAGTTGATTTTTTGTGATTCAAAGTCCCAGGTGCTCAGAATCTTGTTGGCTATGTAGGTCTTGGCTCGGAGAGTGTTGGGTGTTCCTTGATTTCCATGAATTCGAGGCATAAGTTGCTACCTTAGGTTATTGTGTAAAGTTTTGCATTTCTTGTTTGTGTTGCATGGAGCTGATCCGAGCCTCGAGTGTTGTTCGATTTTTGAATACAAACTCGGGGGAGGGTTTGGGACCTTTTCACTGAGTCAATTCCCAATAACTCAGAGCGGGTCCCACATTTCCTGATTTTGACTCCAAAATTGGTATGTCTCTAATTCTGATAATTTTAGTGTCTAAACGAACATACTGACGCTGTGATTCTATTTTTGATAGCGTGGCAACAGTCTTTGGTTGTTGGAAAGGGAAAAGCTCCGGTACAGTAATTTAGAGAGCGTGCGGTCGGCCTTCAGGTAGGCTACAACTTCCTTTCCTTTAGATTGAACATGAATGTGTAAATGCATGCTAATTTGTGTGAATCTGGGGTGGGTAGCTAGTATTTCTTCTCTTCTTCTCAGAAATCATGCTTTAGAGTTGATTTTAGGGTTGTTTTGGGGTTAGAACCATGCTATCGGAGGGGTTACTTATATGTGGATTTTGTGAATTATCTGTTGGGCTGTTTATTTGTTGTTGCATGTATAGTACTTGGTTGGCTGTTTATTTATGTTGAGTTATATTGTTGGCCTTAGTCTATGATAGACTAGTGTTGCCTTAGACCCATGCACTTGCTCAACTTTGGTAAGTATTCGACGTCGATTCAGATGTACTATGTTCTTGTAGACTGGCATAGCAGACTTGGGTCTGATAGTACTTGGTTGGCTGTTTATTTATGTTGAGTTATATTGTTGGCCTTAGTCTATGATAGACTAGTGTTGCCTTAGACCCATGCACTTGCTCAACTTTGGTAAGTATTCGACGTCGATTCAGATGTACTAGGTTCTTGTAGACTGGCATAGAAGACTTGGGTTTGATAGTTCAGCCTAGTTTTGGCTTTGTATTGTTTGCGATCCTTCTGTCTTCTCTCCCCTTTTCTATGGTGCCGATGAGTTATCAGAGGCGTAGTATCTTCCTGGTTTGGCTGCTTCGAGGTTGGTTCTATGGTGATGTGACTGGTAGTGGGTGTCGATCCCAATTCTTTAGAAATTAAGATTCTCTACGGAGTTGATATGTCCACACACTCTGTCTAGCTGGGTAGGGCCCCTGGGAGTGATAGCTAACGCATTTGGCTGGCATGGGCAGGGCCCCCGGGGTGGTTAGCTTGCTAGGCAATTGGATATGCGCTATTTGAGATACTCTTCATGGTTGACATGTCCGCACACTCTGTCGGCTGGGTAGGGCCCTAGGGAGTGATAGCTAACGCACTCATCTGGCTAGGACAGGGCCCTCGTGGTGCTTAGCTGGCTGGGAAATTGGATAGCCTATTGCGCAGTTGGTTGTCAGGTTATTCGGAGGGGTCGTCGCACCCCCCGCCCCCGGCCCCCCGCAACATTCATTTGGATGGTCGGGCCCCCGAAGTTGCTAGCGGGCAAGATGAGTGGATTTGGAAGTCAAACTCTTTGACTAGGTTATACTGGGAGTTGACTGATTGTTTTTGTTGAATTGAGTGATGGTTTTTTATTCGCAGTTGGGTCTTCCATCGATGTCGTAGAATTAGTTTTCTGTGTACCAGTCGAGCTTATGGGGGTTCCTTCGGGGTTCTTATTTTTTTGTGTTTGAGTGTACCCTCTGTGTCTTATGGGGAGCCCAGCTGGGTTTAGTTTAGATATTCTTAGATTTACTTTCTGTTGTTCTGTTCCTGTTCTCTTGACTTCTGTTCGTGTTTGATTCTATCCTTTCTCTTTGTTTGTACCTTTCTTGCTCAGTCGGCCTATGATGCCTACTCGGTACCTGCTATTTTGGTACTCGTGTTACACTCTGCATCTGTTTTCATGATGCAGGTCTGAGCACCAGCTTCCAGCATTGAGGTCGAGCTTGCAACAGTTTGTTCTTGAGATGAGGGTGAGCACATGGTGTTCTGGGATTACCTGTCTCCTTCTGTATTTATATTTTCGCTTGTCTTTTGTCTTTGAGACAGTCTTGATTCTGTGGTCCAATTTTTGGACTTGCACTCTTGTTAGTAGTTCTTTACTTGTGACTTTCAGGTTCTGGGAGGTATCTTTTATATATAGTTTTGGGTTCGCTTCTGTTTTCTCTTGTGTGTTCTTTTATTTATGCTTTCATTTAGTGAGGTTAGTTTCCCTCTCAGCCCTATTACTCTCAAGTTCCGAGACAGGGTTTGGGTTCCCTACTAGCGGGTTGGTAGGCACCATCATGACTCAAGAAATCGGGTCATGAAAAATGTAGAGGATGTAGTGTGTTGATGCAGCAAGGTCATAGCTTATGCTTCTATATTGTTTAAAGTCCATGAGAAGAACTACCCAACTCATGGCCGTAGTGTTCACCCTAAAGATTTGGAGACATTACTTGTATGGTGTTCATGTGGATGTGTTCACAGATCATAAGAGCCTCTAGTATGTGTTCACCCAGAAAGAGTTGAATCTTCGTCAGAGGAGGTGGCTTGAATTCCTCAAAGACAATGACATGAATGTGCTCTACCATCCGGGTAAGGCCAATGTAGTAGCTGACGCCCTCAGAAGACTATCCATGGGTAGTGTAGCACATATTGAGGAAGAGAAGAAAGAATTAGCCTAAGATGTTCGCTAGCTTGCTCGCTTAGGAGTTTGCCTTATGGACACGTCAGATGGTGGTGTGATAGTCTAGAACGGGTGAAAATATTTATTGCTAGTGGTGGTTAAGGAGAAACAAGATAGTATCCTATATTACTTCAGTTGAAAGGCGTAGTTCATCAGCAGAGAGTTGAGGTTTTCTCCCAAGGGGGAGATGGTGTGCTTCGTTACTAGGGTCGCTATGTGTCCCTAATGTGGGTGAGTTGAGAAAGCAGATCCTTACAGAAGCCCATAATTCCAGATATTTTATTCATTCGGGTGCCACTAAGATGTACCGTGATCTACGGGAAGTCTTTTGGTGGAACGGCTTTAAGAGAGACATCACAAACTTTGTGGCTTAGTGTCCTAACTGTCAATAAGTTAAATTAGAACACTAGAACTAGGAGGTGTGACTCAAGAGATTAGCATTCCTACATGAAGTGGGAAGTGATAAACATGGACTTCATTATGGGTTTACCTCGTACTCGCTGACAACATGACTCCATTCGGGTGATAGTGGACAGAGTCACTAAGTTAGCTCACTTCTTGGCAGTCAAGACTACAGATTCAGTAGAGAACTATGCCAGGCTCTACATCAATGAAATAGTAAGGTTGCATGGGGTTCCTTTGTCTATTATCTCAGATAGAGGTACTCGGTTTACCTCTCATTTCTGGAGATCATTTCAGAAAGGCCTTGGTACTTAGGTAAATCTCAATACAGCATTTCATTCGTAGACGGATGGTCAGGCAGAGCGTACCATTCAGAACTTAGAGGACATGTTGAGATCTTGCGTGATCAATTTCAAGGGTAGTTGGGATAATCACCTACCTCTTATAGAGTTTGCTTATAATAATAGTTTCCATTCTAGTATTCAGATGGTCCCTTACGAGGCATTGTATGGGCGTATATGCAGATCTCCAGTTGATTGGTTTGAAGTAGGTGAAGCAACCTTAGTTGGGCCAGATTCGGTTCATGAGGCTCTGGAGAAAGTTCAGCTCATCAGAGATAGACGAAAGACAGCTCCGAGTCTTCAGAAGTCCTATGCAGATGTAAGGAGAAGAGACTTAAAGTTTGAAATCGATGATTGGGTTTTCCTAAAAGTTTTACCCATGAAGGGGGTGATGAGATTTGGCAAGAAAGGGAAGCTCAACACCAGATATGTAGGTCCTTACAGAATCCTAAAAAGGGTTAGTAATGCTGCTTATGAGTTAGAGTTGCCAACAGAACTAGCAGCGGTTCTTCCAGTCTTTCACATTTCCTTGTTGAAGAAGTGTGTGGGTGATCCGACATTAATACTACCTATAGAAAGTGTCGTTGTGAAGGATAGCCTCACCTATGAGGAGATTCAAGTTGAGATTCTTGACCGTCAGGTTCGTAGGTTGAAAAATAAGGAAGTCGCTTCAGTGAAAGTTTTGTGGAGGAGTCAGTCCATAGAGGGAGCTACTTGGGAAGCAGAAGCAGCTATGAAGGCCAAGTATCCCCATCTTTTTCCCTTCGATTACGTTTCAGCTTGACGTAATAGTTCCTCTCCAGTCTCTCAGTATACTCTTGTGTAATTCAGTCTCAGTATCTTGTCCCGCCAGTTATCCGTGCATTTCAACATATTTGTTTGTTCAAGAAACTCAGTTAAGTTCGATATCAGTTACTAGCACTCAGTTGGTGGGGATTGCAGCTCTTTCCCTCCAAATTCAGCTTCCTTAGTCTTTATTCAAGGACGAATGATCCCAAGGGGGAGATATTGTAACACCTCGAATTTTGGGAAAATTAATGAAAAAGAGAGAAGGGTAAACCACGGAGGGGTCCACGGGCCATGAAGAGGACCATGACCCGTCACCCTGCTCTTGGTTGTGCACCTAACAAAAGGTAAAAGACCATGGACCACTAGATGGCCCATGGAGCTTCACACGGGCCGTGTGAAGGGGACACAGAATCATCGGGCTACTGTGAAGGACCACAATCACCTAAACAGCCCGTTGAACTTCACATGAGCCGTGAAGTGGCCCGTGAAAAAGGTCACATTACTCCCAAGCGTCTGTGAAGAACCACAGTCACCTAAACGGCCCATGGAGCTTCACACGAGCCGTGAAGTCGCTCATGAAAGAGGCTTGTTAGATTTTGAGTTTTGGGTCAACTTCAAACGATCATATCTTTTAGCACAAAATGAATTAGGTGGCCCGTGACATATCAAAGTAAAGATGTTTGAGTCCTCTTTCCACCTCTACTAAGTTTTCCCAATTTGAAGTTTGGAGTAAAACGTTATGCCCATTTTAGTTAAGCCCTGTCAGGCATAATTTCTTCACGACCCACTTGACGGGCTGTGGTGCTCTAGACGGCCCGTGAGGCATGTCTTGAAGTCACTTCATCAGATTTTAAGTCAAGGTCATATTGGCCTTTTCCCTATGCGTTGGGAACTTAAACTACACTGTTTGATGCCTAAAGTACGCTATTTTACTCAGTCTAATCCAAATAACCTAGTCAGAAACTACCTAGAACCCTCATTCTCCAAAAATCATCCAACTTAGAAAGAAAAGAAGAGGAAGAAGCGACAGCTCCTCCCAAGAACAAGCAGCGGTTTTCTTCGAAGTTCAGCCACGAAATCCAGTGGATTTCTCCATAGTTTTTGTCACTAGCTATGAGGAATTTCACTAGTGGGTTCCTTTCACCCATTAGGTCCCTAGAATTCAGTTAGTTCATCAGTTTCTCCATAAATTTATTAGACCTAGGGTTTCCAAAATCTTGGGAATCCATTGAAAGTTAGCTGCTACAAATCCATTGTGTTGATTACCTTTTTTCTTGGGGAATTAAGCTAGTCACTTGTATACAACTCAAGACCATAACTTGTATTACTTATTAGTAATTCATGAATTTTACTTGCTAGGCATATTAGTCATTAAAATATGATTCAGAATTTGAATTCCATATAATTCAGTATATTTATGTTGCATTCCCAGATAGCATGTCAGTATTTTGAGCTACTCAGTATATCAGTTGCATTGTTAGCTTTACATTTTCAGTTGGGAGTAGACTTAGCACCGAGTTGGACTAGGGTTCAGTGTACCCTCAAATTCCCAGAACTACGTGCCAACATAGGTTCAGAAGTCCCCTCTGTTGGGCATTAGTTTTTAGTGATCATGCCACAGTCATGCCTTTATACACCTGGCATGGTATATAGGGTCCTCATGATGGGGTGTATACATCGGACTCCACGTTTAGCTCACGTGGGCTTATGTCGGTTAATAGTAGCTCCCACAATCATACTCTTATTGCATTGACCATATTGTTAGCATTTACTTCAGTATACAATTAAACATGTTATCTTCATGATTAGTACTAGGTCATTGCATTTAGCCCAATTTTCAGTTATACTTTAGTACATCCTATTTCCATGTTCAGTTTATATTGTTAGTTTACATTGTTCAGCTTAGTATCTATATCCTACATGCTCAGTACATTCAAAGTACTGATGCGTACTTTTGTGCTACATCATCTCATGATGTAGGTTCAGGCGCTCAGCATCTAGACCGCACTTAGCTCGATTTCCAGTCCGTGCTCAAAAGCTTCTGTGGTGAGTCCTCATAGCTCGAGGACATTTCTTTATGATTTTAGTTTAGTCAGCCTATATCAGTCTTTTAGTATATATAGAGTTAGCTCAGGACTTGTCCCAGCAGCTCATGAGTATTAGAGGCTTTCAGACATAGAGTCAGTATTCAGTTGTTTTGGATTGTTTCCATAGATGTTCAATTAAATTCTCACCTGAAGGTTCTTTTAGTATTATTAACTTTATAGTTATGTTTCCGCCCAATTAGTTATATTTCAGTATGTTTGTGATATGCCAGACTCAGGGTTAGCTTGGGGTAACTCGTGACACTAAGCACCATGTTGCACCGAGGGGGTAGCCTCAGGGCGTGACATTTTTTTTTGTGGTGAAATTAGTTGTCCCACCACCCGTTCTAGAAACATATATGCCTTCCTGCGCCTTTGTAAATCTATTATTCTTGAACCTCTAGATTTTCATGATTATGGCATGCTTACTGCTGCATCTTCATCTTTACATTGGGCAGAGAAGATAGGGTGGTTCATAAAATTCTAGCACATCACAGTGTTCTAACTAAATAATTTCAATATCTTACAAGAGAATGCACAAAAAATTACTAAATATTTATCTTCCCATCCACGAGTTAAGAAGGTCAATTATGTAGGTATTCTTGACCATCCAGGGAGGTCTTTGCATTTCTCTCAGGTATTCAAACGAGTGGTTTTTTTGGGAATTTGAACTAAGGCTCTATGGTTTTTGGTATCCAGCCACCATGAAGCTCTCCGTTGACACTTATTGTTTAAATGTTGATCAATTTGCATGCTATGGGTGCAGGATCGGTGCTTAGTTTTTCTGACAGTTTCTTTGGTACTCCTTAAGCATGCTGCTGAGGCTACCCAGTACTTCAACATTATAGTCAATTTTGGTTGGTTTCATCTTATGCTCAATTACTATTTTCTAAGATCATTTTTTCCTATCAAACTACTTCCTACTGACATTTGCCTTCTCAATCTTTTCCCTGTTGATTATAGTAAACGTGCAAATATTCTTTTGCTTTGGTAGTCCCTCGTATTCTCTTGTGATATTTGGATTGTGAGGACACAGTCTCATTTTTAGTTGGGGGTGCCTCCCTTGTACTCATTTTGTTGATTGTTTTTGCATACTGTGATTGTGCCCTTGTCAGGCGTATTTTCTTTCTTTGTTATGGATTTGTGTGCCCTTGTCGGGCTTTGATATTGTAGATATTTCTATTGATATTGTGTTGGATTGGTTAATTTTAGTTTTTTATTTGTAGTTTGTAGCTTCTTTGTTTTTGTTTTGATAATAAGATTTGGATTGACGATGCCCAGTGATGGATAGAGAGTAACGACTTTCTTAAGGTTAAAGCATCATTGCTTGTGAGTAGACATTCCCAAATAGATGCATGAGATTGCCTGATGATGGATTGGTTGACGACTTTCTTAAGGGCAAAGTCATCCTGTTTATGGGAAGGTTTGGCCTTGGTTGGTACTAAGAGCATAGTCATGCATGTGTGTAGTGTTGAGCACACCTCTCCATTTTTAAAAGGTTGAGTATGCTATGAATCATTTTGTGATAACTCTTACAACTCTTTTTGTGAATTTTGATTCGTCAGCGATTAAAATATTTAGTGCTACTTGTATTTTGAAAAGGAAGTAAGATTTTGAACCATCTTGATTGATTTGCAGGCCATGTGTGGCTAGTTGTAGAATAATGCCTTTTGTTCACTTTTTTCACCTAGAACTTGCTTGGTTGGTCTTGAAATGTCGGTCTTGATTGAGTTTAGTTGGAGAAATGATCCAAGGCTTTCTTTGATATTCTTGAAGTCCACTTGGCCTATAAATCCCTCCTTCGCACTAAATATATCCTTAGTTGTCCCCTTTGAGCCTAATCTTTTTTATTGGAAACCACATTATAAGCCTTATCCTTTTTGAAAAAGTAACCATCTTTTGTGCCCTTCCCTCCTTGAACTTGAGGTTGTGAAAGTTGAGGCTAAAAGCCTAAGTTTGAAGTGTTATGGGAAATTCATTGAAAGGATACTTACCACATGAGGCGTTGATATAAAAAAAAGAAGAGAGAAATTGAGGGATGGATGGAAAAGTCTTAAAGGAAGAAAAAGCTTTGAAAAAGAAAGAAAGAAAATGAATAAATGAGACTTGAATCCTCCAAAATCTGAAAATGGTTGCATGTGGGGCATCTAGAATGGAAATAAGAAAAGAAAAATGAAAAATAGTATGGAATGTGCATGGGTTTGAAAAGTGAAGAAAAGTTGAGAAAGTTGGAAATGATGAGTTGTTTTGTAGTGTTCAAGGAGGGTGGTGTAGTCACTTATACCTAAATGATATCCTAACCTTCCCTAAGCCTATATTACAAGCTTAACAAATTCCTTTGATATTTCTAACCAAATGGAGTTGAGTCAATGTTGATTGAAAATATGGGCAAGCGTATGGTATGACATTTGTGTGCCTGAGATGATTCTTTGTGAGTGTGAGTGTTGCATCTTTGTCCCTTGTCTTGTTTATATGTGTTTGTGGTTTTGGGACACTTCTTTCTTGTGAGGGAATGTAAGTTGAAAAAGTGGTGATTTTGAAAATTCCTAATTGAATCAAGTAAGTATGTGAAAGAGTTAATGAGTTGAGTCATTTCTTGAGTTTGAGTTCTTATCACTTAAATGATTCTTTTTTGTTGAAAATGTTTCATGAGAATGAGATGATTTCTTTTGTGAAAAGTTTGCATGTGGACTATTTGTTTATACCAACCGAAGCCATTACCTTTGTGCTTAATTGAGAAAGGGAAATTGATTTGTGGTGTGTCTAGAAATAAGAGCTTCTTGGTTTTTACTTAACTATCTAGCTTAGTTTAAGGTCATATATTTTAGATTTGTATCTCATGAATCAGCTGTATGTTTGAAGGACACAGAGGTTTTAAGTAAGCGCACAATGGTAGAACCACCAATACAAAATGTGTTGCCTCCTTTTTAATGACAATACTATTGTTAATGCTTGTATGACCTTTATTTTTTTATTTTCCCTCTTTAAAGTCAAAGCAATGTAACTTGAGAGCTGCTGATGACTCTAAAAAGTTAATTGCTTACAAGGAAGAAATATCATAAATGGGCGGGTTAGAGCTGAAATTCTAATGATTAATCTCTTTATCCCCACTATATTTAGCTCCTTTTCTCTACTAGATTTGGGAGTCCTGACTTTTTCCATTAGGAATTATAAAACTTGTGAAGAATCTGTCATATTTTTGTAACTCAGAAATATTTTTTTGGGTGTATTCACAAATATTTCATTCTTAAAGGGCTTGAAAGAGTTATTCGCCTTATAATTTTGCCAAAGAGAAACTATGTGAGTCTTTCTTGCTTATTTTTTCTCTGTCTATGACGAAGTTTTGATAGTTTTGTCATTCACACTGGTTTCTCTACATTATGTTTTACTCCGTTGGAATATTCTTTTCATGTGATTCATTGGTTTCATTTAACATTTTATTCCAGCCAACAAGTATGGTGAGGAATTCATTTCGTGCTAGGCGAGAAGGATATTCTGATGTGAGTTCACCCGTCTTGATTCTTCATAGTATAAACAAATCGATTTTTTTTAGCTTGGTTACTCTTCTAAAGGTGTTTTAGTGTAGTTAAATTTTCTTTGCCTTAATATGGAGTCTATGTAACACCCCATGTCTCCCATCATGTGTACAACAAAGTTTACATCGATGAGCCTACTATTATGTCAGAGAATGAGATCGTAATCGAGCCTAAAGACGAAGGGTTCAAGTATATATACTATGAGCTAAGATAAGGTTAAAATGAATGATTTGGGCAGAAATGAAAATTTGAATCAAGTAAATCTACTAGCTTCGCCTATGTGCTTCACCTACTTGCTTCATCCATGTGCTTCACCTACTTGCCTCACCTATGTGTTTCACCTATGTGCTTCACCTACTTGCTTCACCTATGTGCATCATCTACTAACTCGTAATGACCAGCCAAAAGGACCAAGTAGGTGCATCACCTACTTGGACTCCTTGACTCAAAGGTCCAAGTAGGTGCATCATCTCTTTAGCCATTTTTGTGGCCCAAGATAAAGAGAAAAAGAGAGGTGGCTGAGATTGTTTAAAGCCTATGACTTTGCTGATGTTCTCTCACTATTTACATACATATTTCTATGAGTTCTCTCAAGCTTTATCTGTTCACCTCTCAACTTCAAGAGTCTGCCCCAAATTATTCCTAGGATTCTTGAAGAAAATCCACCTCTTTCAAAGTCAAGTTTGAAGGATAATTCAAGCCCTTAAAGGATTTCAAGTCAAGGTCTAAATTTGCAAAAAATTAGGTAATCTTGCTGCCCCATTTCATCTCAATATATATATATATATGATTGGGTGAGATTTCTCTAGGTTTTTTAATGAAATTATGGGACTATGATTGGATGATATTATATTGTTTTGTTGGTAACTATTTCAATCATATCAGCTCCATATTTTTTGTTCCATATCAAATTGTCCGTGCAAGTTCTTTGTTAACCAATTAATGATTTTGAATAGTATGTACATGTTGTGAATGACATGGAGCCTAAGTACATGTCAGATGCCACGGTGGATGACAGCTAGGCCAAAAAGGGGAAATTATTAGGTGTGCACGGGTAAAATACGAATCAAAAAGGCTAACATATTTTGTACGTGATCAGGCTAAAGGTTACTCTTAACATCATGAGTTGGGGGACTGTTAGTGTTAATAGGAACGTAGTTGCGATATATTTTTGTTGGTTATTCCTGAAATTTTTCTTTCCTAATACCATATGACTTATAATTAGATTTCAAGTTATAAGTTCTTATTTTTGCTCTATGTGTTTCAATTCGACTGGCTGTTCTGACACTCAGTAAACATTGAAATGGTTCTCTCAGTTTTGAATTACCATTTCTGTTATTGGTTTAATTCTCCGAGTTGACAACAGAAGATCTACAGTATTAAGAAGACGCTCAATAATTTTACTTTTCGTTTGTCATTCTTCAATAGGCTTGGTATCTTTGAGATCCAGAAGCCGAGAAGGTACTCTAGACTCTTCGAATGACCGGAATAAAGTTGGCTGTAGTGTCAAACTTTGACACTCAATTGAGACCAAGTGTTAAGGACTCTAAATTGTAATCATTGGTTTGATGCCGTAGCAGTTTTAGCTAAGGTAATGTGTTTGTCGTCTTTCCTTTTACTTCCATTTCATACATTCTGATTCAATAGTTGATATTCTTTTTGGCTTTTGACAAGTTAAATAGGACATGACATACTGAAAGCTAACCAAGCATATGGACTTAGATAACATATTATGGAGGACTCGAATCAGGATAAAAGATTAGTTAGATAGTTGAATGTTGTTTCACTTATTCTTCTGTACCAGAAATCATAATACTACTTTGTAGTTTCTTATTATTTGATTTTCTGTTACTATTTGATGTTTCTTATACTTTGATTATTGTCTTATTTTGTTGTAGTTATTGTTACATTTTAAGAAGATAGTTCTCGCTTGCCTTTTCTTTCTTCTATATATGTTGTAGTAGTAGTAGTGATGTATTTGGGCATTTTTGTAGCATTATATTCCTGCTAATGTGGCCATGGATGAAAGAATTATCAATTTGGGATTATGAAAAAGTGCAGGTACTTTTTATTTGAATAGATTTACTAGCCCCTTAATCTTTGATTTGTGTGCTTAATTAACACTATTATGAGATTATCTTATGAATTATTTTTTTTTTGTGTGTTTTAAAGGTCAAGAAGATTATAGCAGATTATTTGGCTGGCTCTAGAGTTCAAATAGGTATTTTCACCATAATTAACTTACTTAGTTGCGTTATTTGGTTAACTTTCTGAGCAGAATGTAGAAAACAAAAACTTGCTAGCATGAAATTTGATTTAAATTCTGAGTTTATCCTCTAATTCAAATGAGGAGTCATTGAGTCAATAAGATCCTACATTACACATGTTATGAGTGTTCATACGCCGGATACATATTCTGTCCATTATACAATTTATAAGTCTTTACAAGGAATGTACACTTATCTCTTATTTCGGATCGGTCCATGTGCATCATTAGTTCACATGTCTATGCACCCTTTCATTTGACATAGACTACTAAGTGTTTAGATATCGTTACATCTTGCACAATCCTTACCTTTCCATTAGAGGAGTTACACGATTCCATTTGAAATGCATGTATGCCCCCATTTGAAAAGTCCAAACGTGTTTTAAATGAACCATGTTGCATGTCTTATTGTCCTGACTTTCCAAAAACCTTCATAGATTGCTATCTTACACTGATAAGAGCATGAGAAAGTTGATAGAGTTTTTTAAGACCTATGAATATGCCGTATCTGAAGACTCTGTGATGGATAATTTTCAAACTATTACCAATAAGGTAATATTGGTTGTGGCATCACAATGCTTGGACTAGTTTTCGGTAGTTATTAGGAATTTATTTCATCGTGTTAAAGCTTTATCTACATGTTTGAATGTCTTCATTTAGGGGAAGAAGTTTGCTATACCTGAAAAATCATGCATTGAGGAGTTTGAAGAAAAGTTGAATAAATTTGACATTGAGAGGATGGAACCTGAACTTACTGCCAAAAGTGCTAAACGCCATCAACAGAAAGTGGAGAGCTTGGAGAGCATTACGGTGACTTAAAAAGAAGAAGAGGAAATCGATGAATCTGAAATTACTGAAGGTAGTTTTCTCCAAGTCTATTGCCTATTCATTCAATTATTACTATTTCATGTTTTATTTACAAGGTTCTCATTTTGAAAAAAAATTATGGCAGAGGGAACTAGAGCTTCATGCTTGTCTCTTTAATTTATACGAGTCATTTATTCTTTTATTCAGCCAAAGAATTTAAAAATAATGTAGAGGAGGTAGTAGTTGTTAACAAGACATTACGTGGTAGTAACTTATATAAATAGTTGATCCTTCACTACAACTTTGTTTTAAAAAATCCATATAAAATTTAAATAACGGGTTTTTCAGAATTGTACATTTAAGAGTAGATACTGATAAAAAAAGCCCTAACTCATTTCAACGAGAGAGCTAGAGATATATAAAGAGGCTAGTGGCGAAATGGATTGATAAAACTTTCAAAGTCAATGTGCAAACTCTAAAGAAAAAATGGGTGAAGTCAAGATGATGCATGATTGTTGTATCTGTTCCGTTTCATATGATCTATAATGGAAAGGAGTGGGCTTATTGCCTGATTTGGTTATCTTGAAAAGTTGGGATTGGGTGAAGTTGGGATCTCTTTTATCGATGTAACTTTTTTTTCAATTAGGTTATTAGAATCGTGATTGCTTTCCTATTAGTACAGGCGAGTGGATACCACTTACTTAGAAGAGGTTGCTTCTGTGATTAAACCATGGATAAAGCATGTTTTGCTGGAAATTCCAACAAACACTCATCAACAAATTTGTGATATTCGTGTGGGTATGTAGATTATGCACATATAGGTTTCAGCTTTTACTGTTGCTGATAGATACTAATAGATTGATCTTCAAAAGATGATGATTTTTTTGTCTCGTACTATTGTCTCTTCTGATTTATTACAGAAAATTGCCAAGATGGCTCATGCCCATGGGGCTCTTGTGCTGGTAGATAACAACATTTTGTCCCAAGTACTGTCCATTTCTTTGGAGCTCGGAGCAGGTATTTTGCAAATACTTTTTGTTCCGCTAACTGGAATACTCTCCAATAACATGCATCGGATATTAGCTTACTTGTCCATGGTTTTGTATATACTGTGATGCATTCAGCTACTATGTTCATATCTGGTCATAGTTATCTCATGGCTGGTGTGCTTGCTGTCAGAGGAGAAAGGTTTTTCCTCTATTTCGCATACGTTTCATAATATGATTTACTGTTATCTTATGGTTGTATATTCTTAGTTTTCTTGGGTCTTTTTGGTGGCCTACACCAATAATCACATTAAGAGCTTGACTGTAGTGAACGTGGGATTGTAAGTGGACCCATTACTTGTTCCTCTAGCAAGCAAATGCTAGTATCATGCTTCTTTTTCGTTTTCCGGTTCATTTCTATTTTCTTTGGACTAGATTAAAAGGATGTAAAAGACAATAGTGTCGCAACTCCTATAATTTTTTACTTTGAATAAGGGCCTTCACTGAGGCCCGAGGATGAGCCTTCACACAATCTTAGTATATTTACTGAGGGTTGTATGAAAGTCAAAAATGGATCCTTTCCATATGGCTTAAGATGTGTAAAAGAAGTCCTCCCTATACAGCACTTTATAGACCCTACGATGCACAAATTTGTGCAATACTTCGTGACACTGAAATTATTTTCCTGAATGCACTGGCTGCTCTTCTAACTGACCATGTAATTTAGAAATTCTTTTTGTTGTTGTGGATACTTGATAAAGTTAAGTAAAGTTTAAGAAACCAGTTCATTAACAAGTCTATATCTGAAAATCTTTTGTTAGTTATGTATAGCGTATTCAACGTAATGATGTCTGATGCCTTATTTCTCTTTGAACATCTCAAGTGTCCTTCTGATAATTTGCTTAAAAATTTTCCTACTTAAGCAGCTTGGCGAAGGAGGTGTACTTCCTACCAAATGCTGAAGGTGGAGGGTTAGCGCCATTTGATTGTTGGCTTTGTTTGGGAGGAATCAAAACAATTGCTCTTCGCGTTGAAAAACAACAGGTTTAATTTTATTTTCTTTTTTTGGTTGTGAAATTAGTTTTCCCACAACTCGTTCTAGAAACATATATGCCTTCATGCGCCTTTGTTAATCTTTTATTCTTGACCCTCTAGATTTTCATGATTATGGAATGCATACTGCTGCATCTTCATCTTTATATTGTGCAGAGAAGTTAGGGTGGTTCGTAAAATCATAGTGTTCTAACTAAATAATTTCAATATCTTGCAGGAGAATACACAAAAAATTGCTGAATATTTACCTTCTCATCCACGAGTGAAGAAGGTCAATTATGCAGGTCTTCTTGACCATCCAGGGAGGCCTTTGCACTTCTCTCAAGTATTCAAAGAAGTGGTTTTTTGGGAATTTGAACTAAGGCTCTATGGTTGTCGGTATCCTGCCACCATGAAGCTCTCCCTTGAAACTTACTGTTTAAATGTTGATCAATTTTGAGGGTATGGGTGCAGGATCGGTACTTAGTTTTCTGACAGTTTCTTTGGCATTCTTTAAGGATGTTGTTGAGGCTACCAAGTACTTCAGCATTATAGTCAGTTTTTTTACTTTCATCTTTTACTCAATTACTATTTTCAAGATAATTTTTTCCTATCAAACTACTTCCGAGTGACATTTGCCTTCTAAATCTTTTCCCTATTGGTTATAGTAAATGTGCAAATGTTCTTTTGCTTTCGTAGTCCCTCGTATTCTTTTTTAAAATTTAGATTGTGAGGACACAATCTCATTTTCAGGTGGGGTGCCTCCCTTGTACTTATTTTTTTTATTGTTTCTACATACTGTGATTGTGCCCTTGTCGGGCGTACTTTTCTTTCTTTGTTATGGACTGGTGTGCCCTTTACAGGCTTTGATATTGTGAATGTTTCTTTTGATATTGTGTTGGATTGATTTATTTTAGTTTTTGAGTTGTAGTTTGTAGCTTCTTTGTTTTTGTTTTGATAGTAAGATTTTGATTGACGATGCCTGATGATGAATAGAGAGTGACGACTTTCATAAGTTAAATCGTTGATTGCTTGTGAGTAGCCGTTCCCGAATAGATGCATGAGTTTTCCTGATGATGGATTGGTTGACGACTTTCTTAAGAGAAAAGTTATCGTCTTTTTGGGTAGGTTTTGACTTGGTTGGTACTAAGAGCATAGTCATGCATGTGTATAGTGTTGAGCATACCTCTCCATTTTTAAAAGGTTGAGAATGTTATGAATGATTTTGTGACATCTCTTACAACTCTTTTTGTGAATTTTGATTCGTTATCAATAAAAATGTTCAATGCTACTTGTATTTATAAAAGGAAGTAATATTTTTAACCATCTTGATTGATTTGCAAGACACGTGTTGCTAGTTGTTGAATAATGCCTTGTGTTCGCTTTTGTCACCTAGAACTTGCTTGATTGATCTTGAAATGTTGGTTTTGATTGAGTTTGGTTGGAGAAATGATCTTAGGCTTTCTTTGATGTTCTTGAAGTCCACCTCGCCTTAAAATTTCTCCATTGCACTAAATATTTCCTTAGTTTTCCCCTTTGATCCTAATCCTTTTTATTGGCTACCACATTACAAGCCTTATCCTTTTTGAAAAAGTAACTCTATTTTGAACCCTTTCCTCCTTGAACTTAAGGTTGTAAAAGTTGAGGCTAAAAGCCTAAGTTGGGGGTGTTATGGGAAATTCATTGAAGGGATACTTACCACATGAGGGGTTGATATAAAAAAAAAGAAGAGAGAAATTGAGGGATGGATGGAAAAGTCTTAAAGAAAGAAAAAGCTTTGAAAAAGAAAGAAAGAAAATGAATAAATGAGACTTGAATCCTCCAAAAGTTGAAAATGGTTGCCCGTGGGGCATCTAGAGTGGAAATAAGAAAAGAAAAATGAAAAATAGTGTGGAATGTGCATGGGTTTGAAAAATGAAGAAAAGTTGAGAAAGTTGGAAATAATGAGTTGTTTTGTAGTGTTCAAGGTGGGTGGTGTAGTCACTTATACCTAAATGATATCCTAACCTTCCCTAATCCTATATTACAAGCTTAACAAAGTCCTTTGAGATTTCTAACCAAATGGAGTTGAGTCAATGTTGATTAAAAATATGAGCAAGCCTATGGTGTGACATTTGTGTGCATGAGATGATTCTTTGTGAGTGTGAGTGTTGCATCTTTGTCCCTTGTCTTGTTTATATGTGTGTGTGGTTTTGGGAAACTTCTTTCTTGTGAGGGCATGTAAGTTGAAAAAGTGGTGATTTTGAAAATTTCTAATTGAATCAAGTAAACATGTGAAATAGTTAATAAGTTGAGTCTTGAGTTTGAGTTGTTGTCACTTAAATGATTCTTTGTTTTTAAAAATATTTCATGAGAATGAAAGAATTTCTTTTATGAAATGTTTTGCATGTGGACTATTTGTTAGTACCAAACGAAGCCATTACCTTTGTGCTTAATTGAGAAAGAGAAATTGATTTGTGATGTGTCTTGAAATAAGAGCTTCTTGGTTTTTGCTTATCTAGATTAATTTAAAGCCATATATTTTAGATTTGTATCTCATGAATTAGCTGTATGTTTGAAGGACACAGAGGTTTTAAGTAAGCGCTCAATCGTAGAACCACTAATACGAAATGTGTTGCCTCCTTTTTTCCCCTTTTATTGATAGTACTATTGTTAATGCTTGTATGGACTTTATTTGTTCATTTTCCCTCTTTTAGTCAAAGCTGTGTCACTTGAGAGCTGCTGATGACTCCAAAAAGTTAATCGCTACAAGGAAGAGCCATCAGAAATGGGCGGGTTAGAGCTAAAATTCTAATGATCAATCTCTTTATCCCCACTTCTATTCAGCTCCTTTTCTCTGCCAGTTTTGGGAGTACTACCTTTTTCCATTAGGAATTATAAAACTTGTGAAGAATCTATCATATTTTTGTAACTTCAGAAATATTTTTTGGGTGTATTCACAGATATTTCATTCTTATAGTGCTTCAGAGAGTCATTCACCTTATAATTTTTCCAAAGCAAAACTATGTGAGTCTTCCTTTCTTATTTGTTCTCCGTCTATGACGAAGTTTTGACACTTCTGTCATTCACATTGGTTTCTCTACATTATGTTTTACTCTTTTGGAATATTCTTTTCATGTGATTCGTTGGATTCATTTAACATTTTATTCCTGCCAACGAGTATGGTATGAAACTCATTTCGTGATAGGTGAGAAGGATATTCTGATTTGAGTTCACCCGTTTTGATTCTTCAAAGTATAAACTGATCAATTTTGTTTAGCTTGGTTACTCTACTAAATGTGTTTTAGTGCAATGAAATTTTCTTTTCTTTTGTATGGAGTCTGTGTAACACCCCATGTCCCCCATCGTGTGTATGACTAAGTTCACATCGACGAACCTATTATTATTTAGGAGAATGAGGTCGTAATCGAGCCTAAAGACCAAGGGTTCAAGTATATCTACAATGAGTTAAGATAAGGTTAAAATGAATGATTTGGGCAGAAATGAAAATTTTAATCAAGTAAATGACATACTAGCTTCACCTATGTGCTTGGCCTATGTGCTTCACCTACAGGCTTCACCTACGTGCTTCACCTACTTGCTTCACTTATGTACTTTACCTATGTGTTTCACCTACTTGCTTCACCTACTAGCTTCACCTACTTGCATCACCTGCTACTCTTAAGGACCAGCCAAAAGGACCAAGTAGGAGATGCACTTGGACTGCTTGACTAGCTCAAAGGGCCAGGTAGGTGCATCACCTACGTAGCCATTTTTGTGGTCCAAAATAAAGAGAAAAAGAGAGGCGGCTGAGATTGTTTTAAGCCTATGACTTGGCTGATGTTCTCTCACTATTTAAATACATATTTCTATGAGTTATCTCAAGCTTTATCTGTTCACCTCTCAACTTCAAGCATCTGCCTCAAATTATTCCTAGGATTCTTGAAGAAATCTTCCTCTTTCAAAGTCAGGTTTGAAGAATAATTCAAGGCCTTAAAGGACTGCAAGTCAAATTCTAAATTTGCAAAAACTTAGGTAGTCTTGCTACCCCATTTCATCTCAATATATATATATATATATATATATCAGATTGGGTGAGATTTCTCTAGGTTTTTTATGAAATTTTGGGACTATGATTGGATGATATTATATCGTTTTGCTGGTAACTATTTTAATTATATCACCTCCATATTTCTTGTTCCATATCAAATTGGCCGTGCAAGTTCTTTGTTAACCTATTAATGATTTTTGATAGAATCTACATGTTGTGAATGACATGGAGCCTAAGTCCATGTTAGATGCCATGGTGGATGATAGCTAGGCCAAAAAGGGGAAATTATTAGGTGTGCACGGGTAAAATACGGATCAAAAAGGTTAACGGATTTTGTAGATGATCAGGCTAAAAGATACTCTTCACATCGTGGGTTGGGGGACTGCTAGTTTTAATAGGAACATACCTGCGATACATTTTGGTAGGTTATTCCTGAAATATTTCTTTCTTAATACCATTACTTATAATTAGATTTCAAGTTATAAGTTCTTATTTCTGCTCTACGTATCTCAATTCGACTGGCTGTTCTGACACTCAGTAACCATTGAAAAGGTTCTCTCAGTTTTTAATTAGCATATCTGTTTACAGCAAATTGGTTTATTCTCCGAGTTGACAACATAACATCTCCAGTAATAAGAAGACACTCAATAATTTTACTTTTCATTTGTCATTCTTCAATAGGCTTGGTATCTTTGTGATCCAGAAGCCGAGAAGGTACTCCAGACCCTTCGAATGGCTGGAATAAAGTTTGTTGTAGTGTCAAATTTTGACACCCAATTGAGACCAGTGTTAAGGACTCTAAATTATGATCACTGGGTTTGATGTTGTAGCAGTTTTAGCTAAGGTAATGTGTTTGTCGTCTTTCCTTTTGCTTCCATTTCATACTTTTTTATTCAATAGTTGATAATCTTTTTCTCTTTTGACGGGTTAAATAGGACATGACATACTTTCAGCTAACCAAGCATATGGACTTAGATAACCGATTATGGAGGACTCGAATTAGGATAAAAGATTAGGTAGGTAGTTGAATGTTGTTTCACTTATTCTTCTGTACCAGTAATCATAATACTACTTTGTAGTTTCTTATTATTTTATTTTTTGTTACTATTTGACGTTTCTTATACTTTGATTATTTTCTTATTTTGTTGTAGTTATTGTAACATTTTAAGAAAATACAAGTTCTCGCTTGCTTTTTCTTTCTTCTATATATGTTGTTATTCTAGTAGTAATGATCTATTTGGGTATTTTTACAGCATTATATTCCTGCTAATATGGCTATGGATGGAAGAATCATCAATTTGGGATTGTGAAAATGTGCAGGTACTTTTTCTTTCAATAGATTTACTAGCTTCTTAATCTTTGATTTGTGTGCTGAATTAACACTATTATGAGATTATCTTATGAATTTTTATTTTTCTATGCGTTTTAAAGGTCGAGAAGATTATAGTAGGTTATTTGGCTGGCTGTAGAGATCAAACAGGTATTTTTACCATAATTAACTTACTTAGTTTCTTTATTTGGTTAACTTTCTGAGCCGAAGGTAGAAAACAAAGACTTGCTAGCATGAGATTTGATTTAAATTTTGAGTTTATCCTCTAAATCAAATGAGGAGTCATTGAGTCAATAAGATCCTACATTACACATGTTATGAGTGTTCATATGCCGGATACATATTCTGTCCATTATACAATTTATAAGTTTTTACAAGGAATGTTGATAACAACGAGGTTACAGAGATCACAAATATAGAGTTGAATATTAGAGGGTGAAGCAATAATAGAAAAAGAAACAGAAACTAATAAAAAGATATGGGAAATTCAAAGGAAAGATCAAAGAATTTCAAAGGATTTTATATTCTAAGGCCTTGACAAGATCCAAGTTACAACATATAGATTTATGAAAGAAATCTAACGCCTTTACTTGAGAAAACGAATCAAAACAATATATTCGGATCTTGACCGCTTTATGAGTAACTAAAGACAATAATTAGTATAAACTAATCATCTTCTAAAGAATACCAAAAAGAAATCACAGATATCACACGAAGAAATTACTTTATACCTTAAACTATGAAACTAGTAAAGGTTTAAAGATAAATTCTTAAAAAACAAGTCACAAAGGTTCAAAAAAACTCTCTCAAATATTATTAATATCAATCTAATGTGTTTTTAATGAATGAAAAAGTACTCCTATTTATAGAATAAATAAGTTGGCTGCTAGCCCTAATAAAACCCTAAAAAAATAATCTAGAACTTAATAAAATAAAACAGTAGCTTGGGGGCTAAGGTAAAACTAAAACCCTAATAGTTGAGGCTTAATAAAGGACTTTGCGGGCCCCCTTGGTCGTGGCTTTTGAGCCCCTTTTGGGCCTTTATTGGGCTGCTGATTTCAGCTGCACAGAAGGGCTGAAATTGTCCTCCTTTTGGGCTGATTGTAAGCCTCTTTCTGCACCACTTTGAACTTCTTCAAGGCTGAACTTTGGACCACCAATATTCTTCCTCTTGGGCTTCGACTTAGGCCACCAAATAATTATATCATTTGGAAAATTCATCTCCCTCGAGCTCGGGCTCTTCTTCCCCAACAAGACACCTTTGGATCAGTAATTGAAGCCTATTGTTCTTATCATTGAACTCCTTGTTTTGAGATCTTGTTATGGGCCTCCGTGGAGTTTATCAAGCTTCATCCTTGTCCTTCAATAGATAGAGCTTCCTTGGATCCTATCATTCACCTCTTCTTGAACAGAATTCATCCTCGAATTCAAGTCTGCATCAAAATAAGAAAGATCAGAAACATTAATAGTACCACTAACATGAAACTCACCAGGAAGATCAAGTTTATAAGTGTTGTCTCCAATCCTTTCAAGGACTTTGTATGGACCACTTCCTCTAGGATCTAGCTTGGTCTTTCTTTTGGAAGGAAATCTGACTTTTCTCATATGCACCCAAACCAAGTGCCCAAGTTTAAAAGCAATATATTTTTTTCTCTTATTCCTTCGTAATGCAACTTCATTATTCTTTTTTTTTAATTGCAAGCCTTGTTTATTCATGAATTTTCTTCATCATATCAGTCTTCTTCTTACCATCAAGATTAAAAAAATCATTAGTAGGAAAAGGCAGTAAATCAAGGGGAGTAAGGGGTTAAATCCATATACAACTTCAAAAGGAGTCTTACCAGTAAAAGAATGAAAGGTCCTATTATTATCAAATTCCACAATAGGTAAGTAATCTACCCAAGAAGTCAACTTTCCTTTCAAAACGGTCCTCAACATATTCCCTAAAGTTATATTAACCACTTCCGTTTGCCCATCCGTTTGTGGGTGACAAGATGTAGAAAATAGTAATTTAGTTCCCAACTTTCCCCAAAGAATTCTTCAAAAGTGACTTAAAAACTTGGCATCCCTATCACTAACAATAGTTCTAGGTATTCCATGCTATTTAACCACTTCTTTTACAAACAAGTCAGCCACATGAGATGCATCATTAGTCTTTTTACATCGGATAAAACGAGCCATTCTAGAAAATCTATCTACTACCACAAATATACTATCCTTACCATATTTAGTCCTAGGTAGCCCCAATATAAAATCTATAGAAATATCAATCCAAGGGAAATTACAAACAGGTAAAGGGATATAAACACCATGCGACAGTGTGCTAGACTTAGCTTGTTTACATTCAAGATAATAAGAACACAAATTTTCAACATCTTTTCTCATGCTAGGCATATAAAAATGTTCAGAAAGTATTTCCAGAGGTTTGGATACACCAAAATGTCCCATTAGCCCTCCACAATGTGCTTCCCTAACAAATAGTTCACGCAAAGAGCAGTTAGGAACACACAATTTATTTTCCTTGAATAGAAATTTATCTTGAAGATTAAATTTCTCAAAAGTACCCAAATTACATTCAACCAATATATCACAAAAATCAGAATCATTAGCATAGAGTAACTTTATATGGTAGAAACCGAACAACTTTTAAGTAAAAGTAGAGATTAAAACATACCTTCTTGAGAGCGCATCAGCAACCACATTCTCCTTACCTAGTTTGAAGACAATTACATTAGGAAAAATTTCAATAAAGTCCACCCATTTAGCATGCCTACGACTAAGTTTACCTTGGATTTTCAAGTACGTTAATGACTCATGATCAGTCTTGACCACAAGTTCTCGGGGACACAAGTAATGCTGCCATGTAGCTAACACCTTTACCAAGGCATATATCTCCTTATCATAAGTTGAGTAGTTCAATATTGATCCACTTAGCTTCTTACTAAAGTATCCAATTGGCTTAGAGTCTTGCATCAAAATAGCACCTATGCCCTTACTAGAGGCATCACACTCAACTTCGAAAGACTTAGAAAAATCAGGTAATTGAAAAAGAGGAGGAGAACACAATTTATCCTTGAGCAATTTAAATGCATCATCTTGTTCCTTTCCCCAAGTAAAAACGTTATCTTTCTTAATTACTTAAGTTAAAGGAGCAGCAATGGTGCTAAAGTCCCGCACAAACCTCCAGTAAAAACTAGCAAGTCCATAAAAACTCCTAACTTCAGTTACACTATTAGGTTTAATCCATTCTTTAATTGCCTTGATTTTATCATCATCTACCTCAACTCCCTTAGAACTGACCACAAAACCCAAGAAAACCACACGATCCACATAGAAAGTACACTTTTTGAGATTAGCAAATAAGCACTGATTTCTATGAACTTCAAAAACTTGTTTTAGGTGCTCTAGTTGTTCATCTAGATTTTGAGAAAAGATCAAGATATCATCAAAATACACCACAACAAATTTTCCATGGAAATCTTTAAAAACATAATTCATTAGTCTCAAGAAAGTGCTTGGTGCATTAGTCAAACCAAAGGGCAAACTATTCTGTCATGCCTCAAATACCACTAAGACGGTGGGATAGGCATCCGATGCCCTAAAGGCCCCAGAGAAACAACATATAACTTGTGCTTACTATGCATATGACAATGTTAAAGTTATGACAAGTTCATATAAGATGCAGTAATAAGAACCAACATAGGTAGACCCAAAACTGAAGGCTTGGCCATGGAGGCCACAACTGTAAAGAGACAAGACGTAACTGAACAATATACATTAGTCTACAAAGCCTATAAAAAACAAAAAACCTTAATTTAGGACGGGACAAGGCCCTGCCTTACCCTTAACTATCACAAAGTAACAAAATAGGTGTCAAAGACTTGGTAAGGCCTGAATCAACCTGGAGCTTCACCAATAGCAGCTGAGTACCTGTACTCCTACTAAAGAGGTCTACTAGCTAGAGTAAATGTGCCTGCTGCATGAAATGCAGCGTCCCCACGAGGGACGTCAGTACGAAAAAATGTACTGAATTTGTGAGGCAATAGCATATGTAAAATAAGGGCTCAAATGAAATCAGATGTCAATATATCAGTGCATAGATTAGAATAGAAGATCACCTTTGTTTACTCTTGTGGGATCATGTATGTCACATTCTTTTCTTTTCTTTTGTGCGTTATAATATTTGTAAGGAATGTGATACAAATGACCAGCTGATCAGTGGTAGAAGAGGAAGACCCATGCTAGGCATTTTAACCCCTGGGATGCTATCCTCATAATTACACAAATTGGGATCAGCCCATGCTAGGCTTTCGCCCCTGAGCTGCCACCCTTCTGTACCAATTGGGATCGACCCATGCTAGGCATTTGCCCTTGGGCTGCAACCCATAAATTCACAGATTGCTTCTCTTAACTTCTTTAATCTTTCAAATTGTTGTTTTGGTGGTCATAATCATTTATGAGATTTGGAGCTATCGACCAGTAGTAGGAGACATGAGAATAATAACTTTAAGGTAGTAACAATAGCATAAGGATCTCTGTAAACTCAATGGGAAAATTGACTTCAATTGACTAAGAGGAGAATTTTCCATGTTTGCTGCTGCGAATACATTTCAATACTAGCTCATAAATACACAAATATAGAGTAATGAACATGTACTGAGTAACTCGACATACTAAGGAGAGGGGAAAATTATTGTTAGGTATATTGGAGATCGTACGCTGCCATTATATTTCCTTTACTAGGAATAGAGCTTAGGAAATTCAATTTAGGGGCGTCAAATGGGCGGGTTGGGTTGAAATTGAAGATATTGAAATGGGTTGAAATAGGTATTGGGTTGGGTCTTGACCCGCCAAAGTTTACTTTGGGCTCAAATGGGTTGGGCTCAAAAACGGATTGGGTCTTTACACGCCGAATTTGACCCGCTTCATCTCAATAATTTTAATATATTATTTTTTAAGTTTTATAATCACAATTTGAATTTCAAATCAAGAAAATTTTAAAAAAGAAGTTACAAATGAATAGATAAATCCTAAAAGATATAAAATACATAGTAATTCATACCTTCAATATAGGAACATACATTACATTAATACAAATAAAGAGTCTTAAAAACGGATTGAAATTGTAGATTAAATTGGGCTCAATTGAGAATTCTCTTAAAATGGGTTAAGGCTTGAATGAGTTGAGATTGAACCCAATTTAAATTATCTTGAGCCCAACCTTTAAAATTATGGGCGGGTTACATAGTATTGGGCTCATTTTGACACCTCTAATTCACTTCTCTGATAATAATCACAAATTTCAGATTTCATGCCAAGGAATATGGAATCGAATAGCCTTACATACCTTATTTTCTGACCAATACAACTATCACGATTCAGCCCCCCCTTTTTGGGTAGTAATCTACAATATAAGTCATGATGAAACTAAAATTAGCAGCTATCACATTGTGGACCTCGTCAAATAGTAGATAACTTGGACGGACAATGAGCCCATACAACCCTTAAAAAAATGTGTGTCACCACCCCTACTTCTATATCCAGTACAAACCTTATATATCCTTTCCCAAGATTACCCAATCTGCCCCCAACAACAATACACGTAAAACAACCCCAAATATTCTTTATCATAGCAACCAAATATTGAACTCACCACCCCTTGAGTTCTTAATGACAACACATCTATAATTCTTTACTCAAACTCAGACATAAGGAGGACAAAAATGGAGCAGCCACCTTACCTCAATTTCTTCAACTTCTCCTTTTAACTTGAACTCTTCATTAACTTCAATTTCCCTTCAGACTTAAACCAAAGAAGAAGAGAAAAGTCTCTTAATAACCAAGAAAAGTGAGCAGTAGCTTGTGGAAACATTCTGCCTTTGTAATTATATTTGAGCATAAATAACATATTTTTCTAGTCATCCATGGGAGAATTAAGCTAAATCCGTAAGTGGTTTCACTTACCTTGTCTTGCAAAGATGAGGGTTTCTTCAAGAATCCTAGAAGGAATTTTATGGCTGTTGTTTTAAGCCTTGAGAGAAAAGAGGAGAGAGAGCTTGAGTTAATCCTGAATTTTGTGTGTTAAAATTAGAGGAAATACCAGCCAATATTTATCTTATATTGAGCTTTTTTTACCACAAAAATAAAATCCTCTAGAACCTCCCTTTTTAGCTCCATTTTTAGCCACTAATTGGTTAAGTAGGTGATGCACCTGCTTATGTACATCGAGCTGCTCAAAGGGTCAAACAAGGTGATGCACCTACTTGCCTTTTCTTAGTGGGCTTAACCACATTGGGCCTTGGCAGATTTGGCTGTTGGGATTTTTTCCATTTTCATTTTCTTTTAGTTCTAGCCTCAAGTGAGTCCATTAACATAAGCATAAATTTGATCCATTAATCTTGGCCCCCTTAACTATATCCATATAGCTCAAGTAGGTGATGCACCAAGTAGCTTAATTAAGCCAAGCAAGCAGCTCACTATTTTATTCCATTCTCTAAATATTAAACTCTTTTTCTTTAACTTAGCACTTAACTTTGAACTTTAAGCCCAATTGCTGCCTAACTATCTCGAGTTTAAATACTTCCGTCGGGGTTAACTTCGAGTACACATGTTGAATGTGCAAGGCATTACATCACCTTCCTAGCTAGTTTAAACCAACACTAATCATATAAGAAACATGGTCCCACACCTATACGATAAAGCTATGTCGAGTATCATATGATTAGAACTAGCATTTGCAAAATGCGGGGTATTACATCCTCCCCCCTTAAGAACATTTGTCCTCGAATGTTAGAATGGTTGCCAGCGCAAATAACTTCAAGCCTAAGTTACGTACTTCTATTAATCACATAATACATAAAGACTTATACATACTTGTCAACACCTCAACTCAACATTTTCATCTTTCTCACCGGCCTGAAAGAGATGAGGATACTTCGATTTCATTGCTTCTTCCGCCTCCCATGTAACTTCTTCTACTTGTTTTTTCTCCATAGTACTTTTAGAGAAGCTACCTCTTTATTTCTTAACTTCTTAACTTGTCGATCCAGAATAGTAATGGGTACTTCTTCATAGGTGAGATCTCTCGTAACTTGTACAGCTTCAGTAGGAGTAATACGAGATGGGTCACATATGCACATTCGAAGCATTGAGACGTGAAACACCGGATAAACTGTTGAAAGCTATAACTCGTAGGCTATTTGGCCAACTCTTCGAATAATCTTATATGGCCCTATGTAGCGTGGAATCAGCTTTCCCTTTTTACCAAATCTCATTATCCCTTTCATTGGAGACACCTTCAAGAACACCCAATCCCCTATAGAAAACTCCAATCCTCTCCTTCTAACATCCGCATATGACTTATATCAACTTTGAGCTGTTGCTAGCCGCTATTGTATCACCTTAACTTTTTCTATAGCTTGAAGAAGAAGATCTGGCCCAAATAAGGCAGTTTCACCTATTTCAAACCAGCCGATTGGTGACCTACATTTTCTTCCATATAAAGCTTCATAGGGTGCCATTTTGATACTAGAATGGTAGCTATTATTATAAGCAAATTCAATAAGTGGCAGGTGATCATCCCAGCTACCCTTGAAATCTAATATACAAGCTCGCAGCATGTCCTCAAGTATTTGAATTGTACGTTCTACCTGACCATCCGTTTGAGGGTGAAAGGATGTACTTAAATTCACCTACGTTCATAAACTCTTCTAAAATGACTTCTAAAAATTTGCGGTAAATTGAGCTCCCCTATCAGATATAATAGAGATTGGCACTCCATGTAGCCGAACTATCTCTTTAATGTACAACCTTGCATATTCTTCAGTTATATAAGTAGTCTTTACCATCAAGAAGTGCGCTGATTTGGTGAGTATGTCAACTATTACCCATATGGAATCAAACTTCTGAAATGAGCGAGGAAAACTAGTGACAAAATCCATGTTGATCATGTCCCACTTCCAAATTGGGAGTCCCATACGCTGCATATAACCTCCAGGCTTTTGGTGTTCCACTTTTACATGTTGACATTTTGGACATTGAACCACAAATTCCACAATGTTCTTCTTCATGTCACCTCACCAATAAATTTCTTTTGAGTCATGATACATTTTAGTTGGCCCCGGATGGACAGAATATCTTGAATAATGTGCTTCCATCATAATCCTCTTTCTTAGTTCATCTACATTAGGTACACACAATCTGTTTTGTCATTGAAGTACGTCCTCTTGCGTAAGCTCAAATGCCTTTGTCATACCATGCTGTACATTCTCCTTAAGCTGTAATAGAATAGGATCTGTGTATTACTTCTCTTTCAGTTCCGCTACTAATGAGGATTCTGCAGCATTTTGCACAATAATCCCTTCATCCGGAGATTCATGAAGGCGCACCCCCAAACTAGCTTATTGGTGTAGATCTTTAGTTATCCCTTGTCTTCCCGTGGACTGCCCATAATTGCTTGGTCAAGTAGATTATAGCATTTTATTTGGCTGGCTGTAGAGTTCAAACAGGTATTTTCACCATAATAATTACTTAGTTTCTTTATTTGGTTAACTTTCTGAGCAGAAGGTATAAAACAAAGACTTGCTAGCATGAAATGTGATTAAAATTCTGAGTTTATCCTCTAAATCAAATGAGGAGTCTTTGAGTCAATAAGATCCTACATTACACATGTTATGAGTGTTCCTATGGCGGATACATATTCTATCCATTATACAATTTATAAGTCTTTATAAGTAATGTTGATAACAACGAGGTTACGGAGATCACAAATATAGAGTTGAATATTAGAGTGCGGAAGCAATAATAGAAAAAGAAATAGAAACTAATAAAAGCATATGGGAAATTCAAAGGAAACATCAAAGAATTTCAAAGGATTTTATATTCTAAGGTCTTGACAAGATCCAAGTAACAACATATAGATTTATAAAAGAAATTTAACGCCTTTACTCGAGCAAACGAATCAAAATAATAGATTCAGATCTTGACTGCTTTATGAGTAACTAAAGCCAATATTTAGTATAACTAATCACCTTCTAAAGAATACCAAAAAGAAATCACAGATATCACAAGAAGAAATTACTTTATACCTTAAACTATGAAACTAGCAAAGGTTTAAAGATAAATTCTCAAAGAACAAGTCACAAAGGTTCAAAAGAACTCTCTCAAATATTATTAATATCAATCAAATATGTTTTTAATAAATGAAAAATACTCGTATTTATAGAATAAATAAGTTGGCTGCTAGCCCTAATAAAACCCTAAAAGAATAATCTAGAACTTAATAAAATAAAATAGTAGCTTGGGGGCTAAGGTAAAACTAAAACCCTAATAGTTGTGTCTGAATAAAGGATTTTGTGGGCCCCCTTGGTTGTGGCTTTTGAGCACCTTTAGGGCCTCTATTGGGTTGCTGATTTCAGCTGCACTTTAGGGCTGAAATTGGCTTCCTTTTGGGCTGATTTTGAGGCTTTTTCTGCACCACTTTGGACTTCTTCAAGGCTGAACTTTGGACCCCAATATTCTTCCTCTTGGGCTTCAACTTGGGCTACCAAATATTGGTAGCATTTGGAAAATTCATCTCCCTCGAGCTTGGGCTCTTCTTCCCCAACAAGACACCTTCGGATCAGCAATTGAAGCCCGTTGATCTTACAATTGAACTCCTTGTTTTGAGATCTTGTTATGGGCCTCCTTGGAGTTGGTAAAGCTTCATCCTTGTCCTTCCATGGAGTAGAGTAAACTTGGATGCTTTCATTCCCCTCTTCTTGAAGAGAATTCGTCCTTGAATTCAGGTCTGCATCAAAATAGGAAAGATCATAAACATTAAAAGTAGCACTAACTTGGAACTCACCAGGAAGATCAAGTTTATAAGCATTGTCTCCAATCCTTTCAAGGACTTTGTATGAACCACTTCCTCAAGGATCTAGCTTGGTCTTTCTTTTGGAAGGAAATCTGTCTTTTCTCATATGTACCCAAACCAAGTCCCAAGTCTAAAAGCAATATATTTTCTTCCCTTATTCCTTCGTAATGCAACTTCCTTATTCTTTTTTTCAATTGCAGCCTTGTTTGTTCATGAATTTTCCTCATCATATCAGCCTTCTTCTTACCATCAAGATTATTAAAATCATTAGTAGGCAAAAGCAGTAAATCAAGGGGAGTAAGGGCGTTGAATCCATATGTAACTTCTAAAGGAGTCTTACTAGTAGAAGAATGAAAGGTCCTATTATAAGCAAATTCCACAATTGGTAAGTAATCTTCCAAAGAAGTCAACTTTCCTTCCAAAACGGTCCTCAACATATTCCCTAAAGTTCTACTAACGACTTCCGTTTGCCCATTAGTTTGTGGGTGACAAGATATAGAAAATAGCAATTTAGTTCCCAACTTTACCCAAAGAATTCTCCAAAAGTGACTTAAGAACTTGCATCCATATCACTAACAATAGTTCTAGGTATTCCATGCATTTTAACCACTTCTTTTACAAACAAGTCAGCCACATGAGATGCATCATTAGTCTTTTTAAATGGGATAAAATGAGCCATTCTAGAAAATCTATCTACTACCACAAATATATAATCCTTACCATATTTAGTCCTTGGCAGCCCCAATATAAAATCCATAGCAATATCAATCCAAGGGAAATTAGAAACCGGTAAATGGGTATAAAGACCATGCGGCAGTGTTCTAGACTTAGCTTATTTACATTCAAGACAATAAGAACACACTTTTTCAACATCCTTTCTCATGCTAAGCCAATAAAAATGTTCAGAAAGTATTTCCAGAGTTGGTGGTACACCAAAATGTCCCATTAGCCCTCCACGATGTGCTTCACTAACAAATAATTCACGCAAAGAGCAGTTAGGAAAACACAATTTATTTTCCTTGAATAGAAATTTATCTTGAATATTAAATTCCTCAAAAGGACCCAAATTACATTCACCAAATATATATCACCAAAATCAGAATCATTAACATAGAGTAACTTGATTTGGTAAAAACCCAACAACTTTGAAGTAAGAGTAGAGATCAAAACATACCTTCTTGAGAACGCATCAGCAACCACATTCTCCTTACCTTGTTTGTAGGCAATTACATAAGGAAAAGTTTCAATAAACTCCACCTATTTAGCATGCCTACGACTAAGTTTACCTTGGCTCTTCAAGTACATTAATGACACATGATCAGTCTTGACCACAAATTCTCGGGGCCACAAGTAGTGCTGCCATGTAGCTAACGCCCTTACCAAGACATATAGTGTCACAACCCAATTTCTCAAGTCATGATGGCGCCTATAACCCACCGGTTGGAAAGCCAAACTTTATCTCGGAACATAATAGTAATGGGACTAAGAGTGGAAACTAGTCCAAAACAAACGGAAGCATACAAATATAACACAAACAAGAGAGCTAAAGCGAAACAAACCCAAAATGACACATACAATACCTCCCAAAATCTTGAAGTCACATGTACAGAACTACTAACCAGCATACAAGACCCAAAAGTGGACCACCGAAATAACTGTCTCGAAAACAAAAGACAAGCCAAAATATATATACAGAAGGAGACAGGTAATCCCAGAACTCCATGTGCTCATCCTAGTCCCTGAAATGATAGCTCCAGGCCCGATCTCAACGCTGATAACTGGTGCTTAGACCTGCATCACTAAAATAGATGCATAGTGTAGCATGAGTATTAAAACAACAGGTACCCAGTAGGTATCATAGGCTGACTGATAAGATAGAATCAACAACAATAGAGGTCAACAGAAAAGTAAAAAGTAAGCTGAGTATAGGTAAGCTAAACCCAGCTGGGCCCCCCATAATACCAACGGGGCACACCTGTGCGCAAGTTGAAATAAAACTCGAACGGACCCCCATAAGCCCGACAGGTACACAGAAGGGCTAATCTATAGAAACGAAAGAAGATCTAACACCAGAAGCCGCAACACCCAGGGGTTCCGGACTCAAAAAGATAATACCTGGGCCCAGCCCAATCATCAGTCACGAGCTGGAAATATCGGACTCTAACCGGGTAACATTAGTGTCGAGCTGGAATAATACCTGGGCCCAGCCCCATCAATCACGCGCTGGAAATACCAGACTCTAATCGGGTAACGTTAGTCTCGAGCTGGAATAATATCTGTCAATCTACGGTCTCTAGCTGGAATTAACGGACTCTAACCGTGTAACGTCAGCCTCGGATTGGAGCTAATCAGTCTACGCTCAATAGTCTGGCACTGGAAATATCAGTTCCAACGGGATAACGTCATCCGTGGGCTGGGACTAGTGGCCTACGTTCCACGGATTGGCACAGGAAATAACGGGCTGCAATCGAATAAGGTCAGCTACGGACCAGAGCTAGTAGCATACCCTCGACATCCTAGCACTTGAAATACCGGATGCTAACCGCGTAACCTCAGTCTCGTACTGGAGATAACAACCTCAAACTAGATAAAGCCACTACGAACAACACAACACAAGGCTAAACATCAAGGGCCGCTGCCCCACAAGGATATGAACCGAAGGCTCCCAGCCTAGCACAATCCAGCCAACAATAGGCTCAATGCAACATCTTCCAACAGCATCTCACGATCTAAGAAATAGAAGGGAAAATATTTGAAGATCTAAAGGCCACAAGAACGCCTAAACTAAGGCTCATACTATTAGACCCAAGTCTGCTATACTAGTCAATAAGGATCTAGTCCATCCGAATCGACGTCGGATACATACTCAAGTCAACAGATGCATAGGATTAACGCAATACTACCTTAACCTATTCTAAGGCCGAAATCACAATAATCAACCAAGCAAGGAAGAAAATCACCCGGACCCTCTCATGCAACAAGAGATAACCACCAACAGATAAGCCTAAACACAAATACCAACAATTCGAGTCAACAACCCAACTATAGCATGATACTAACCCAGAACAGCCCAACAGTCAATTCTAAAATAGGAAATAGGATAAGCAGGGGAACATTACTAGCTAACCACCCCAGATTCACACATATCAACCAACATTTACACATTCAAACTCAATCTAGAAATAAGGGAAGCCGTAACCCACCAAAAAGACGATCACGAGCGCTCCAAATAACTCAACCAGAGATTTTCCCTTCCGAACGGCCTCAGACTGCTACCAAGCTATAAAAAATAGAATCACAGTGTCAATACGGTCGTTTAGACACTAAAATCAACAAAATCGGAGACAGACCAAATCCATTCCCAAACACGAATCACAAAATGGATTGCCCATTAGGGGTCGGATCAGCTCCTAACAGCCCACAACAACAAATCACAAAACTAAACAAAATAGGCCAACAAAGAACTTACCCTCGATTTCACAGAAAATGAGGAACACCCAATGAACCTCAACTTGAAACCCACAAAGCCAATGAGAATTCAAACGCCTGGGACTTTGAATCGCCGAAGACCGACCACCAAGGAGATTTCTATGAAGGTTTGAATCTCTCAAAAATGGGAGCTTCGACCTCATTAAATAGAAACTGCCAGGACCCTCTTCTCCGCGAACGCGGTCAACGCTCCATGAACTCAGCCCCAGGCCCGCGAACGCGGAGAAAAACTCCTTCTCTCACAAAATAGGCATCCGCAAACGCGAAGACCGCTCCGCAAATGCGGAGCTCAGGGACCCAGACCTCGGCGAACACAGAGAGTCTTTCGCGAAGGGGGAAATTAGGTATACTCCCAGACTCACAAACCTCCGCAAACGCGGAATAGACTCTCCAATACCTCTCCGCGAACACGGAGCCTATCCCTCGAACGCGGAGGGTAATTGAGTCTGCATTTTTTACAGCTGCACCAGCTAAGTTTTGGAGAATTCTAAAACTCCGACTGGGTGGTCGGAATTCGCTCAGACTCCCATGCACGCAAATGAAATATGCTACCCCCTCGAATTGCAAACGAAATATGCTACCCCCTCGAATTAGACATTCCGGACACAATGGCGCAGTCAAAATTTCCATACGAGGTTGTTTCGACAAAAAGTGGGTCCCACATCCAATGATCCATTTTAGCCAACTTCTACCGAAGGTCTCAAAATCAGATCGGAAGCTCCCGGTAATTCTCGAAGGGTCGTTCTAGACCAAACTCGCAATCCGAAACTAACCGCGCTGTCAGAATTTCCATTTGAGCACGTTTTCCAAAAATTTTTACCGAAGTCAACCTTAAATAAAATTTCAAAAACTAAAGAGCTAACTGGACCCAAAATCGCACCGAAAACCTTGGGACTTGGGCAAACCATGCTCTTAGCCTAATTTGTCCGCTGCAGAGCTGATGGAACCGTCAGAATTCTCATCTTAGGTCGTTTACCTGAAGTTATTACCGAAATCAACATTTCAAAGTTCAAAAGCTCCAAAATAGAAAAACAGGCATAAAACCCAAATGAACGACCAGGTGACCGAACAGTCAGTGCCAGCAAGTCATAAATGACTTGGGGTCGCTACAAGAACGCTCGAAACGACAGAAAGAAGGTATTAACACAGAAATGACCTTGAGGGTCATTACAATATCCACTACTAAAAGGGCTTTTGTCCGCGAAAGTTAGGATCAAGAAGTACCTGAGGGCTCAAAGAAGCTAGGGAACTTTTGTCGCATCACCCGCTCGATCTCCCAGGTATCCTCCTAAACTGGACGATACCTCCAACGGACCTTAACCACAGGAATGACTCTCGACCTCAGCTGCCTCACATCTCTGGCCGAAATAGCTATTGGCTCCTCAGTATAGGTCAAGCGATCATCCAACTCAACAGCATCATACTGGAGCAGATGAGACTCATGTGGGACATATCGATGCAGCATCGAAACATGAAATACTGGATGAACGGTTGAGAATGTTAGAGGTAAAACCAACTCATAAGCCAACTCGCCAACTGCCCTCAAAATCTTAAAAGGCTCGACATACCTGTGGCTAAGCTTACCCCACCTCCCAAAACTCATCACGCCCTTCATGGGCGATACTCGGAGAAATACTCTGTCACCCACGAAAAAACTCAACGGTCGACGCCTACGGTCTGCATAACTCTGTTGTCTACTCTAAGCTGTCCTGAGCTTATTCTGATTAAACCTCACATGCTCCAAGGACTCCTGAAACAAATTTGTGCCATGCGGCCTAGGCTCCGTAGGCTCAAACCAATCAACTGGAGTGCGACAACGCCTACCATATAGGGCCTCAAACGGGGCCATCTGAATGCTGGAATGGTAGCTGTTGTTGTATGAAAACTCTGCCAAGGGAAAGAAATGGTCCCACTGGCCCCTAAGATCTCAAACACAGGCCTGCAACATATCCTCAAGAACCTGAATAGTGCACTCTGACTAGCCATTAGTCTGCGGGTGAAATGCTATGCTAAGATCCACACAGGTGCGCAACTCCTCCTGGAATGCTCTCCAAAACCTGGAAGTGAACTGTGGGCCTTGGTCTGAGATGATAGAAACAGGCACACCATGAAGACGGACTACCTCCCGGATGTAGATACATGCTAACCTCTCAGCATGGTAGGATGTATGAACAGGGATGAAGTGTGCCGACTTGGTCAATCGATCCACTATGACCTAGATACTGTCAACACCCCTAGGAGTCCGTGGCAACCCAACAATGATGTCCATGGTGATACGCTCCCATTTCCACTCAGGAATGGCGAATCTCTGCAACTCTCCACCAGGATTCATATGCTCGGCCTTTAGTTGCTGGCAACACAAACAATGGGACACTTAGTCTGAGATGTCCCTCCTCATACCGCTCCACCAATAATGCTGTCTCAAATCACAATAAATCTTAGTTGTGCCCGGATGAATAGAATATCTGGAATCATGGGCCTCATTAAGGATCAGCTGGATCAATTCATCAACTCTGGGAACACACAATCGGCTAGAAAACCTAAAAACCCAATTTGAATTTAAGGAAGTCTGCCCGGCATCACCTGCCAACACTCTATCTCTGAGTGCTACCAAAGACTCATCCTCAAACTGACGGCAACAGATCTGATCAAGTAGAGATGACTGAACCCCCACATATGCCAACACCCTACTTGAATCTGACACATCAAGTCTGATCATCTGATTGGCTAAGGACTGAATGTCCAAAGCCAAGGGTCACTCCAAAACAAAAAGGAAGGCTAGACTACCCATACTAACTACCTTCCGACTTAAAGCGTCCGCTACTACATTCGCCTTGCCCGGATGGTACATATTAGAGAGGACATAGTCCTTTAGGAGCTCTATCCAACAGCGCTGCCTCGAATTAAGATCCCTCTGGGTCAAGATGTTCTAAAGGCTCCTGTGATAAGTGTAGATCTCACAATGAACTCCATACAGGTAATGCCTCCATATCTTAAGCGTGAAAACTACCGCCGCCAACTCCAAGTCATGAGTGGGGTAGTTGCGCTCGTGCAACTCAAGCTGCCTCGACGCATAAGTAATAACCCGGCCCTGCTGCATTAGAACACAACCCAAACCAATGCCGGATGCATCACAATAGACCGTGAAGCCCTCGCCCTCAACTGGAATAGTCAATATAGGAGCGGTGGTAAGCAACTCCTTGAGCCTCAGAAAGCATCTCTCACACTCCTCCAACCACACAAAAGGAGCATCCTGGTGAGTCAAACAAGTCAAAGGCGCCACTAATGTGGAGAAACCCTCAACAAAGCATCTGTAGTACCCTGCCAATCCAACAGTAATATCCCAACTTTACAAGGAATGAAAATACATAATTGACCTGTAGGCAGTGACCTACGGAGGCCACTTACGGACCGTAGTCAGGTTGACGGGCCGTAGGTGAGGAGCCGTCAATGGCTCAGTCAATTTTAGTAATTCTCAGTGTCTGAAGTGTGATCTACGGAGTAGCAGGATGGGTCGTGAGTCAGTTAACGGTCTGTAGATAGTAACCGTAGATGTCCTCCAGACTTGGTTAAATTCTTGAACCTCAGGCTGTGATCCACGGTTATGGTGTACGGTCTGTAGATGGACCTACTAGTCGTAGATTCAAAGCGTCGTTGCAGGGTCCCCTGATACCAGCTCTCTAAATCTTTTGACGGTCTAACAGGACGGTCCGTCAATAGATGTACGGACCGAAGATGGGCCCCGGCAATTTTAATTAAGGGCTTATTGGTCTTTTCCCTGGTTAATTCCCTAATTAACGAAGTCGGTTTTACCCCTAATGGAGGTCCTATATATAGTTTTCTATACCTAAACCACTTCATTCTAACTCATTCCCTAATTTCACCTCCAAAATATTTCTCTCTCTAAAAGAAATCCTCTCTAGCTCAACGAAGAAGAAAAAGCTAAGTCCTCCATTGAAAGTCACCCAATCTCCTCCAATTTCTAGTGGGCTTTACTAAGGTATGATAGTATTGACCAATGGAGTTGCTTCCTCCATTGGGCCCTCGTTTTTCTTCATGAATTTCAAGGAATTATTCCCTTCAAGTAAGCTAGGGTTTGCTCTATTGTTATGGGTTCTTCTAGTATGAGTTCAAATACTGATTTTTTATGCTTTGTAGTGCACGATCTAGCGTGGGTAAAGTAATTTAGTGCACGATATAGCGTGAATTACATGTCTAATTGTAATTATTGCATGAACCTCCATGATCCCAAGTAAATTCTCCCCAATTTGATAATCTATGCCTTGATTGTTGTGTTGAGATATGAATTGATGAAATTGAGGGATCATCTATGAAATTGAGCATGAATTGGGGTTAAGTGCATGAATTTAGCATGTTCAAGTAAAAAGCATGATTTTCCTATTTTATGTGGGTTACTTCAAGTATGACTAAATTGCCTTGATTATGACTTTTAAGAGCTAGCTTGCATAGAGATGCATGGTTTAATATAAAGGCAATATGAACCCATTAGCTATGCAGAAAAAGCATGATAGAATCATGAAGAAAGAGGTTTATAGAATCAAGCATGTTTTATGTGAAATCTATGATATGTTGATGTTGAGTCTTGAAAGGGTTTTCTCATATAATGCTCAACCTAAGCTTGTGAAAGGTTTTCTCACATGTAAAGGATTCATAACTCGTTAAAAAGGTTTGCTTAACTAAAATTGAATCAAGAGCTTAAAGAATCTATTCTAGGGGTGTGAGCTTGGACAAGTTCATGGAAGAAGAAACACCCAATGAAGTAAGCTTGGACTAGTCCATGGTCTATGAAGTCATGTTTAGCTTGGATTGGCTACCCCAGTAGTGCCTTTCCATGGATATCAATATTTATGATAGTATAGTGGGAATTATGCATAGAACCTAGGGGATGGGTGGACAAGTCCCCATATGTCCTATACCGATGTGCCCCTATAGGTGGTCTTAACAGGCCCATATAAGCTTAGCTAGTGGATCCACGTAGGCTATGGTTCAGGATTCTACCTTGGCAAGTAGAATGGCCCTTTTTCAGTGTTGGGCAGACACCGAATTCCATGTTGAGTTATTCTATGGTCTATAGATCAGTTTGAGGCTTTTCCCACACTTGCACAATGGTGCATGGGTTACTAACAATAAAGTAAAAGAAAAGAAGAGTAAAAGAAAGATGATTTAGCTTGGTTTGGCCATGGTTTATGCTTTATGCTATTTGGTTATATGCCTTATCGTGTTTAGCTTGCCAATTGCATGTCATGTTTGTATCTCAGTTTCTAGCATGTTTTTATGAGTTTATATGCATGGCTATCATACTTAGTACTTTATTGTGCTAACACATACGAACCTGCATCAACTATTTTGGTGTAGGACGTGGCAGTTTTCCTACTCGTGGCTACAAAATTGATTTAGACTTGAGAAGAAGACTTGGTGAGTCTTCATCCATCCGAGGACATAGCCTCGTTGTATTTTACATTGATGTGTTTCCTTATGTTGGATATTGTATTGGGCTGTGTCCCTATCACTTTTATTCATATTCTATGATATTAGAAGGCATTGAGACATGAGTTGTTGACTTCCGCTGTTTTGAATAAAGCTTTGATATAAAATGCTCTTTTGAACTCTTCTTTTTCTACTGTCTTGTATGTTATGTATGCTAAGGGCTTGTATGAGGCCTCTCGGGGTCTTGTACGCCGTGTTACATCCAGGGGCTACCCTGCGTCGTGGCAAACTTGGTATTCAGAGCGCAAGGTTTTAGAAAGATTCTAGGATGTCTCATAAGCCGTATCGAGTAGAGTCTTTTTCATAGGTGTGAAGCGCGCTACACTTATGAATGAGAGGCTAGAAGATGTTTAGGTAACTTCACTTCTTTTGTTACTCTAGAGTCGTGCCATAGAGTTTAACTCTATATCTCTCTCCTATTCACCTATCCTACGCGTTTTAGGATATGGCATCTCGAAGGGCCTACGCTACTAGGAATGCAAGAGAGAATGAAGGGCAAGGAGCTCCTCCTCAAGCTCCACAAGCTCCGTTCGACCATTTGGCTGAGCAAGTGAACCCTGTAGAATTTAGGGCTACTTTCCAAGTTTTATCCCAAGCCATGAAGGCCCAAGCCAATAGAAAAGTGGTGATTCCCGTGAACCAAAATGTGGGTACGACGGCGTCGAAGGTGAGAGTCTTTACAAGGATGAATCCTCCAGAATTTCATGGCTCTAAGGTGGAAGAGGATCCTCAAGAGTTTATTGATGAAGTTTATAAAGTGTTGATGATAAAGGGTGTGACACCGGAAGAGAAGGCGGAGTTGACGCTTATCAACTTAAAGGTGTTGCCCAAACTTGGTACAATCAATGGAAAAGCAAAAGGGCTATTGATGAAGGTCCCATAGGATGGGAGAGGTTTAAGAGTGCTTTCCTTGATCAATTCTTCCCTCTTGAGAAGAGAGAGGCCAAGGTGCTTGAGTTTATTAATCTTCGTCAAGGGAGTATGAGTGTGAATGAATATGCATTGAAGTTCACACAATTGGCTCGATATGCTCCGTCCATACTGGCCGACCCAAAGGCAAGAATGAGCAAATTTGTGTCGGGAGTGTCTGATATTTTGGTGAAAGAGTGCCGCACCGCCATGCTTGTGCTTGACATGGATATTTCTCGCCTCATGGTTTATGCCGAACAAATTGAAGGAGAAAAGCTTAAAGGGAGATCTAGAGAGACTAAGCGGGATAGAACCGGAGATGGCAACTTTTCTCACGCAAAATCCGATGGACGTGGTCATTCAAGATTTTGCCAAAGGTTCTCTAATCAAGGTTCTTCCAAGGCTCCTCTGAGATCCAACAATGATGGGGTGCCAAACCCCAAGCCTCGAGGAGGGAACGGTGGTGGATCTTCTTTGTCTAGTTGTACTAGATGTGGGAGGAGGCATGAAGGAAAATACCTAGCTGGTTTGGATGGTTTCTATACTTGTGGTAAGGCTGGTCACAAGATGAGAGATTGCCCATCTCTCTTGGCTAAAGGAAGAGATGGTAAGAAAGCTGCCCCAAGTAGTTCGGGTTCAGGTGCTCCTAAGCACAACATATTTTATGCACTTCAGGCTCGTCATGAGCAAGAGAGCTCACCCGATGTGGTCACCAGTATGTTGAAAGTTTTCTATTTTGATGTCTATGCCTTGTTAAATCCCGGTGCTACTTTGTCCTTTGTGACGCCCTATGTTGCCATGCGGTTTGATATTGTACCGGACATGTTGCTAGATCCTATCCTTGTTTCTACTCCGATAGGAGAGTCTGTTTTAGCTAAGAGGGTTTATAGAGGTTGCTCCATTTCCTTATCCCATAAAGTTACTCTTGTCAATCTCATAGAGCTAGATATGCTAGATTTCGATGTCATTCTTGGGATGGATTGGTTGCATGCTTGTTATGCCTCTATTGATTGTAGGACCAGAGTGGTCAAGTTTCAGTTCCCTAATGAGCCTATCCTAGAGTGGAAGGGGGGAAATTCTATGTTTCAAGGTCAATTCGTTTCTTAACTAAAGGCCAGAAAGATGATCTCTAAGGGTTGCATTTACCATCTAGTTAGGGTGAGGGATGTAGATTCTGAAACCCCTACTCTTGAGTCGGTCCCCGTTGCTAGTCATTTGAGGGTGAAAGAAGATGATATTCTGAAAATGCTTTTCGAACAAGGTATGGTCACTATGAGTTCTTGGTCATGTCGTTTGGATTGACAAATGCTCCGGCCGCATTCATGGACTTGATGAATTGTGTGTTTAAGCAATACCGTGACATGGTTGTGATTGTGTTTATTGATGATATCTTGATCTACTCAAGGAATGAGGATGAACATGCTAGTCATTTGAGGGTTGTGTTGCAAGTCATCAAGGACCAACAACTCTTTGCAAAGTTTAGCAAGTGTGAATTTTTGTTGAGATCCGTGGCTTTTCTTGGAAACATTGTTTCCGGTGAAGGTATTGAGGTAGATCCTAAGAAGACGGAAGCGGTCAAGAATTGTCCTAGACCTTTATCACCTTTAGACATTCGTAGTTTTTTGGGTTTTGCCGGTTATTATAGGAGGCTTGTTGAGGGGTTTTCCTCAATTGCTTCTCCGTTGACGGCTTTGACTTAAAAGAAAGCTAATTTTATATGGTCCGAGGCTTGTGAAAGGAGTTTTCAAGAATTGAAAGAAAAACTTACTTCAGCCCCGATATTGACTCTACCGGAGGGAACTGATGGTTTTGTAGTGTATTGTGATGCCTCAAGGATTGGGCTTGGGTGTTTTATGCGTCAAGAATTGGGCTAGGGTGTGTTCTTATGAAAAACAGAAAGGTGATTGCCTATGCTTCGAGGCAACTAAAGGTGCATGAGAAGAACTATCCCACTCATGACTTAGAGTTGGCAGCAGTGGTGTTTGCTTTGAAAATATGGCGACATTACTTGTATGGAGTACATGTAGATGTCTTCACCGATCATAAGCCTCTCCATTATGTGTTTAAGCAGAAAGATTTTAATCTCCGCCAAAGAAGATGGCTTGAATTGCTAAAAGATTATACTATGAGTGTTCTCTATCACCCCGGCAAGGCTAATGTGGTGGCGGATTCTCTTAGTAGATTGTCTATGGGCAGTGTTGCGCATATTGAGGATGGCAAGAAAGAGTTGGTTTATGATGTTCATAGTTTAGCCCAATTGGGTGTTCGGTTGATTGATTCCGCTAAGGGTGGAGTTACCGTTCATAATGGTTCCGAATCCTCTTTTGTGCATGATGTAAAAGCTAAGCAAGACCTTGATCATAAATTGGTGGAATTGAAATAAGAGTTTCTCAAGAATTCCATAGAGGTTTTCACCCAAGGGGGAGATGGTGTTCTTCGTTACCAAGGACGCTTGTGTGTTCCCGACGTTGATGATTAGAGAGGGCAAATTTTGTCGGAAGCTCATAGTTCTAGATATTCTATCCACCCGGGAGCTACAAAGATGTACCGTGATTTACGGGAAATCTATTGGTGGAATGGCATGAAATCTATTGGTGGAATGGCATGCTTACTGCTCGGTTACTATTTTTGTGAGATCAAGTAGCTCAAATTGGTTGACTAGCTACTAATACTACTTTTACAACTTATTCAATTGTAGATTAATAATTCAAAGAGAAGGAGCTTAAGTCAAACTTTTTGAATTGTATAGCAAGATATGTAAGGCTATTTGATTCCATATTCCTTGGCATGAAATTTGAAATTTGTGATTACTATCTGAGAAGTGAATTTCCTAAGCTCTATTCCTATTAAAGGAAATATAGTGGCAGCATACGATCTCCAATATAGCGAAAAATATTTTCCCAACTCCTTAGTATGTCGAGTTACTCAATACATGTTCATTATTCTATATTTGTGTATTTATATGTGCTAGTATTGATTTGATATTCGCAACAACAAACATGGAAAAATCTCCTCTTAGTCAATTGAAGTCAATTGTGATATTGATGTTACATAGCTCCTTATGTCATTGTTACTGTCTTAAAGTTATTACTCTCATGTCTCCTACTACTGATCCATAGCACCAAATCTCAAAAATGATTATGACCACCAAAACAACCATCAGAAAGATTAAAAAGATTAAGAAAAGCAATCTGTGAGTTTATGGGTGGCAGCCCAGGGGCAAATGGCTAGGATGGGTCGATCCCAATTGGTACAAAAGGGTGGCAGCTCAAGGGGAAAAGCCTAGCATGGGCCGATCCCAATTTGTGTAAATATGGGGACAGTATCCCAGGGGTTAAAATGCCTTGCATGGGTCATCCTCTTCTACCACTGATCAGCTGGTCATTTGTATCACATACCTTACAAAGATTATAACGCACAAAAGTAAAGAAATGAATGTAACATACATGATCCCACAAGAGTAAACAAAGGTGGTCTTCTATTCTAATCTATGCACTGATATATTGGTACTTGATTTCATTTGAGCCCTTATTTTACATATGCTATTGCCTCACATATTCAGTACATTTTTTTCATACAAACATCCCTCACGGGACACTGCATTTCAACGGCCCGTTGGTTGCCTCCGTAGGTCACTGTCTTCAGGTGAGTTCTTGCATTTTAAAAACTTTTGGAAGCTTGGGGTGTTACAATATCTCCCACTTGGGAACATTCGTCCTCGAATGAGAATCAAGACATCTTGAGAAGGGTAATAGACACGGACTAACAACCCAACCTATCATGCAATCACATAAACGCACATATCCGAGGAGGAAACATCAACTCAAAGCTAAAGCATGATCAACACATCATATCATGAAGACTTTATGCAACTCATACTCAAATGCACATAATCATATAAGACTCTTCATGAACATACATAATCAAGGAATCATGGAAATCAATTATGACACATGAGACCAAAAGAATGAACCATGAGAATGAAGATACCTCAAGCTAGAGTAGGATCGGAAGGAAAGTGATGAGGATATCGTGACAGCATATCGGCCTCGGTCTCCCAAAAAGCACCATTAACCAATTGATTCATCCATAGAACTTTCACGGAAGAAACTTCCTTATTTCTTAACTTCTGGACTTGCCGGTCTGAAATCTCAACCGGAACCTCTTCATAAGAAAGACTATCCTTTATGCAAAGATTCTCTAATCGTACTATAGTGGTCGGATCACCAACACACTTCTTCAATAATGAGACATGGAAAACTGGATGCACAGATGCCAAATCATTAGGCAAGTCAAGCTCATAAGCAACCTTACCAACACGTCTCAAGATCTGATATGGGCCTACATAACGGGGACTAAGCTTCCCTTTCTTCCCAAATCTCATTACACCCTTCATGGGTGAGATTTTCAAGTAAACCCAATCATCCACATCGAATTCTAATTCTCTTCTCCTAACATCGGCATAGGGATTTTGTCGACTTTGAGCCATTTTCAACCTCTCCCTAATAAGTCAAACTTTCTCCATATCCTCGTGCACCAACTCCGGGCCTATGAAAGCAACTTCACCAATTTCAAACCAACCTATTGTGATCTACACCTCCTACCATAGAGAGCCTCAAATGGAGCCATACCAATACTAGAATGGTAGCTATTGTTATAAGCAAACTCAATCAAAGGCAAGTGATCATCCAAAGTACCCTTGAAATCAATTACATAAGCTCTCAACATATCTTCCAATGTTTGAATAGTGCGCTCCGCTTGCCCATCGGTTTGGGGATGAATGGCCGTACTAAGCTTAACACGAGTACCATGATCTTTTTTAAATGACTTCAAAAATTAAGAAGTAAATTGTGCACCACGATCGGAAATAATGGATAAAGGCACTCCATGCAGCCTAACCATCTCCCTCAAATACAACTTAGCATAATCCTCCGTCGAATAAGAAGTCTTGACGGGAATGAAATGGGCTGACTTTGTCATTCTATCAACAACAACCCATATCGAATCAAATTATTGCCTCGTGCGAGGTAAACCCACAATAAAATCCATATTCACATCTTCCCACTTCCAAGTAGGAATACTAATATCTTGGGTTAAACCTCCCGGCCTTTGATGCTCAACTTTAACTTGTGTGCAATTAGGACACTTAGCCAACAATTTCTCAATATCTTTCTTCATTCCGTTCCACCAATAAATTTCCCGCAAATCACGGTACATTTTGGTAGCTCCTGTGTGGATGGAATATCGAGAACTATGGGCTTCTGATAAAATTTGCTCTCTTAAGCCCTCTACGTTGGGGACACACAAACGACCTTGATATCGAAGCACACCATCTCCCCCTTGGGAGAAAACCTCTATGGACTTCTTGAGTACCGCTACCTTTAGTTCAACCAAGTTAGGATCAAGACCTTGCTTAGCTTTCACATCATGCACAAAAGAGGAATCGAAACCCTTGTGAACCCTAACACCACCTTTAGTAGAATCAACCAATCTAACACCCAATCGAGCAAATCGATGGACATCGCGATGAGTGAAACTACCCATAGATAATCGACTAAGAGCATCCGCCACCCCGTTAGCCTTACCGGGGTGATAGAGAACACTCATATCATAGTCCTTTAACAACTCGAGCCACCTTCTTTAGTGGAGATTCAAATCTTTCTGTTTAAACACGTATTGCAAACTCTTATGGTCGGTGAAGACATCTCCATGTACTCCATACAAATAATGTCGCCATATTTTCAAAGCAAACACAACTGCCGCTAATTCCAAGTCATGAGTAGGAAATTTCCTTTCATGCACCTTAAGTCGTCTTGAAGCATAAGTAATGACCTTCTCATTTTGCATAAGAACACATCCTAGCCCAATTCTCGAGGCGTCACAATAAACCACAAAACCTTCGGATCCTTCCGGTAGGGTCAATATTGGAGCCGAAGTAAGTTGATCCTTCAACTTTTGAAAACCTTCTCACATTCTTCGGACCATGCGAATTTAACCTTCTTTTGAGTCAAAGCCGTCAATGGAGAAGCAATGGATGAAAACCCTTCAACAAACCTCTTATAATAACCGGCTAAGCCCAAGAAACTACGGATATCCGAAGGTGATAAAGGTCTAGGCCAATTCTTAACCGCTTCTGTCTTCTTAGGACCTACGTCAATGCCCTTATCGGAAACAATGTGACCAAGAAAAGCCACGGACCTTAACCAAAACTCACATTTAATAAACTTCGCAAAGAGTTGTTCGTCCTTGAGGACTTGCAACACAATCCTCATATGATTAACATGTTTACCCTCATTCTTTGAGCAGATTAAAATGTCGTCAATAAACACAATCACAAACATGTCAAGGTATTGCTTAAACACTCTATTCATCAAGTCCATCAATGCGGCCGGAGCATTTGTCAACCCAAACGACATTATCAAGAACTCGTAGTGACCATACCTAGTCCGGAAAGCCGTTTTTAGAATATCATCTTCCTTCACCCTTAATTGGTGATATCCCGAACGAAGGTCGATTTTAGAGAAATAACTACCCCCTTGAAGTTGATCAAACAAGTCATCTATCCTTGGTAGAGGATACTTATTCTTAATGGTAACCTTGTTCAATTGGCGATAGTCGATACACATACGGAGTGAACCATTCTTCCTTACAAACAAGATCGGAGCACCCCATGGAGAAATACTTGGCCGGATGAAACCCTTATCCAACAAGTCTTTCAACTGCTCTTTTAGTTCCTTAAGTTCCGCCGGAGTCATTCTATAAGGAAGAATAGAAATAGGTTGCGTATCTAGGAGAAGGTCAATACCGAAGTCTATTTCCCTTTTGGGAGGAATATCAGGCAAGTCATCGGGAAACACTTCTGAAAACTCATTAAAAACGGGGACCGACTCGAGAGTAGGGGTCTCGGAATCTATATCGCTCACCTTAAGAGGATGGTAAATGCAACCCCTTGAGATCATCTTTCTAGCTTTTAGATAAGAAACAAATTGACCTCGAAACATAGAATTTCCTCCCTTCCACTCTAGGATAGGCTCATTTGGAAACTGAAACTTGACCATTCGGGTCCTACAATAAATAGAGGCATAACAAGCATGCAACCAATCCATCCCAAGAATAATATCAAAATCTAGAATATCAAGCTCTACAAGATCAATATGAGTTACTCTATGGGATAAGGAGATGGGGCAACCTCTATAAACTCTCTTAGCCATGATAGATTCTCCAATCGGAGTAGAAACACGAAAAGGATCTAGCAACGCATCCGGAACAACATCAAACCTCCTAGTCACATATGGCGTCAATAAAGACAAGGTAGCACCGGGATCAAGCAAAGCATAAATATTAAAATGGAAAACTCTTAACATATCGGTAACCACATAGGGAGAGCTTTCTTGCTCATGATGAGCCTGAAGTACATAAAATTGGTTTTGCTTCTGAGCATTCGAACCTAATCCCCTAGATGGAGCTTGGTTATTCTCTCTTCCCTTGGCCGTGAGAGATGGACAATCCCTCATCTTGTGACCACTCTTTCCACAATTATAACAACCATCCGTACCGGCTAGACATCTACCTTCATGCTTTTTCCCACACTTGGCACAAGGAGCCAATAAAGAACCACCATTATTCCCTCCTTGAGACTTGGTGTTAGACACCCTATCATTGTTGGACTTCGGAGGAGCATTGGATGAGCCTTGGTTAGAGAACCTAGGTCAAAATCTAGGACGACCATGTCCATCGGACCTTGCATGGGAAAAGTTACCATCTCCGGTCCTAGCCCTCTTGGTCTCCCTAGACCTTTCCTTAAGCTTATCGTCTTCAATTTGTTCACCATAAACCATGAGGCGAGAAACATCCATGTCATGCACAAGCATGGCGGTGCGGCACTCTTTCACCAACATATCGGACACTCCCGACACAAATTTGCTCATTCTTGCCCTTGGGTCGGTAACTATGGACGGAGCATATCTAGCCAATTGTGTGAACTTCAATGCATACTCTTTCACACTCATATTTCGTTGTCGAAGGTTGATAAACTCAAGCACCTTAGCCTCTGTTTTCTCAAGAGGGAAGAACCTATCAAGGAAAGCAACCTTGAATTTCTCCCAATCAAGGCGACCCTCATTAACCGCCCTCTCACTCTTCCATTTATTGAACCAAATTTGGGCAACACCCTTGAGTTGATAAGTGGCCAACTCTGTCTTTTCTTTCGACGTCACACCCATGATCATCAACACCTTGTACACTTCATCAATGAATTCTTGAGGATCTTCCTCAACCTTAGAGCCATGGAATTTCAGAGGATTCATCCTCGTAAACTCCCTCACTCTTGATGCCGCTGTACCCACATTTAGGTTCACGGGAGCCACCACCTCTCTATTGGCTTGAGCCGTCACGGCTTGAGCCAACACTTGGAAAGCAGCCCTAAACTCCGCATTAGTCACCTGTTCCGCCAAAGGGTCGGCCGAAACTTGAGGAGCTTGAGGAGGAGCTTCTTGTTCCACATTCTCTCCCATGTTTCTTCTAGCATAAGCTCTTCGGGTTGCCATATCCTGAAACGCGTTGGATAGGGATTAGGAGAGAAATATATAGAGTTAAAATCTATGCCACGATTTACGAGTAGTGAAAGAAGTGGAATTTCTTAAACGTCTTATAGCCTCTCATTCATAAATGTGGCACGCTTCACACTTATGAACAAGACTCTACTTGACGTAGCTTATGAGACATCCTAGGATCTTTCTAAAACCTTGCGCTCTGAATACCAAGTTTGTCACGACCTAGGGTAGCCCCTTGATGTAACACGGTGTACAACACCCCGAGAGGCCTCATACATGCCCTTAGCATACATAACATACAAGATAATAGAGAAATAAGAGTTCAAAAGAGCATTTTATATCAAAACTCTACTCAAAACAACGGAAGTCTACAATTCATGTCTCAAAGCCTTCTAATATCGTCGAATATGAACAAAAGTGATAGGGACGCAGCCCAATACAATATCCAACACTGAAAAGAAACGACATGAAAATAAGAACAACTAGGCCATGTCCACGGATGGATGAGGACTCACCAAGTCTTCTTCCCAACTCTAAGTCAATGCTCTAGCCACGAGTGGAAGGTGAATTGCCACGTCCTACATCAAAGAAGTTAATGTACGCAAGAGTAATCGTTAGCACAATTAAGTACTAAGTATCATAGCAATGCACATAAAAAAATAAATCATGCTACAGAGAGACATAATCATGACATGCAATGGCCAAGCTAAAAACATGAGAAACAAGAAACATAAAGCATATATCAAGGCAAAGCAAGCTAAATCATCTTTCCTTCTTTCCTTTACTTCATCATGAGAACACTTGATCATTAACTTGTGGGGAAAAGCCTTAACCGACATGTAATACCATGTGAGCTTTCAACACGGAATCTGGTGTCTACCCCACACCGAAAAGGGTGTCCTACTTGCAAAGGTAAGACCATGAACTTCTTAGCTTATGTGAATCCACAAGATAACGTTTACTTAAAGACAACATCCTATGGTGGCAACATAGTTTATAGGATAGAGATTTCTTTAGGAGACTCGGCCTCAACTAACGGGAGAGTTCCATCTGTAAAACCCGGCCTCTACTAACGGGAGAGCTTTCACTAAAAGACTCGGCCTCTACTAACAGGAGGGCTTCCATATCAATATCCATTCGACGAAAAGCATAATTCCCACGGATTAGTCATTAACATATTTATATTATCAAACATGAAAAGGTACAACTAGGATTACCAATTCAAGCTAAATTCATGCTTATAGATATTCATCTTTCATTGACTTTGTCCAAGCTTACATCATTAGAATTGCTCCTTTAGAACGTGGGTAATCGCTTCTTTGTTCTTCTTTTATCATAATGGGAGAATTACGTGAGAAAACCTTTCACTACTCGACCATAGCATCATCATATCATAACTTTGGCACTTTACTCTCAAAGTACCCTTAATTCATCATGCTCATATTTCATAGTTCATAGAGTTCATATGGGTTCATGCAAGTTCAGCTCATATCATGCAATTCAATGCAAGCTCATGCTTAGAAAGCCGCAATTAAGACAATTTACCCATACTTGAAGGAACTCACATAATAGAGGAAAATCATGCTTTTTACTTGATCTTGCTAAATTCATAAGATTATCCTCAATTCATTAATAATTCATGCTTGATTTCATAGAGAATTCATAAACTTCATCAAACCAAAACTCAAACCAACAATCAAAGCATATATTATCAAATTGGGGAGAATTAGCTTGGGATCATGGGGGTTCATGCAATCTTTACATCAAATCATGTAATTCACGCTAATTCGTGCACTAAGTTACTTTATCACGCTAAATCGTGCACTAGGAATCAAAAAATCAATAATTGGAATCATAATTAAAGAACCCACAATGATTGATCACAAACCCTAATTCCATTGGGTTAGAGAAAACCTTTGAAAATCATGAATAGGAGGAAGGGCCCATTGGAGGAAAAGACTCCTAATGGGGAAAACTATCATAACTCAAAGCAATCCACAAGATATTGGAGAAGATTGAAAGTTTTCAATGGAGGATTCAAGCTCCTTCTTCCTCCTTGAGAATTTAGAGATAGTTTCTTTTTAGAGAGAGAAATATTTGAGAGAGGAGAGTTTTGGAATGAATTAGAATGAAGGGATTAGGCTTAGAAAGTATTTATAGGTCAAAGATTAAGGGTATAACCGACTTTGCTTAATAGGTAAACAATTAGGAAAAAGACCAAAAAAGCCCTTAATTAAAAACTGTCGGGGCCAATCGACTGACAGGATCTACGGTTCGTACATCAATTGGACCATCCTGTTCTTCTGTCAATTGATTAAAAAAGTATATTTTGGGCTGAAAATTTGGCTAAGTCCGGAAGGCATCTACATAACCCATCTACGGCCCGTCAACCGGACTACGAACCGTCCTGTTGTTCCATAGGTCAAGGTTCAGAAATTTGGAAATCCTGAAATTTCATATTGCCATTGACGGTTCCCACCTACGGCCCGTTCGTGGCCTCCGTAGGTCACTGTCTTCATGTGAGTTCTGCATTTTGAAATCCCTTGGAAGCTTGGGGTGTTCCATATGTAGTCGATACACATCCGCATGGTGCCGTCCTTCTTCTTGAAAAATAGGACTAGGGTACACCAAGGCGATACACTAGGTCTGATGAACTCTCTACTCAAAAGATCCTGAAGCTGATCACTGAGCTCTCTGAGCTCTGTAGGTGCCATGCGGTATAGTGGGATTGAAATGGGACGAGTACCCGGCTCCAAGTCTATGCCAAAGTCAATGTCCCGATCTTGGGGTAGGCCAGGAAGGTCGGCTGGAAACACATCTGCGAACTCTCGGACAACAGGCGCTGAATCAACTGTAGGGCCCTCCCTACTCACATCTCTGAGATAAGCCAAGTAAGCCAAGCATCCGCTGTCCACCAGCCTCTGGGCCCGAATACAAGAAATCACCCCAACTGGTGTGCGACTACAAGAACCCTGCCACACCACCAGCGGAATACCATGTTTGGTGGTGCTTACACTCTATCATAAACTCTTGCACAGTCCTTGAACATTCTATATCTTCCTTAATCTCCAAGTGCAGTGCCTTGTTTGAAATACTTGAGTCCTTCCTGACTACTAAATCTCGAAAAGGTTTTTGTGCAAGTCAACTTGCATGTAGGGTAAGGATTATTCAAAACATCTATGTTCACCTATCTCCTGTTAGTGCCTTCTATTTTCTCTTTTGTTTAATTGAGTTTGTTGTTTTTCTTGGTCTAGGTTTGTGTTATTTTTTCAGAATAGTGGTTGCTATTCAGGAAAGCAACCTTTGCATCCACAGAGCTAGAAGATTTGGGGTACTCTCCAGATGTAAAGTTTTTGAAACTTTGTGAACGCCAACTACATATTCCGGGTAGTTTTTTGCTATTCCATTCATTGTTTTCTCTATATTTGTGGAAGCTCTAGCTCACATCTTACTATTGTATGGAGGACTCTAAAATTATTATTTATCTTTAAACTGTCGAAAACCTTGAATCTAGAACAATTACTTTTAGTATCATGTTTCATATTATTGTACTTTTAATTTTTAAAGAGACTCGAATTTGAATTGAGAAGCCATGTAGTCCTGATCTATACTTGCTTGTTAGATGGCAATTAAATCCCTATGGCTAAGTTTAATCGTTTCAACAGAAAAGGGCAAAAACTACCCCTCACCTATGTAAATTGCTACAGCACTACCCTTCGTGTACCCATCAGAACCCAAATATGTAATGACCATTCAGATCATTTGTGTGTTTGTGCCTCTTTTCGATCGTTTAGGGCGTTCCTGTAGCGACCCCAGGTCATTTCTGAACTGCTGGCACTTTAGATTCGGTCGACTGGCCATTCATTTAGGTTTTATGCCTGTTTTCCTATTTTGGAGCTTTTGAACCTTGAAAAGTTGACTTTGGTCATAACTTTAGGTAAACAACCTTAGATAGGAAATTTGATGGTTCCATCAACTCCGTAGCGGCCAAACTATGCTAGACGCATGATTGGCCCGAGTCCCGAGACTTTGGGTGTAATTTTGGAGCCAGTAAGCTCCAAAGCCTTCGAAATTTGGCTTAAAGTTGACTTTTGTCAACATTCTTGATAAATGTGCTCAGATGAGAATTCCGTCTGGGCGATTAGTTCTGGATTGCCGAGTTTGGTCTAGAATGATCCTTCGAGAACTTTCGGGAGTTTCCGATCAAATTCTGAGGCCTCCGGTAGAATTTGGCTAAAATGGCCCATTGGGTGTGGGACCCACTTTACATCAAAACGACCTCATATGGAAATTTTGACTAAGCCATTGAGTCTGGAACGTTGAATTTGATGGGGTAGCATATCTCGTTTGCATGCACGGAGTCCTGAACAAATTCTGGGTATCCCGTTGGAGTTTCAGAATTGTCAAAAACTCAGCTGGTGCACATCCAAATCTGCATTCGTGGGATAGGCTCCACGTTCACGGAGGTATCAGTGTGTCTTGTCCATGTTCATGGGCCAGAGGCCGCGTTCACGGACGATGGAAACCCCCTTCTGCGCGTTCGCAGATAGGGCTCCACGTTCACGAAGGTCTGGGAGTCTGGGGAGGCATTCTTCTCCGCTGTCGCGGAGGTGTTGAAACCTTTACCTCCACGTTCGCGGGTCCCTATCCGTGTTCACGGAGTGTTGCGTGTGTTCTCTCCACGTTCGCAGGTGAGTTGGCGCGTTTGCGGTGGTACACGTACCTGGTTGTTTATATAAGTTGAGGTCGATGTTTATTGGGTGGAAACTGGGAAATTCATATCTCTCTCATCTTTTATCAATTTTCGGTGATTCAAAGTCATAAATGTTCAAATTCTCATTGGCTTCCTGGGTTTATGGTCAGATTTTTCATTGGGTGTACCTCGATATCCATGAATTCGAGGTGTAAGTTGCTATCCTAGGCCTATGATTATAAAGTTTTGCATTTCTTGTTATTGGCTATTTAGAGCTTATCCGAGCCCCGATGGGAATTTCGTTTTTGAATGCATGTTTGGGGGAGGATTTGGGATCTCTTCACGGAATCAATTCTGGAAAATCCAGAGTGGGTCCCACATTTCCTGATTTTGACTACAAAATTGGTCTGTCTCTAATTTTTGTGATTTTAGTGTCTAAATGACCATATTGACGTTGTGACTCTATTTTTGACAGCGAGGCAGTAGTCTGAGGCCGTTCGGAAGGAAAAAGCTCTGGCTGAGTGACTTGGAGCGTGCGTGATCAGCCTTCTGGTAGGTTACAACTTTCCTTCTTTCTAGATTGAGCTTGAATGTGTAATTACTTGTCAACTTGTTTGGGTTGGGTAGCTAGTATTTTTTTCCTTCTTCTCTGAATTTCTTTGTTTAGAGAAGATATTTTTGTTGTTCGGGGCTAGTATCATGTTTTAGTATGGGTTGTGGACTTGGATTGTCGATGATTTGTTGTGGGTTATCTGTTGGTTTGTTATCTGTTGTTACATGCATGGGTTCAGGTTATTTTCTTTTATATTGTCGATTGCTGTGATTTTCGACCTTAGAATAGGTTAGAATAGTGTTTCCTTGATCCTAGGCACATCTTTACTTTTGGAATGTATCTGACGCTGATTGGGATTGACTAGGTCCTTATAGATTGGCATAGAAGACTTGGGTCTGATAGTTTGGGCTGTGTTTTAGTTTCGTTGCTGCGATCTTGCTGTTCTCTCCTCCCTTTTTCTCTGATATGATGCGTTACCAGAGGTGTAGCCTCTCTCTATCAGGGATGTTTGAGGCCGGGTTTTTGTTGAGGTTTATCGGGAGCGGTTATCGGCCTTCAGTGGCCTGGGATCATGTCGTGCAGTGCGTGTTGAGTGAGAGTGGGCGGCGATCCACGATGGCTTATAGTTGAGATCCTCTACGGAGTTGATTTTACCCGCACACTCTGACAGGGACAAAGCCCCCGGGAGTGATAGGTAACTCACTTGACTGGCATGGGCTGGGCCCCCGGAGTGATTAGCTAGCAAGGCGATGGGACATAGGTTATTTGAGGTCCTCTATGGAGTAGCCATAGCCCACACACTCGTCTGGCTGGGCTGGGCCCCCAGAGTGTTAGACGGCTCACTCGTCTGGCATGCCCAGGGCCCAACGGAGTGACAGCCTATTGTGCAGTTGGACATCAGGTTATTGGGCACGAGATGGCTAACAGGTTAGGTGAGATGATTTGAGATTTGGATTTGTTGTCTTGTTAGGAGATGGTATGATCGTTTGGCAGAGTTGACTCAGTGATTCTAGTTTTCAATTGGTCTTTCCTCTGTTCTCGTAGAAAATGTTTTCAATGCACCTGTCGGGCTTATGGGGGTCCGTTAGGGTTCTTGTTTTTCTGTGCTTGAGTGTACCTAGCGGGTCTTATCGAGACCCCAGCTGGGTTTAGTTTTGATATTCTTAGATTTACTTTTTGGTTATTCTTTTCCTGTTCTGTTAACCTCTGTTTGTGCTTGATTCTCTCTTGTCTGCTTGTTTTTACCTTTCTTGATCAGTCGGCCTATAATGCCTACTGGGTACCTTTTGTTTGGTACTTATGCTACACTCTGCATCTATTTTCATGATGCAGGTCCGAGCACAAGTTCTCAGAGTTGAGTTCAAGCCTGCAGCTGTTTATTCAGGAAATAAGGGTGAGCACATGGCATTCTAGGATTACCTATCTCCTTTTGTATTTATATTTTGACTTGTCTTTTCCTCTTGAGGCAGTTTGTTTCTGTGGTCCACTTTTGGGACTTGTACTGTTGTTAGTAGTTATGTACTTGTTACTTCCAGGTTCTTGGAGGTGTCTTGTATATATAGATTTGATTTCGTTTTCGCCTTCTTTTATATGTTCTCATTTTATGCTTCCGCTTAATTGAGGTTAGTTTCAACCCTCAGTCCCATTACTGTTAAGTTCCGAGATAGAGTATTGGCTGGCCTACTGGTGGGTTGGTAGGCGCAATCATGACTCGAGAGATTGGGTCGTGAAAAGTATCCCAATTACCAGCTTCATTAATGATGTCTCCCCATGTTACCGTTAATTTTCTTTATCAGCTACTAACATATATCATCACTGTAACCTATATCTACACGAATATCTTGCTCCAGAGATACTATCTCATCTTTCAATGCATGGGACAAGTGTATATGTGGTTATTAAGCATATGCTAACCGTGTTAAGGAATAACGGTGTAGATGTTGCATGTTTGTTCCTAGAGGCACTAAAAAGGGTGAGCATCGATACTTGTTAACTGAGATGATTCCTACTTTATTTTTGTGATTTGGCAGGTCGGCCTTCCAATTTCAAGTGAACTTTTTGATGAAATTGCAGAAGAGAAGTCTTTTTTAAAAATTTGATAATGATCTCGTTAAAATATTTGGTTGACTGATTGTATAAAAAAGGGGAGCCCGGTGCATGTAGCATCACCATTCATGCAGGTTCAGGGGAAGAGCCACACTCAAAGGGGGGGTGTCTGTATGTAAGCAGCCTACTCTGACCCAAGTATCAGTGACTTGTTGCACTACTTGAACCCGTGACCTATAAGTCAGTCACACGGACCAAACTTTACCATCGCTCCAATGCTTGCTATTGAAATATTGTCGGTGTATATTATTCATGTTCATAAGGTGTGTTTGAGTTGGTTGTAGTTAAAATTCCAGGTGCTATGATTGGCAAACGTAATGCTTATAAGAAAGATGCATATCCTTGTTTTGTTATTTGTCCCTGAAAGGTGCATATCATTGTATGTTGATTCTAGCCCACTTGAGATAAACACTCAGTCCTGGCTATTTATTGGTTATAAGTCAAATCTTAAGGTATCGCCCGATGGATCTCTGGTAATGTTTCGTGGTATGACTGGGTAGAGAGAAGCTGAAATATGAAGACGGGGTCACCGTTATTGAGAAAATCTTGGATTGGATATGCTTTATTCTCCAAGAAGCATCATCTAATAAAAAAACTCTGGTGAGAAGATGGAGACATAAACACCAGGTCACAAAATATTTTGGTACAGGAAACACAACTCTCATGGGAGATGTATGTGTATCTTAACACTGAAGGGAGAGGCCAGATCAGTTATCAACGTATCATTGTTCCAAAAACAAGCATTAGTGCAGTATGGAGAAGTGTAACATTTAAGATAGAGAATTTCATTAAATGCTCCTCACATATGTCAGCCCAAGCTTTATTCAGGTGCATTTTTGGAACTTATTACGATCATAAACTATATAGGTGATTGCTAATATGAAGTAATTTTTTTTGAACTGGTAATTAAAAGCTGTTTTCTTTTGCTTTTCAAGAATTTTAAATCTGTTGTCATTTTGATGAAAGAGGCATTTTTTAAGCATGGTGAGAAGGAAGCTCTGAGATTTGTGTAAATGCTCTGAACTTTTGTGCTACTGAGAGTCGTGGCTAGTAATAGGAGTTTTCCCTTAACAAATTGAAGGGGATTGAAGATGAGCTCGTTATAAAACTTAAATTTGCTATAAAAGTTGTATTTTCCCTCAGAAAATTGAAGGGGACTTTGTGTTCTATTGATTCATTTTGGTCAAATGTGCAATTTTTGTTATTACCATGGCCCTTTTCCAATGACCTTGGGTCACACCCCACCAACTAGGTGACTTGTACGACCCACTTGATGGACCATCAAGTCCACCACGAGCCGTCTGGGTCACCGTGAAGGTGATCCCTGCATGGGAAGATTCGGGAAAGGGTTCACAAGCCCCTTAATGAGTCGTGGTCCCCTTCACGAACAATCTAGGGTGCCGTGAAGGGTCCATGGTCCAGTTTGGGTCCATGGACATTACCCGGTTTCCCTTTTTAGCCTTTTTCAAATATGAGATGTTACAATATCTCCCCCTAGGGTTTAGGCTTTATGCCCTAAGGTTTTAGAGTTTAGGATTTATGCAATAAAATTTAGGGTTTTGGGTTTAGGGTTTGTTGTTTAGTACTGAGTGTTTGGGTTTTAAGGTTTAGGTTTAGGATTTTTGCCCTAACATTTTGGGTTTAGATTTTAGGATTTATGTTTATAATTTAGGGTTTAGGCCCTATGAATTATTGTTTATGGTTTAGGGTTTAGGCCCTGATGTTTAGGGTTTAAACTCTAAGGTTTAGGGTTTAGTGTTTAGGATTTATGGTTTAGTCGGTAGGGTTTAGGCCCTAAGGTTTAGAATTTATTGTTTATGGTTTAAGGTTTAGCCCCTAGGAATTAGGGTTTATGGTTTAGGCCCTAATATTTAGGGTTTTGAGTTTATTGTTTAAGTTTCAAGGTTTAGGCCTTAACGTTCAAGGTTTAGGGTTTAGGCATTAAGGTTCAGGGTTTATGCTTTAGGGTTTAGAGTTTGGGATTTATGGTTTAGTCTATAAGGTTAAGGGTTAAGGGTTTTGTCCCTAAGGTATAAGGTTTAGATTTTAGGCCCTAAGATTTAGGGTTTACAGTTTAGGGTTTAGGGTTTAGAATTTAGGATTTAGGGTTTAGGCCTTAAGGTTTAGGGTTTAGAGTTTAGGGTTTATAGTTAAGGGTTTAGGCCCTAAAGTTTAGGGTTTAGTGTTTAAAGCCTAAGGTTTAGAGTTTAGGATTTAGGATTTATGGTTTAGGCTCTAAGGTTTAGGATTTAGGGTTTAAGGTTATGGTCCAAAAATTTAGGGTTTAGGGTTTAAGGTTAAAGGTTTAGGCCTTATGGTTTAGCATTAGGATTTAGGCCCGAAGATTTAAGGTTTAGGATTTATAGTTTAGGATTTAGGGTTAAGATCCTAAGGTTTAGTGTTTCTAGTTTATGTTTTATGGTTTAAGGTTCATGATTAGAGTTTAGATTTTTTACCCTAAGGTTTAGGGTTTAGGCCCTAAGGTCTAGAGTTTATAATTAATGGTTTAGGGTTTAGGGTTTAGGTCCTTAAATTTATGGTTTAGGCTCTAAGGTTTAGGATTTAGGATCTAGGCCCTAAGGTTTAGGGTTTAGGGTTTTGAGTTAGAGGTTTATGATTTAGGATTTAGACCCTAAGATTTAGGGTTTTGGATATATGATTTATTATTTAGGCTTTAGGGTTTAAGCTCTTAGGTTTAGAGTTTAAGATTTAAGGTTATGACCTTAAGATTTAGGGTTTAGAGTTTAAGATTTAGATTTTAAGCCTAAGGTTTAGGGTTTTGGGTTTAGACCCTAAGGTTTAATTTAGCGTTTAGGGCTAGATTTTAGGCCCTAAGGTTTATTGTTTAGAGCTTAAGGTTTAGTATCTATGGTGTAAGCTTTAGGGTTTAGAGTTTAGGGTATAGTCGCTAGGGTGAAATGTTTAGGGTTTAGGGAAAAAGGTATATGGTTTAGGGTTTAGGGTTAAAGGTCCTAAGGTTTAGGGTTTTAGATTCATGGTTTTCCATAAGGTTTAGGGTTTAGATCCTAAGGTTTATGGTTTATGATTTATTGTATATGATATATGATTTATGATTTAGGGTTTAGAGTTTAGGTTGTAAGGTTTAATGTTTATTGTTTATGATTTAGGATTTAGAGTTTAGGTCTTAAGGTTTAGAGTTTATAGTTTATGGCTTATGTTTTATGGTTTTGGTTTTGGGGGAAAACCTTGGCTAGATAAATTGCATGCTTACTGCTCGGTTACTATTTTTATGAGATCAAGTAGCTCAAATTGGTTGACTAGCTACTAATACTACTTTTACAACTTATTCAATTGTAGATTAATAATTCAAAGAGAAGGAGCTTAAGTCAAACTTTTTGAATTGTATAGCAAGATATGTAAGGCTATTTGATTCCATATTCCTTGGCATGAAATTTGAAATTTGTGATTACTATCCGAGAAGTGAATTTCCTAAGCTCTATTCCTATTAAAGGAAATATAGTGGCAGCATACGATCTCCAATATAGCGAAAAATATTTTCCCAACTCCTTAGTATGTCGAGTTACTCAATACATGTTCATTATTCTATATTTGTGTATTTATATGTGCTAGTATTGATTTGATATTCGCAACAACAAACATGGAAAAATCTCCACTTAGTCAATTGAAGTCAATTGTGATATTGATGTTACATAGCTCCTTATGTCATTGTTACTGTCTTAAAGTTATTACTCTCATGTCTCCTACTACTGATCCATAGCACCAAATCTCAAAAACGATTATGACCACCAAAACAACCATCAGAAAGATTAAAAAGATTAAGAAAAGCAATCTGTGAGTTTATGGGTGGCAGCCCAGGGGCAAATGGCTAGGATGGGTCGATCCCAATTGGTACAAAAGGGTGGCAGCTCAAGGGGAAAATCCTAGCATGGGCCGATCCCAATTTGTGTAAATATGGGGACAGTATCCCAGGGGTTAAAATGCCTTGCATGGGTCATCCTCTTCTACCACTGATCAGCTGGTCATTTGTATCACATACCTTACAAAGATTATAACGCACAAAAGTAAAGAAATGAATGTAACATACATGATCCCACAAGAGTAAACAAAGGTGGTCTTCTATTCTAATCTATGCACTGATATATTGGTACTTGATTTCATTTGAGCCCTTATTTTACATATGCTATTGCCTCACATATTCAGTACATTTTTTTCATACAAACATCCCTCACAGGGACACTGCATTTCATGCTGCAGGCACATGTAGTCCAGCTAGTAGACCTCTTTAGTAGGAGCACAGGTACTCAGATGTTATTAGTGAATCTCTAGGTTGATTCAGGGCTTACCAAGTCTTTGGCACCTATTTTGTTACTGTATGATAGATAAGGGTAAGGCGGGGCATTGTCCCATCCTAAATTAAGGTTTTCTATCTTTTAGAGGATTTGTAGACTAATGTATATAGTTTAGTTGTGTCTTGTCTCTTTACAATTGTGGCCTCTATGGCCAAGCCTTGTAGTTTAGGGTCTACCAATGTTAGTTCTTATCGTTGCATCTTATACGAATTTGTCATAACTTTAACATTGCCATAGTCATATGATACTAAGCACAGGTTATATGTTGGTTCTCTCGGGCCTTTAGGTCATATGGTGCCTGTCCGAATGAATGGGATTTGAGGCATGACTATATGGGCAAGCCTATGGTGTGACATTTGTGTACATGAGATGATTCTTTGTGAGTGTGAGTGTTGCATTTTTCCCCTTGTCTTGTTTATATATATCTGTGTGTGGTTTTGGTGACTCATCTTTCTTGTGAGGGCATGTAAGTTGAAAAAGTGGTGATTTTGAAAATTACTAATTAAGTCAAGTGACCATGTGAAAGAGTTAATGAGTTGAGTCATTTATTGAGTTTGAGTTTTTGTTATTTGAATGATTCTTGGTTTTTAAAAATGTTTCATGAGATTGTGAGGATTTATTGTGTGAAATGTTTGCATGTGGACTATTTGTTAGTAGCAACCGAAGCCATTACCTTAGTGCTTAATTGAGAAAGGGAAATCGATTTGTGGTGTGTTTGTAAATAAGAGCCTCTTTTGTTTTTGATTTTCTTTACTCGAGGACAAACAAAATTTCTAAGTTGGGATGTTGATGAGTGGTTTGAGGCTCTTTTCATAGTTATTTTGGCTTGCTTTAGTTTTGAATTTGTGCTTTTAATGTGGTAATTTTCATATATGTAGGAAAATAAAATGGAGAGTTGATTTAGGAGATATTTAAAGAAACCAAGTGAACTTGAGGGAAAAAGAGGTCAAGAGCTGAAAATGCAATTTTTGGTATATGGTATGTTGTTGCAGATAGAGCAATAGCTACCATATATACTATTCATCTGTATGCTGACAAAATGGCTGCTAATTTGGTGAAGAAAGCTCTTAGTTGTATATTTGATTGCAGTGGAGTGGATGAGCTACAAAATGGTAGCTCTAACATGCTAACAACAGTTTAAGTGACAAAACTCAGTAGACTTCTTTTTGTTGTAAGCCACATAGCTTGGAATCAATTTGTTTACACTGAGTCTTTGGTCCACAAGATTTAGAAAGATAAAGCAAAGAGAGAGAAAATAATTATGGAGGATAAGGGTGATTGCACAGATAATACTAGTCCACAGAAGGTGAGAAGGTTCTTGAGGTACATTGATATTTTTGATGAAGTCTGCACCCCTTTTAAACTTTAAATACTTTACAACATTTGTTCTTCTTTTTTACAGGATAATGGTATAAATGCAGAACTAGGCCTAACAGCTTCTGACGATGCGTTCCTCGATACACTATCTAAACGAGTAGAGAAAGAAATTGTACCCGACCCCTCCTGTGAAAGAAACTTTACTGGCCATTGGACACCTTTTCTTTCTGAACTCCGTAGGAATTACAATTTGATGCAGAAGGTGATTGTTATGCCTACACTGTCTATGTTTTTGTGCTTTCAAATAATAGAAATATACTTACCTCTTTCGATATTTGCTGCTTGTTTAACTCACATGAATCTCTAGAATCAGATGGACCTGTATGAATTTGAAAGGCAGTTTCACTGACTGAGAATTATGCATTTTTTGTTCAGATAAAGTTAATAATTTTTAGTCGCTTTGGAGTTCAAATGTTAAATGTGTGTTTCGTGTTCTATTGATATGTTATTTGGGTGTTGTGGCTCTCAAAGTAAATACAACCTCCAAAGCTTCATTAGTATACCCAAGGACAATTTACTTCATTGTTCAATAAGTAGTCTCAATCTAACATCATTTAACGGATACTGACATATCTTTTGTATTTCTTCCAGTACCCTGAACTACAAGCATCTGGAATGCTTGCATTATGTCGATTTATGATCATTGATGCCGACTTCTAGTTAGTGTTTTTCTCAATTCCTCTTTTCTTGTTGAGTTCAGCTGCCAAGAGCTAAAAATTATGGTCTCTAGAGCAGGTCGTTGTGAATTGCTTTCCTCAGAAAAAGGAAGCTAGGTTTTGTGAATGGAACTTCCGAAAGGGAGTCACAGAGAACTTAATTTTTGAAGTCTGTGGGACAAAAATGATACTATTGTGCATTTGTTGATCATGAATTATGTTTCAAAGAGTTTACTCAACGAGATAATATATGGATCAAATGCACATGCAGTGTGGGAAGATCAAAAGGAACGCTTCAACAAATTGAATCACATGAGAATTTTTCAATTGCACAAAGAGATCACTAGACTATCTCAAGGTTTGAATTTTGTCTCTTTGTATTATTCGAGGTTGAAGGAGCAGTGGGATGAATATGATATGATTGTGCCTGTACCGAGCTATGGTTGTGATAAGTCGAAAGATTAGATTGAACATCTTAGGAACATAGATTGTTGCAGTTTCTGGGTGGTTTAAATGATTCATACGATCACACTAGGTTACATATTTTGCTCAAAACAAATGCTCCAACTGTGAATCAAGCGTATGCAATGATAATTGAAGTTTAGAGTGATAAGTCCATTGGTGTGAAATCTAATAATGTTGTTAGTCCTAATCACCCATTGGCTATGCCTTTTGGTGGTTGAAGAGGACATATCTACCGAGGTGTCACAATCCGATTCCTTGAGTCATGATTACACCAATTATAACCACCAGTTGGTAAGTCAACCCGTAACCCAAGTGCTCACCCTCGCCTCCGATAAGCAGCCACAATAGGCTTGAACGATTACCGCTGATAGCTTGTACTAGGTCCTATATCACAAAATAGATGCAGAGTGTAGCATGAGTACCAAAACAACAGGTACTCAGTAGGCATCATAGGCCGACTGAGCAAGAAAGGCACATACAATATAAAAAGATAGAACCTAGACACAAACAGAGGCCAACGCAGAATGTAAAGGAAAGCATACGAGTGCACCAAAATATAAGAAACTAAATACAGCAAAACTAAACCTAACTGGATCCCATATGCCCAGAAGGTACACTCGTGCACAACTTTAAGTTAAACCCGAACGGATCCCCATAAGCCCGACATGTACACAAAATAGCTAGAACTAATATGAATGAAGTATAATGAATTCTGATCCAGGAAGCGAAAGCTAAACTCCAAATCACATGTAACCACCTTTAACCGTAAGCACCCAATATAGGGCCCGCCCAGCCAAAAAGTAAACTCCCAGAGGCACTCGCTTAGCTAGCAAGAGTAAACCTGGGGTTCATCAAGCCAGACATTGAATCTGTAGGGCCACTCGCTCAACTAGAAAGAGTAAACCCGAGGGCACTAGTAATATCACCCACCCAGCAAGATGGTAAACTCCCATGGGCACCTCCAAGCTTGCAAGAGTAAACCCAGGGGCCTCAATAATATCATCCACCCAGACAGATAGTATACTCCCAAGTGGACCCGCCCAGCTAGCAAAAGTAAACCCAGGGGCGTCACCAATATCATCGACAAGATTCAAATCATCTATCAACAATAACGGCATGGAATGACGCCCACTCCCAGGTAAACAACACAACGCTTGAAGCTCGAACCAACTCTAATCTAATGTCACCTAGCGAAGCGCCAAACCTCAATATCACAACGGGGCCATAGAAAGAGGGAGAGAAGGCAGAAGGTCACCAAATCAAGGACAACACCTAAACTAAGGCTCTTTCTATCAAACTCAAGTCTGGTACACTAGTCTACAAGGATCTAAGCTGTTCGAATCGACGTCGGGAAAGAAACAAGGCTCAAGGGACATAAATATTGCGAGTCTAAGGCAAGCACTACTCTAAGCCTAGACTAAGGCCAATCATGCTCATTTTTTCAACAACATACAAGTTAATCACAAGTTAAAGACGATAACCCAACTAGCATGGTTGTAATCCCAAAATAATATCGAATCAACCCTAAAACATGGTTTCTAAAAAATGTAATAAGAACAACTAGGTACTCGCCCCCAATTCATTCTAATCAACATGAATTTATACATGCAAGCTCAACATAGGGGAAGGAAAGTCGTTGCCTACCTTTAGGCTGATCACACGCGCTCTCAATTCACCTTTTCGAAGCTTTTCCTTTCCAAACAGCCTTAGAATGCTACCACACTATCAAAAATAGGACCACAACATTAGTAAGGTCCTTTAGACACGAAAAACAAATAAAACAAAGATGGACAAAATTTTGGAGTAAAAAGGGATTCATGGGACCCACTCCAGAATATCTGGAAAGGAGTGAAAAGGTCCAATTCAGTACTCCAAACTTGTGTTCCAAAATGGAACACAATTAGGGGCTCTGAACAGCCCGAACAACCAACATTCAAATTAATCTCAATAAAACACCATAAAGAAGCCATGGATGTCTATTAAAACATGAATTTACCTCAAACGAAGATCCCTCAACAACTTCTTATCACAAACCCATGTAGCCACGATCACTTCGAGTTCGTAAGACTTCGAATCACCTCAATCGAAGCTGAAATGAAGGAAAAGTTGTAATTTGAAAGTAGGAGTGAACTGCTGATCGGGGTATAATTAAATTTAAAAAGACAGACAAAAGATGCTCTCGGCGAACGTGGTGGGGCCCCATGAATGTGGATAAGAGAGAGCTCAGATCCAACGAATGCGGCCACCAGTTTAGCCTTCATGAAGAGGCTGCCCAAGGCCCCCGAAGGCGAAGTCCATTTTTGCCTGCACCAGCTGATGCATATCAGCTGGTTTTTCACAGCATCGAATCTCTGATGGGGTGCTCAGAATTCGATCAGAACCCCGTGCACACAAACGAGATATGCATATGACAGTTAGCAAAATAATAACTTGAATTTGTTGATTTTATAGGTGAGGAGATTGTTTCCGGGGATGTCATATATGGCGGTTCTAACCGACTGCTGTCACAAGTTGTTCCAAAAGCCGAGATTGGGTGAAGTTGGTATCTCTTTTATCGATGTAACTTTGTTTTCAATTATGTAATTAGAATCTTGATTGTCATCTTATTTTTACAGGCGAGTGGATACCACTAACTTAGATGAGGTTGCTTCGGTGATTAAACCATGGACAAAGCTTGTTTGGCTAGAAAGTCCAACCATCCATAATAAAAATATTTGTGATATTCGTATGGGTGATTGATAGTGGCATATGAAGACTATGCAGGTACAATTTTCAGGTTTAACTTTTTCTGATAGATAGTAATATATTGATCTTCAAAAGATAATGATTTTTTGTCTCATGCTATTGTCTCATGCTATTGTCTCTTCTGATCTATTATAGAAAATTTCAAAGATGGCTCATGCACAAGGGGCTCTTGTGCTGGTAGATAACAACGTTATGTCCCCAGTACTGTCCTAACCTTTGGAGCTCAGAGCAAGTATTTTGTAAATACATTTTGTTTCGCTAACTAGAATACTCTCCAATAACATGCATAAGATGCTAGCTTACTTGTCCGTGGTTTGGTAGATATTGTGATGCATTCAGCTACTAAGTTCATATCCGGTCATAGTGATCTCATTACTGGTGTACTTGATGTCAGAGGAGAAAGGTTTTTCCTCTATTTCGCATATGTTTCATATTTTTATTCATTGTTATCTTATGGTTGTATATTCTTAGTTTTCTTTTGTCCTTTTAATGTCCTAAACCAATAATCACAATATGAGCTTGACTGTAGTGAACATGAGTTTGTAAGTAGACCCATTATTGGTTTCTCTGTAAATGAATCATTTATCATGCTTCCTTTTCCTCTTTCACTTCTTATAAAAATATGATTTCTTTTTTCTTTAATTGTATTAAAAGGATGTAAAGAACGATAGTCTCGCAACTCCCATAATTCTTTACTTTGAATAAGGGCCTACACAGAGGCCTGAGGATGAGCCTTCACAAAATCTTAATATACTTACTCGGGGTTGTATGCAAGTAAAAAATGATCTCCCTTCCATATGGCTTAAGGTGTATAAAAGAAGTCCTCTCTATGCAGCACCCTATAAACCCTGCAATCCATATTTGTACAATACTCCGTGACAATGAAATTCTTTTCCTGAATGCACTGACTGCCCTTATAATTGACCATGAAGTTTAAGAATTCTTTTTACTATTGATGAAGTTAAAGTAAAATTTGAGAAATCAGTTCTTTTTTGGATAACCAAGAATTCTCTTTGACCCGCCTTTTTGACCAATCATAGCCTTCTAAACTCGGTGAATAATGAGCCTGCCCCTCTATCCTTCTCCACTTAAATACCACGCTTCACTTTGCATGATGTGGGGCTTTAACCTACTACCTAAGCCACAAATCCTCCATCTTTTGCCACTCGAGCTAGGTCTTGGGGACTTAAGAGATAAGTTCATTGACAAGTCTATATCTAAAAATCTTTCGTTTGTTATATCTAGCATTTTGAACGTAAACTATGTCGGATGCCTTGTTTCTCTTTGAACATCTCAAGTGTCCTTCTGATAATTTGCTTATAGCTTGGCGAAGGAGGTGTACTTCCTACAAAATTCTGGAGGTGGAGGGTGAGTGCCATTCAATTGTTGGCTTTGTTTAAGAGGAATCAAAATAATGGCTCTTCGCGTTGAAAAACAACAAGTTAAATTTTATTTACTTTTTTTTTGGTGATGAAATTAGTTGTCCCACCACTCGTTCTAGAAACATATATGCCTTCATGTGCCTTTGTTAATCTATTATTCTTGACCCTATAGATTTTTATTATTATGGCATGCATACTCCTGCTTCTTCATCTTTAGATTGTGTAGAGAAGTTAGGGTGGTTTGTAAATTTCTGGCACATCGAAATGTTCAAACTAAATAATTTTAATATTGTTTGAAAATTTCAGGCACATCTAAAATGTTCTAACTAAATAATTTCAATATCTTGCAGGAGAATGCACTAAAAATTGCTAAGTATTTATCTTCAAATCCACGAGTAAAGAAAGTCAATTATGCAGGTCTTCGTGATCATCCAGGGAGGTCATTGCACTTCTCTCGGGTATTCAAACAAGTGACTTTTTTTTAATTTGAACTAAGACGCTATGGTGTCGGTATCCTTCCACCATGAAGCTCTCTCTTGAAACTTACTATTTAAATGTTGATCAATTTGTAGGCTTTGGACATTCAGAGAGCATGAGCGGGCAAAGGGAAAGTTCTAGAGCAAGATGATAGGAAAGCTTAGGAGCTTATGTGGTAGCAGTGCTTCGGATGAGAAGGACCTCACATTTCCTACGGGCTCGAACTTAGAGTGATGCAGTTCAGGGAGTCCCTCGTTTTCTCTTTTGATATTTGGAGTGTGAGGGCATGGAATTATGGTTGGTTCTTTAACAGGGATTGTGTGGAACCATATATGTTGACGAGCAAGAGAAGCAAAAACAATTAGAGACAAAAACGTCTGAGGAAAGTTCCATCACATCTCCAATTGTTTCTGCTTCTCTTGCTCGTCAGCATATATGGTTCCATACAATCATTCTTAAAGAACAAACCATAATTACATGTTATGCATTAGTCTACAAAGCCTCTATAATATAGAAAAACTTAAAGTAGGTCGGGACAAATCCTGCCTTACCCTTACTACCATACAATACAATAATGAATCTATTAAAGATTTGGTAAAGCCCCGAATAAAATTGGAGGTCACCAAAATCAGCTGAGTGTTGTGAGCTCCTACTGAGGAGGTCTACTAGCTGGAGCACCTATACATGTTGCATGAAACACACCGTCCCCCATATGGGACATCAGTACGAAAGAAGGTACTGAATATGTAAGGAAGTAAGTATGGGTAAAACAAGGGCTTTAATGAAATCAAGTATCAATATATAAATGCATAGCTAAGAATAAAAGACCACCTTTGTTTACTCTGGTGGGATCATATTTGTCACATTCTTTTCTTTACTTTTCTGCACTTTATAATCTTTGTAAGGCATGGGATACAAATGACCAGCTGATCAATGGTAGAAGAGGAAGACCCATGCTATGCATTTTAACCCCTTGGATGTTGTCCTCATAATTACACAAATTGGGATCGGCCCATGCTAGGCTTTTGCCTCTGAGCTACCACCCTTCTATACCAAATGGGATCGACCCATTCTAGGCATTTGCCCCTGGGCTGCCACCCATAATTATACAGATTGCTTCACTTAGTTTCTTTTATCTATGAGATTGTTGTTTTGGTGGTCATAATCATTTTTGAGATTTGGAACTACGGACTAGTAGTAGAAGACATGAGAATAATAACTTTAAAGTAGTAACAACGACATAAGGAACTATGTAACATCAATGTATTACTTATGAGCTTAAATGGCACAATTGACTTCAAGTGACTAAGGGGAGAATTCACCAAGCTTGTTGTTGTGAATACCATTTCTATACTAGCACATAAACACACAACTATAGAGTAATGAACATGTAATGACTAACTCGACATACTCGAGGGAAAATATCGTTAGCCATGTTGGAGATTGTACACTGCCATTATGTTTCCTTTACTAGGAACTGAGCTTAGGAAACTCACTTCGTTGATAGTAATCACCAATTTTAGATTTCATACAAAAGAATATAGAATCAAATAGCCTTACATACCTTGCTGTACAACTCAAATATTACAATGAATTAACTTGCTTCCTTTCACATTATTAATCTACAATGAAATAAGTAAAGCTAGTATTAGTAGCTAATCAACCCATTTTTGCTACTTAACCTCGCCAAAATAGTAGCTATGAAGTAGGACCATAATTTATCATATCAAGAGCGTTATTTCATCTACTGTTCTCGAATTACATCCATATACTATACAGATTCTTATACTATTCCCCGAAACAACTTTTGCTCCATTACACCCTCTAAACAACATACAAAGTGGAGTGAGCAGTAAGCCTACATAACATTCAGTTCGGTGGTGTATCACTACACCCTTCTTCTATATTTCAATACAAAATATCCACACCTTTCCCCAACATCAACCATGCAATCTCAACATAGACAGATAAAACAGCCCCAAATAATCTTTATCGTAGCAACCAAATATTGAACTCACCACCCCTTGAGTTTCTTAATAACAACACACCCATAATTCTTTACTCAAACTCATACATAAGGTGGACAAAAATGAGGCCGTCACCTTACCTTAATTTCTGCAACTTCTCCTTTTAACTTGAACTCTTCAAGAACTTCAACTTCCCTTCACACTTAAACCAAAGAATAAGAGAAAAGTCTCTTAATAACCTAGAAAAATGAGTAATAGCTGTGGAAACATTCTGCCGTTGTACTTGTACTTGAGCATAAATAACATGTTTTCCTAGTAATCCCTGGGATAATTAAGCTAAATCCAAAAGTTTTTTCACTTACCTTGTCTTGCAAAGATGAGGGTTTCTTCAAAAACCCTAGAAGGAATTTTATGGCTGCTATTTTAAGTCTATAGAGAAAAGGGAAGAGAAAGCTAGAGTTAATTCTGAATTTTTTGTGTTAAAATTAGTGGAAATACCATCCAATATTTATCTTATATTGAGCTTTCTTGACCCTTAAAAAAAATCCTCTAGAACGTCCCTTTTCAGCCACTAATTGGTCAAGTAGGTGATGCACCTGCTTATGTACATCAAGCTACTCAAAAGGTCAAAGTAGGCAATGCACCTACTTTCCCTTTTCCTTAGTTGGGCTTAGCTACATTGGGCCTTGGCAAATTTGGTTGCTGAGTTTTTATTTCATTTCCATTTTATTTTTCTTAGTTTGGACCTCAAATGAGTCCATTAATATAGGCCTAAATTTGATCCATTAATCTTGGCCTTTTTAACTCGATCCATATAGCTCAAGTAGGTGATGCACCTAGTAGCTTAATTAAGCCAGCAACCAGCTCAATATTTTATTCCATTTTGTGAATCTTAATCTCTTTTGCTCTATTTTAACACTTAACTTTGAACTTTAAACTCGATTACCATCTTACTAGCTTGAATTTAAATACTTTCATCATGATTAACTTGGCAGTATGCATACTAAAATGAGTGGAGCATCACAACACCTTCCGATCTAATTCAAAGCATCACTGCTCATTTAAGAACTTTGGTCCCTCACCTAGACGATAGGGCTTTGTCGAGTTTCATGTGAATAGAACTAGCATATGCATAATACGGGGCGTTACATCTTCCCCCCCTTAAGAACATTCTTCCTTGAATGTTAGCATGGTTAGTCAACCCAAACAAGTTCAAGCCTAAGTTACGTACTTCTATTAAACACATAACACATATAGACTTATACTTTGTTATCAGCGCCTCAACTCAACATTTTCATCTTTCTCATTGATTTGAAAGAGATGAGGATACTTCAATTTCATTGCTTCTTCTGCTTCCCATGTAACTTCTTCTACTCATTGGTTTCTCCATAGAACTTTTATAAAAGCTACCTCTTTATTTCTTAACTTCTTAACTTGTCGATCTAGAATAGCAATGGGTACTTATTCATAAGTGAGATCTCCCATAACTTGTACATCTTCAGTAAGAGTAATACGAGATGGGTCACCTGTGCACTTCCGAAGCATTGAGACGTGAAACACTTGATGAAATGTTGAAAGCTCTTGTGGACGCTTTAACACATAGGTTACTTGGCCAACTCTTCGAATAATCTTATATGGCCCTATGTAGCATGGAATCAACTTTCCCTTTTTACCAAATCTCATTACCCCTTTCATTGGAGACACCTTTAGGAACACTCAATCTCCTATGGAAAACTCTAGTCCGCTTCTTCTAACGTCTGCATATGATTTGTGTCGAATTTGAGCTCTTGCGAGACGTTGTTGTATCACCTTAACTTTTCCATAGTTTGATGAATAAGATCTGGCCCAAATAAAGTAGTTTCACCCACTTCAAACTAGCCGATTGGTGATCTGCACTTTCTTCCATACAAAGCTTCATAAGGTGCCATTTTGATACTTGAATGGCTGCTATTGTTGTATGCAAACTCGATCAGCAGCTAATGATCATCCCAGCTACCTTTGAAGTCTAATTTACTAGCTCGCAACATATCGTCAAGTGTTTGAATCGTATGTTTTGCCTGACCATCCGTTTGAGGGTGAAAGGTTGTACTTAAATTCACTTGTGTTTCCAAACTCTTCTGAAATGACTTCCAAAAATTTGCCCTGAATTGAGCTCCCCTATAAGATATAATAGAGATTGGCACTCCATGTAGCCGAACTATCTCTTTAATGTACAACCTTGCATACTCTTCAACTATATAAGTAGTCTTAACCAGTAAGAAGTGCGCTGATTTGGTGAGTCTATCAACTATTACCCATATGGAATCAAACTTTTGAAATGTGCGAGACAACCTAGTGAAAAAATCCATATTGATCGTGTCCCACTTCCAAATTGGAAGTTCTATACGTTGCATATAACCTCCAGGCTTTTGGTGCTCTACTTTAACTTGTTGACAGTTTGGGCATTGAGCCACAAATTCTACAATATTCTTCTTCATGTCAGCCAACCAATACACTTCTTTTAAATGATGATACATTTTGGTTGACCCCAGATGGACAGAATATCTTGAATGATGTGATTCCTTCATAATCCTCTTTCTTAGTTCATCTATATTGGGTATACACAATCTACGTTGGCACCGGAGTACTTCATCCTCCATAAGCTCAAATGCTATTGTCATACCTTTCTGTACATTCTCTTTAATTTGTAATAGAATAGGGTCCTTATATTGCTTCTCTTTCACTTCAGCTACTAACAAAGATTCTGTCGCATTCTGCACGATAACCCCTCATCTGGAGACTCAAGAAGGCGAACCCCACAGCTAGCTAGTTGGTATATATTCTTAGTTATTCCTTGTCTTTCCACGAACTGCCCATAAGTGCTTGCCATTATTTTACGACTTAAAGCATCAGCTACTACATTTGCTTTCCCGGGATGATACAAAATATCAATACCATAGTCTTTTAATAGCTCAAGCCATCTTCGCTGCCTCAAATTCTAGTACTTTTTCTTAAAGATATATTGCAAACTCTTGTGATCAGTATATATGTCAACATGAACTACACACAAGTAGTGGCGCCATATCATCAAGGCAAATACAACTGTTGCTAGCTCTAGATCATGGGTTGGATAATTTTTCTCATGTGGCAGCAACTGCCTAGAGGCATAAGCTATCACTATACCATGCTGCATCAATACATATCCTAACCCCACTCCCGAAGCATCACAATACACTGTATACCCTTTCGTGCCTTCTGGAAGTACCAATACAGGTGTAGAAGTCAACCTATTTTTCAGATCTTGGAATCTTCTTTCACATGAATCACTCCATTGGAACTTGGCTGCCTTTTTGTTAACTTTGTTAAAGGTGCTAAAATGGAAGAAAATCCTTCAACGAACCTTCTATAATAACCTGACAATCCAAGAAAACTACGAACCTCTGTAGGCATTGTAGGTCTTGGCCAGTTCTTCACAGCTTCTATCTTTTGGTTATCAACCCTTATTCCTTCATCAGATACAATATGACCAAAGAATGCCACAAATTTTAACAAAAATTCACATTTAGAGAACTTTGCATGCAACTCACTATCACGAAGAATCTTTAACACCTACCGCAAGTGATTAGCATGGTCATGTTCTGATATAGAATACACCAAAGTGTCATCTTTGAACACTATCACGAACACATCCAAAAATGGCTTGAACACCCTATTCATCAAATCCATAAAAGTTGTTGGTGCATTTGTTAGCCCAAATGACATGACTAAAAACTGAAATGACCATACCATATTTGGAAAGATGTCTTGGGTATATCTTAGTCTTTGATCCTCACTTGGTGATAACCCGACCTCAAGTCGATTATTGAAAAACACTTAGCACCTTGTAACTGATCAAACAAATCATCTATTCTAGGGAGGGGATATTTGTTCTTAATTGTTACCTTATTCAACTGCCGGTAGTCAATACACATTCCCAACGACCCATCTTCATTGCGTACAAATAAAACTGGTGCTCCCCAAGGGGACATACTAGGCCTTATGAATCCCTTTTCTAATAAGTCTTTTAATTGCTCCTTCAACTCGGGTAATTCTACTGGGGCCATTCTACATGGAGGGATGGAGATTGGTTGAGTATCTAGAATAACATCAATACCAAACTCTACTACTCGTTTTTGAGGCAAACCTAGAAGATCCTCAGGAGATACAAAGGGAAATTCATTTACTAACGGAATGGATTGAAGAGTTCGTGGCTCTGCATCTATATTACTCACTCTCACCAGATGACATATGTATCCTTTGGACATCATCTTTTTTGCCTTAAGATAAGAAATAAACTTACTTCTTGGTGCCCCAATATTACCTTTCCATTCGAGGACTGCCTCTTTTGGAAAATGGAAATGCACTATCTTGGTTCGAAATCTACTGTGGCATAACAAGAAGACAACCAAATCCATACTCACTATAACATCAAAATCTATCATTTCTAGTTCAACAAGGTTAGCCAATGTATCACGTTCACAAACAGTTACTAAGTAATTATGATAGACCCTTCTAGCTATAATAGACTCACCAACCCGCGTAGACACTTCAAATGGTTTAACCAATAATTCTGGTGTTTTTTCAAACTTCCCAGCAATCCATGGAGTTACATATGATAGTGTAGACCCTGAATTAATGAATGCATATATAATATGTGAAGCGATGGACAATGTACATGTAACCACATCCGGTGAGGCCTCCAAATTTTGTTGATCACCTAGGGCATATGTACAATTTTGAACTCCACTAGAACTACCTGATCCTCTAACACCTCTACCACGACCTGTAGGCTTCTGTAGTCCCCTACCTAAGGAAGGCACTGGTGATGATGATGCAGCAAACGATCTAGTAGGCTGTGCCATAACACCCATGTCCCTTTGAGGGCAATTTCCCATCTTATGACCCGGTGTACCACACCAAAAACAAGCATATGTCCCAAACCGACATGCACCTAAATGATTTCTTCCACATTGTTTACAAGGCTGTCGAGGAGGTCTTGATTGGCTCATACTTCCCTGCTCTTGGTGCCCCGCGATTCGTGAACCTTGGCTTTCACCTCTTTCCCAAAACTGATTGCCCTTAGGATCTTGAAAGCCGAGGTGGGACACTAACTATACAGTAGGAAGATGATGTCCTAGGTGGTCTATTAAAGAACCGAGGCGCAAACTCACCTTTGGATGACGTAAACTGCCCCGTGGATTTGGCCCTCTAAGACTGCCCTCTTTTCGACTCTTGGGTCCTTCGTCTTTGTTTTTGGTCCTCCAACTTTTGTGCAAAAGCTTGCATTCTTGCTATATCCATGTCTTTATTCAACGAAGCAATGTTACAATATCTAACCAGATATGAATCCAATGTATCCACGTATCGATGAACTCTATCCTCCATAGTAGCTACTACATTAGGAACATACCTGGACAAGGAATTAAATTGGAGACTATACTCCCTCACGCTCATATTCCCTTGATGGAGATTTAAGAACTGATCTTCACGGGCCTCCCGAATCTCTAATGGTAGATAATGGTCAAGGAATGCCTTTTTGAACTCTTTCCAAATAATTGAAGGTGCACTTGTACCCTAGATTGTTTCCAAGTTTCGTACCACAAAATAACCACACCCTTTAATATGTGCATCCTCAACTGCTTCTTTATCAGATACATGCATAACATCAAAAGTCCGTTGGATTTGGTCGATAAAGTCTTGCTGATCTTCATTAGGATCTGACCAAGTGAATGATGGAGAGTCCAAATTAAGAAAATCATGTATCCTCACGCTAGCAGCCCTATCTACCCCTCTAGTACCTGCAATTGGACCTTCTTGCCCTTGCCATTGGCCAGCAACTATAGGAGTCAATAATTGGACTGAATTCTTTAAATCTTGCTCTGTAGCATTAACAGGGTTTCTCTAGGTTTTGCTTCCCTCCGTAGATCTTCTAGAGATGGAGGCGTCGGAGAAGTCTTTGATAGAGACTCATATTGAGCCTCACTTTGATCAGCTTGTGTCGGTGGTGATTGGCTGGTCCTTTCTCCAACAGCCACATCTATTTGCTTAGCTGTATTTTTACTCCTTCCCGTAACTGGCATCTTTGCTATAATGAAACAATTTAAAAGTTAGATATGATTCACCTAGAACATTGGTTTTATTGCATGATCTAAGAGATGAAAGAAAAGAGACAACTCCTAAATGTCCCGTAGCTTCCTGTTTATAGATGTGGTGCACAACACACCCACAAGAAAGATTCTACATAGACACGGCCTTGTAGACTCCCTCGAATGGCCTGCTCTGATACCACTTTGTCACACCTCAAATCCCATTGAGACGGAAAGGAACATGATGCCATAAAGGCCCATGAGAACTCACATATAAGCTGTACCTACCATGCATTTAGCTAAGACAATCATGAAGCCCTAACAAGTATATGTATAAGCCACAATGATAAAAGACCAACATAGGTAGGCCCAAAATATATACACATGACTTGGCCGTTGAGGCCACAACTGTTAAAGAACCAACCATAATTTCATGTTATACATTAGTCTACAAAGACTCTATAAGATAGACAAACTTAGAGTAGGTCAGGATAGACCCCACCTTACCCTTACTACCATACAATACCAAAATGAATCTACTAAAGACTCGGTAAAGCCCCGAATCAACCTGGACCTCACCAAAAGGAGCTGAGTGTTGTGCGTTCCTACTGAGGAGGTCTACTAGCTGGAGCACCTGTACCTGTGGCATGAAACACACCGTCCTCCATAAGGGACATCAATACGAAAGAAGGTACTGAATATGTAAGGCAGTAAGCGTGGGTAAAATAAGGGCTTTAATGAAATCAAGTATCAATATATAAATGCGTAGCTCAGAATAAAAGACCACCTTTGTTTACTCTGGTGGGATCATATATGTCACATTCTTTTCTTTACTTTTCTGTACTTTATAATCTTTGTAAGGCATATGATACAAATGACCAGCTGATCAATGGTAGAACTGAAAGACCCATGCTAGGCATTTTAACCCCTGGGATGCTGTCCTCATAATTACACAATTTGGGATCGGCCCATGCTAGGCTTTTGCCCCTGAGCTGCCACCCTTCTATACCAAATGGGATCGACCCATTCTAGGCATTTGCCACTTGGCTGCTGTAATACCCCGTACCTCCCAACCCTTATACGACTAAGTGAACATGAAAAAAAATATATTCAAACTTGTGATAGTAAAAGGTGGTATTTGACATTAAAGTCAAAAGTGGTCAAGTGTGTTGAACACCCCATGTTCTCCATATGCTAATTCTATTCATATGACACTTGAAATAGTCTTGTCGTATATGTGAGAAACAAAGTTTCAAATATGAGGAGTGATGATATGAATTAGATCGGAAGGTGATGTGATGTTCCACACATTTCAGCAGGTATATGTCTAAGTTAGCCTCGACAGAAGTATTTAAACTCGAGATAGTAAGGTGGCATTTGAGCATAATGTTCAAAGTGAAGTATTAAGTTAAAGAAAAAGGGATTAAGATTTAGAAAATTGAATAAAATAAGTGAGCTGCTTGCTTGACTTAACTAAGCTAGTAGGTGACAAGTAGAGTATCACCTACTTAGACTTATTGACCAGCCTAAAGAATCAAGTAGGTGGATCACCTACTAAGACCCTTTTTGACCAGATTAATGGGCCATGTACACTACCACCTACTTGCCTTAATTATGGCACAAACTAAGTAGAATAGACGGAAAATTGGCAGCAAGGCCCAACAAGTTGAAGTCCACAAAGGCCCAAGTTAAAAGGCCAAGTAGGTGGATCACCTACTTGACAATTTATGGCCCAAAATTAGCCAAGAATTGGCCAATGCAGGTTCATTTTAAGGGATAAAGATCAGTTCATTTGTTTCATTTTTAACTTGTAAAATTTCAGATTTGTTAAGCTTATCTCTTGGTCTTTCTTGGATTCATACAGCAGACCTGAAACACCTTAGGGTTCTTGAATATTATCCCCCTTTTCAAGTAAAAGTTTGAAGGAGAGTTTAAGTTCTTGAAGTACAAGTTTAGAGCATACATTTCAAGAAACTAAGGTAAGGGTACTTCCCCATTTAAGTCTCACTATATATATCAGATTGTGTGAGATTTCTCTATGTGTTTTATTACAAATTTATAGCCGTGAGTCTAAGTTTTATTGATTATTTTAGAAAGGTTTGGGGCTGTCTATATGTGGTAAAGTTTGGAGAAGTATTGGGTGGATGGTTGGGCTTATTAGGGCTGAAGGGCATGGTTTTATTCCTATATATTGCAGTAAGAGTGTTGTTTGTAAGTATGTGGCAGTTTGGTGTTGAAACACCATTTTTGAAAAGTTGTAGACCTTTATGCCCACTAGGTGTTCGACATAACCTCGTAGTGGTCCATTACTTGACATATTGACCCGATTGTGATGTAATCTATATATTTCGTAGATTATCAATTGCTGTGTTGGCTAGCTTTAAGAAAAATTCATGTGAAGTGTTGTAGGGCAGAAGTGAAGATACACCATTTGAATTGTGCGCTGTGCGGGCTTGCTACCCATTATGTGTCGACATACTGTTTTTGATGTTGTAAAGCCCAGGTAGTGCTAGATGACCTCATGAGAAGGTCATAAATTGTGTAAACATGGTGATAAGTGAATGTGTTAAAAGAATACCCATTAGTAGAGGGGTAAAGAGCTTGCTGCCCGGCTACTGCTTTGGGGAGTTGAAATGATCCAAGCTTTTTGATTAGCTGCAAATATTAGCTCTATTACTTGCCATTATTTTAGATTAATGCCTTAAAGCAAAGGCTGATTCATGGTGCTACATAGGACTATTCAGGAGACAAGGTATGTGAGGCTATTCAGTTTCATATTCTTTTGCATGAAGTTCTATATTCTGTGTACCAACAAAGTGATCATTCTTGGTGATACTCATACTAAAGTATATGTTGTGATAGTGTACAATCTCAAATGTAGTTAATGACTATCCTCCTAACGTTCATTATTTCAAAATGTGTTAGATTACTCCTATATGTGTTCATTATTCTATATCAATGTGTTTATACTTCAAATTACTGGTATGACTAAGGTACTCCAAAAAAAGTAAGTTTCATGAGTTATCCTCTAAGTCAAATAGGGATTCATTGAGTCAATAAGATCCTACATTACACATGTTACAAGTGTTCATATGAAAAATACATAATCTGCCTATTATACATTTTATATGTCCTTCATGGAATGTACAATTTTTCTTTATGTTGGATCTTCTCATGTTCCTCGTTAGTTCACATGTTTATGCACCATTTCATTTGACTTCATCTACTAAATGTTTAGCTGTTGTATCATTTATAAGATCATTGCCTCTCCATTTTAGGAGTTATGTCTCTATTATAAATGCATGTATTCCCCCATGTGACAGGTCCAAATGTGTTTTAAATGAAGCATCTTCTAAACAGAATTACTTGCTTACTTGTTATACACCTTAATGACTCATTTGCTACAGGTCATTACTTGTCACACACCTTCCTGTATATATTCTTTGTGCCCAATGAAGTTTATGAGTCATATAAGTTCCTATTTATCACGATGAAGTTACATTTGTTTCCTATATCATTGGTTCTGCCTCAATTAATTTATTCACTGTCTACATCACTGTTATATAGTCCTAAATCTCAAAAGAGTTACGAGCATCAAAAGAACAATCTCAAAGATTAAAGAGACAAGGCTAAACTGAATCTATATAATTATGGGTGGCAGCTCAGGGGTTAAAATACCTAGCATGGGCCGATCCTAATTCTTGTATTTAAGGTTGGCAGCTCAGGAGTGATAATACCTAGCTTGGGCCAATTCAAATCTATATTATTATGGGTGACAGCCCAGGGGCTAAAAGCCTAGTATAGGTCGATCCCGATTCGTATTTATATCAGGACCGCATCCCAGCGGTCAAAATGCCTAGCATGGGTCATCCTTTTCTTTCACTGATCAGCTGGTCATTGTGTCACATGCTACAAAGTCTATAAAGCAAAGATGGGTAAACTAAAACAAAAAATGTAATGTACATGATTCCATAAGTATAAACAAAGGTGAATGTAATGTACGTGATTCCAAAAGTATAAGCCAAGGTGGTCCCTTATCCTTTTCTATACAGAATATTTGTACATTTTTACTTGATTTAACTTGAGCTCTTGTTTTAAATATGGATACTTTATGCCTTACATATTCACTACATTATTTTGTACTGATGTCCCTCATGGAGATGCTGTGTTTCATGTCGCAGGTATAGGTACTCAAGCTAATAGAATCTTTCCAATATAATCACAGGATTCTCAGTGGCCTTTGGTGAGCTCTATGTTGGTTCGGGGCTTGCCGAGTCTCTAACATATTTTTTATTTTATATTATAGTTAAGGGTATGGCGGGGTCTTGTCCCGACCTAAGCTAAGTGTCTATCTTATAGAGGCTTTGTAAACTAAATGTCAAAGTAAAGCATGGTTATATCTTGTTTCTTATAAATAAGGCCTCAACGGCCTACCATGTATATTTATTTTTAGCCTATATATGTTGGTCTTTTATCAAGGTATTTTACCTATACTCATTAAAGATTTATAGTTATCATAGTTGCATGTACAATAAGCACAAGTCATAAGTTGGTTCTCTCGGGCCTTTAGGGCATCGGGTGCCTGTCCGTCTCAATGGGAATTTGGGTGTGACAGCTGCCACCCATAATTATACAGATTGCTTCACTTAGTTTCTTTCATATTTGAGATTGTTGTTTCGGTGGTCATATTCATTTATAAGATTTGGAACTACGGACCAGTATTAGAAGACATGAGAGTAATAACTTTAAGGTAGTAGCAACCACATAAGGAACTATGTAACATCAATGTATTACTTATGAGCTTAAATGGCACAATTGACTTCAAGTGACTAAAGGGAGAATTCACCAAGCTTGCTGCTTAGAATATTATTTCTATACTAGCACATAAACGCGCAACTATAGAGCAATGATCATGTACTGAGTAACTCGACATACTCGAGGGAAAAATATCATTAGCCATGATGGAGATTGTACGCGGCCACTATGTTTCCTTTCCTAGGAAATGAGCTTAGGAAACTCACTTCGTTGATAGTAATCACCAATTTCAGATTTCATGCCAAAGATTATGAAATCGAATAGCCTTACATGCCTTGCTGTACAACTCGAATATTACAATAAATTAACATCCTTCCTTTCAGATTATTAATCTACAATGAAATAATTAAAGCTAGTATTAGGAGCTAATCGACCCATTTTTGCTACTTAACCTCACCAAAATGGTAGATGGGCAGTAGGCCCACAATTTATCATATCAAGGGCGTTATTTCAGCTACTCTTCTCGAATTACATCCATATACTATACATATTCTTATACTACTCCCCGAAACAACTTTGGCTCCATTACACCCTCTAAACAACATACAAAGTGGAGTGAGCAGTAAGCCTACATAACATTTAGTTCGGTGGTGTATCACTACACCCTCCTTCTATATTTCAATACAAAATATTCACACCTTTCCCCAACATCAACCATGCAGTCCCAACATACACATAAAATAGCCCCAAATAATCTTTATCATAGCAACCTAATATTGAACTCACCTCCCCTTAAGTTTCTTAATAACAACACACCCATAATTCTTTACTCAAACTCATACAAAAGGAGGACAAAAATGGAGCAGTCACCTTACCTTAATTTCTGCAACTTCTCCTTTTAACTTGAACTCTTCCAGAACTTCAACTTCCCTTACACTTAAACAAAAGAAGAAGAGAAAAGTCTCTTAAAAGCCAAGAAAAATGAGTAATAGCTTGTGAAAACATTCTGCTCTTGTACTTATACTTGAGCATAAATAATATGTTTTCCTAGTCATCCATGGGATAATTAAGCTAAATCCATAAGTGTTTTCACTTACATTGTCTTGCAAAGATGAGGGTTTTTTCAAGAACCCTAGAAGGTATTTTATGGCTGCTATTTTAAGCCTTGAGAGAAAAGGGGAGAGAAAGCTTGAGTTAATTCTGAATTTGGTGTGTTAAAATGAGTTGAAATACCATTCAATATTTATCTTATATTGAGCTTTCTTGACCCTTAAGAAAAATCCTCTAGAACCTCCCTTTCAGCTCCATTTTAAACCACTAATTGGTCAAGTAGGTGATGCACCTCCTTATGTACATCAAGCTGCTCAAAAGGTAAAAGTAGGTGATGCACCTACTTTCCCTTTTCCTTAGTTGGGCTTAGCTACATTGGGCCTTGGAAGATTTGGCTGCTGGGTTTTATTTCATTTCCATTTTATTTTCTTTAATTTGGGCCTCAAATGAGTCCATTTATATAGGCCTAAATCTGATCCATTAATCTTGGCCTTTTTAATTCGATGCATATAGCTCAAGTAGGTGATGCACCTAGTAGCTTAATTAAGCCAGCAAGTAGCTCAATATTTTACTCCATTTTGTAAATCTTAATCTCTTTTGCTTAATTTAACACTTAACTTTGAACTTTAAGCAAGATTACCATCTGACTATCTTGAGTTTAAATACATTCATCATGGTTAATTTGGCAGTATGCATAATAAAACGTGTGGAACATCACAACACCTTCTGATCTAATTCAAATCATCACTACTCATTTAAGAACCTTGGTCCCTCACCTATACGATAGGGCCATGTCGAGTGTCATGTGAATAGAACTAGCATATGCATAATACGGGGTGTTACTCAGAAACGGCAACAATCTATGTTCATGAGATGTTCAATATAGTCTTTCACTTATAACAAGTACACCTTGGTACAGGCAAAAATCGTATCATATTCATCCCACAGCTCCTTCAACCTCAAATAATAGATAGAGACAGAATTTGTACCTTTAGGATGGTCTGGTGATCCCTTTGTGCAATTGAAATATTCTCATGTGATGCACTTTGTTGAAGCGTTCCTTTAGATCTTCCCACACTGCATGTGCATTTGATCCATATATTATTTCATTAAGTAAACTCTTAGAAATGGAATTCATGATCCACAAATGCACAATAGCATCGCTCTTGTCCATAAGATTTCAAAATTCACTTCTCTGTGACTTCCTTTTGGAAGTTCAATTAAAAAAACCTAGCTTCCCTTTTCTAAGCAAAGCAATTCGCAACGACTACTCCAGTGACCATAATTTTCAGCTCTTGGCAGCTGAACTCAACAAAAAAAGAAGAAAAGAGGAATTGAGAAAAAGGCTAACCAGAAGTCGGCATTAATTATCATAAATAGGCATAATTCAAGCATTCCAGATGCTTGTAGTTCAGGGTAATGGAAGAGATACGGAATATATGTCAGTATCCATTAGATGATGTTGGATATAGACTACTGATTAAAGAATGAAGTAAACTATCCTTGGGTATACTAATAATGTATTGGAGGTTCTATTTTCTTCGAGAGCCACAACATCCAAATAACATATCAACAGAACACCAAACAAACATTTAACATTTGAACTCCAAAGCGACTAAAAATTATTAACTTAATCTGAACAAAAAGTGCATCATTCACAGTCAGTAAAACTGCCTTTCAAATTCATATAGGTCCATCTGATTATGGAGATTTATGTGAGTTAAACAAGAGCAAAAATCAAAAGAGGTCGGTATAGTTCTGGTATTTGAAAGCACAAAAACATAGACAGTGTAGGCAAAACAATCACCTTCTGCATCAAATTGTAATTCCTACGGAGTTTAGAAAGAAAAGGTGTGCAATGGCAAATCAAGTTCCTTTCACTTGAACGATCGGATACAATTTCTTTCTCTCCTCTTTCAGATAGTGTATCGAGGAATGCATCTTTAGAAACTGCTAGGCCTAGTTCTTCATGTATACCACTATCCTACAAAAAAGAAGAACAAATGTTGTAAAGTATTTAATGTTTAAAATGGGTGCATACTTCATCAAAAATATTAATGTGCCTCAAGATCCTCTTCACCTTCTGTGGACCAGTATTATCTGTGCAATCACCCTTATCACCCATAATCATTTTCTCTCTCTTTGCTTTATATTTCTGAATCTTGCGGACCCAAGACTCAATGTAAACCAATTGATTCAAAGCTATGTGGCTTACAACGAAAAGAAGCATGCTGTGTTTTTTCACTTGAACTGTGGATAGCATGTTGGAGCTACCATTTTGTACCTCATCCACTCCACTGCAATCAAATACAGAACTAAGAGCTTCCTTCACCAGATCAGCAGCCATTTTTTCAGGATACGGATGGATAGTATATATGGTAGCCATTGCTCTATCCGCAATAGCATACCATATAACAAAAATTGCATTTTCATCTCTTGACCTCATTTTCCCTCAAGTTCACTTGGTTTCTTTAAATATTTCCTAAATCAACTCTCCATTTCATTTTCTTGCAAATTACCACATTAAAATCACCAATTCAAAACTAAAGCAAGCCAAAAAAAACTATGAAAAGAGCCTCAAATGAGTGGAAATCCACTACTCATCAACACCTCCAACTTAGAAACTTTATTTGTCCTCAATTAAAGAAAATCAAAAACACAAGAGGCTCTGATTTCTAAACACACCACAAATCAATTTCCCTTTCTCAATTAAGCACAAAGGTAATGGCATCGGTTGGTACTGACAAATAGTCCACATGCAAACTTTTCACAAAAGAAATCCTCTCATTCTCATGAAACATATTCAAAAACCAAGAATTATTCAAGTGACAACAACCCAAACTCAATAAATGACTCAACTCATTAACTCTTTCACATGCTCACTTGACTTAATTAGGAATTTTCAAAATCATCATTTTTTCAACTTACATGCCCTTACAAGAAAGAAGAGTCCCAAAACCACACACATAAATATATAAACAAGACATGGGACAAAGATGCAACACTCACACTCACAAAGAATCATCTCATGCACACCATAGGCTTGCACATATTTTCAATCAACATTGACTCAACTCCATTTGGTTAGAAATCTCAAAGGACTTTGTTAAGCTTGTAATGTAGGCTTAGGGAAGGTTAGGATATCATATAGGTATAAGTGACTACACCCTCCTTGAACACTACACAATAACTCATCATTTCCAATTTTCTCCACTTTTCTTCACCTTTCAAACCCATGAACATTCCACACTACTTTTCATTTTTCTTTTCTTATTCCACTCTAGATACCCCACATGCAACCATTTTCAACTTTTGGAGAATTCAAGTCTCACTTATTCATCTTCTTTCTTTCTTTTTCAATGTTTTTTTTTCTTTCTTTAAGACTTTCCATCCATCCTTCAATTTCTATCTTCTTCTTTTTTCTATTTTTCATATCAATCCCTCATGTGATAAGAATCCCTTTAATGAATTTCCCGTTACAACCCCCAACTTAGGCTTTTAGCCTCAACCTTCACAGTCTCCAGTTCAAGGAGGGAAGGGTTGAAAAGAATGTTACGTTTTCAAAAAGGATAAGGCTTGTAATGTGATTGCCAATAAAAAGGATTAGGCTTAAAGGGAAAAACTAAATATATATTTAGTACAAAGGTGGGATTTTTAGGCCAAGTGTACTTCAAGAACATCAAAGAAAGCCTAAGATCATTTCTCCAACCAAACTCAATCAAGATCAACATTTCAAGACCAATCGGGCAAGTTGTAGGTGACAAAAGCAAACACAAGGCATTATTCAACAACTCACCACAAATGGCCTGCAAATTAATCAAGATGTTTCAAAATTTTACTTCCTTTTCAAAATACAAGTAGCATTGAACATTTTAACCGCTAATGAATCAAAAGTCACAAAAGGAGTTTTAAGAGTTGTCACAAAATCATTCATAACATGCTCCACCTTTAAAAACTGGAGGGGTATGCTCAATACTATTCACATGTACGACTATGCTCTTAGTACCAACCAAGTCAAAACCTTCCCAAAAAGACAATGATTTTGCCCTTAAGAATGTCGTCAACCAATCCATCATTAGGCAACCTCATGCATTTATTTAGGAATGGCTTCTCAAACTTTTCCACAATCAACGCCAATCAAACACTCACAATCCATCATCGGGCATCGTCAATCCAAATCTTATTTTCAAAAATTAAAAACAAAAAAATCTACAAACTACTAATCAAAAACTAAAATAGACCAATCAACACAATATCAACAGAAACATCCACAATATAAATCCCGACAAGGGCACACCAATTTATAACAAAGAAAGAAAAGTATGCTCGACAAGGACACAATCAGAGTATGCAGAAACAATCAACAAAATGACTACAAGGAGGCACCCCAACTAAAAATGAGATTGTGTCCACACAGTCCAAATATCAAAAGAGAATACGAGGGATTCCCTGTACTGCGTCACTTTGAGTTAGAGCTGGTAGGAAATGTGAGGTCCTTCTCCTCCGAAGCACGGCTACCACATAAGCTCCTAAGCTTTCCCATCATCTTGCTCTAGAACTTTCACTTTTACCGCTCAAGCTCTCGGAATGTCCAAAGCCTACAAATTGATCAACATTTAAGTAGTAGGTTTCAAAGGAGAGCCTCATGGTGGTAGGATACCGACAACCATAGCGCCTTAGTTAAAATTATAAAAAAATATCACTTGTTTGAATACCTGAGAGAAGTGCAAAGACCTCCCTGGATGGTCAGGAAGACCTGCATAATTGACTTTCTTCACTCGTGGATGGGAAGATAAATATTCAATAATTTTTAGTGCATTCTCCTGCAAGATATTGAAATTATTTAGTTAGAACAGTGTGATGTGCCAGAATTTTACAAACCACCCTAAGTTCTCTGCACGATATAAAAATAAAGATGAAGGAGTATGCATGCCATAATCACAAAAATCTATAGGGTAAAGAATAATAGATTAACAAATCGCAGGAAGGCATATATATTTCTAGAACAAGTGGTGGGACAACTAATTTCACCACAAAAAAAAAAGCAAATAAAATTTAACTTGTTGTTTTTCAACGCAAAAGATTGTTTTGATTCCTCTTAAACAAAGCCAACAATCAAATGGTGCTAACCCTCCACCCCCAGCATTTTGTAGGAACACCTCCTTCGCCAAGCTTGTTAAGTAGGAAAATTTATAAGCAAATTATCTGGACCCTTGAGATGTTCAAAGAATTACATTCAAAATGCTATACATAACTAACTAAAGATTTTTAGATGTAGACTTGCCAATGAACTGATTTCTTAAGCCCCCAAGGCCTAGCTCGAGTGGCAAAAGGTGGAGGATTTGTGGCTTAGGTTATAGGTTCAAGCCCCACACCATGCAAAGTGAAGCTCGGTACAGTGAAGAACGGTAGAGGGGTGGGCCCATTATCCACCATGTTTAGAAGATTATGATTGGTCCAAAAGGAAGGTCAAATGGAATTCTCGGTTATAAAAAGAAGAACTGATTTCTTAAATTTTACTTAAACTTCAATTATAATAAAAAGAATTCTTAAACTTCATGGACAATTATAATGGCAGTCAGGGCATTCAGGAAAAGAATTGCAGTGTCACGAAGTATTGCAAAAATGTGTGCATTGAAGGGACTATAGGGTGCTGCATAGAGAGGACTTCTTGTATACACCTTAAGCCATATGGAAGGGATCCATTTTTAACTTGCATACAAACTCGAGTAAGTATATTAAGATTGTGTGAAGGCTCATCCTCGGGCCTCAGTGAAGGCCCTTATTCGAAGTAAATATTTATGTGAGTTGCGAGACAATCGTCCCTTACATCCTTTTAATCAAGTCCAAAGAAAATAGAAATCTTATTTTTATAAGAAGTGGAAGAGGAAAAGTAAGCGTGATCATATCAGCATTTGCGACCTATTGTTGAACAGTTCTAGAGTTTCGATATGGGTTGGGTAAGTGATTCATTGATAGAGAAGCCAATAATGGGTCTACTTACAAACTCATGTTCACTACAGTCAAGCTTATAATGTGATTATTTGTTTAGGCCACCAAGAAAGACCCAACAAAACTAAGAATATACAACCATAAGATAACAATAAATCAAAATATGAAACGTATACAAAATAGAGGAAAAACCTTTCTCCTCTGATAGCAAGTACACTAGCCATGAGATCACTATGACCGCATACGAACGTAGTAGCTAAATGCATCACAATATCTACAAAACCATGGACAAGTAAGCTAACATCTGATGCATGTTATTGGAGAGTATTCCAGTTAGCGAAACAAAATGTTTTTGCAAAATACCTAGTCCAAGCTCCAAAGGTTGGGACAGTACTGGGGACATAACGTTGTTATCAACCAGCACAAGAGCCCCATGTGCATCAGCCATCTTAGCAATTTTCTACAATAAATTAGAAGAAACAACAATATGAGACAAAAAAATCATTATCTTTTAAAGATCAATATATTCCTATCTATCAGCAACAATAAAAGCTGAAAAATGTACGTGCATAGTCTATATATGCCACTGTCAATAACCCACAAGAATATCACAAATTTGTTGAGGAGGGTTGGTCGGACTTTCCAGCCAAACAAGCTTTGTCCATGGTTTAATCACCGAAGTAACCTCATCTTAGTTAGTGGTATCCACTCTCCTGTTAAAATAACATGACAATCAAGATTCTAATAACCTAATTGAAAACAAAGATACATTGATAAAAGAGATGAGAACTTCACCGAATCCCGGCTTTTGGAACAACTTGTGACAGAAGCTGGTAAGAACAATCACATATGACATCCCCGGCAACAATCTCATCACCTATAAAATCTACAAATTGAAGTTATTCTTTTGCTAACTATCATTTGCATATCTCATTTTTTTGCATGGGGTTCCGAACAAATTTTGAACACCCCATCAGAGATTTGATGTCGCCAAAAACTAGTTGATATGCATGGTGCAGGCCAAAATGGCCTTCGTGTTTGTGGGCCTTGGGCCACTTCATGGAGCCTAGACAGTCTGGTGGCCACATTTGCAGGGACTCAACTCTGTCTTATCTGCGTTTACGGGGCCCCACCATGCTCGCAGAGAGCATATTTGGTCTGTCTTTTCAAAATAAAATAGACCTCAATCAGCAGTTCACTCACACTTTCAAATTATGACTTCTCCTTCATTTAAGCTCTGATTGAGGGGATTCGAAGTCCTACAAACTCGTGGTGATCATGCCTACGGGGTTTGGGATCAAAAGTAGTTGAGGGCTCCTCATTTGAGGTAAATTCATGTTTATATTGGCAACCATGGCTTCTTTATGGTGTTTTATTGAGGTTAATTTGCATGTTCGTTGTTCTGGCTGTTCCTAGCCCGGAATTGTGTTCCATTTTGGAGCACAAGGTCAGGGTACATAATCGGACATTTTTACAGAGTCATTTCCACATATTCTGCAGTGGGTCCCATGATTCCCTTTTTACTCCAAAATTGGTTAATCTTTGTTTTATTTATTTTTTTCATGTCTAAACGACTGTACTAATGTTGTGATCCTATTTTTAATAGCATGGCAGTATTCTGAGACTGCTTCGAAAGGAAAAGCTTCGGAAAAGTGAATTGAGAGCGCACGTGATCGTCCTTAAGGTAGGCAACAATTTTCCTTCCCCTATATTGACCTTGCATGTATATTCATCTTGATTAGAATGAATTGGAGGCGAGTACCTAGTTGTTCTAATTACATTTTTTAGAAACCATGTTTTATGCTTGATTCAATATTATTTTGGGATTACATCCATATTAGTTGGGTTATGTGATCGTCTGTAACTTTTGATTGACTTGTATGTTTTCGTTATTGTTTAAATGAACATGGGTTGTCTTAGTCTAGTCTTAGACTAGTTCTTGAATTAGACTCGCGACATTTATGGTCCTTAAGCCTTGCTTAATCCCCGATGTATATTCGAATGTCTTAGATCCTTGTAAAGTGGTGTAGTAGACTTTAGTCTGATAGGAAGAGCCTTAGTTTAGACGTTGTCCTTGGTTTGGCGACCTTCAGCCTTCTCTCCTTCTTTCTATAGCTCCATGGTGATATTGAAGTTTTGCACTTCGCAAGGCAACTTTTGATTCTTTTCATGCACCTTTAATTGCCTTGAAGCATAAGCAATGACTTTCCCTTTTTGCAGAAGTACACACCCTAACCCAATTCTGGAAACATCACAATAGACCACAAACCCATCGGACCCTTCCGGTAGGGTCAACACCGGAGCCGTAAGACTATCTTTCAACTCTTGAAAACTCGCTTCACACTTTTCGGACAAAGTAAACTTAGCCTTCTTTTGAGTTAGAGCCGTCAAAGGTGAAGCAATTGAAGAAAACCCTTCAACAAACCTTCGATAGTAACGGGCTAAACCCAAGAAACTACGAATATCCTAAGGTGATAGAGGTCTAGGCCAATTCTTAACCGCATCCGTCTTCTTAGGATCTACCTCGACACCTTTACCGGAAACAATGTGACCAAGGAAGGCTACGGACCTTAACCAAAACTCATATTTCTTGAACTTAGCAAAGAGTTGTTGGTCCTTGAGGACTTGCAACAAAATCCTCAAATGATCAGCATGCTCACTATCACTCCTTGAGTAAATCAAGATATCATCTATAAACACAATGACGAACATATCAAGGTATTGTCTAAACACTCAATTCATCAAATCCATGAATGCGGCCGGAGCATTAGTTAACCCAAAAGACATCACTAGAAACTCATAGTGCCCATATCTTGTCCGGAAAGGTATTTTCGGAATATCATCATCCCTTACCTTCAATTGGTCATAGCCCGAACAGAGATCAATCTTAGAGAAATAACTATCCCTTGGAGTTGGTAAAACAAATCATCAATTCTCGGGAGAGGATACTTATTCTTGATAGTAACCTTATTCAATTGGCGGTAGTCAATACACATACAGAGTGAACCATCTTTCTTTCTAACAAAGAAGACCGGAGCACCCCATGGAGAAATACTTGGTCGGATGAAACCCTTATCCAACAAATCTTTCAATTGATCTTTTAGTACCTTAAGTTCTGTCGGAGCTATTCTATAAGGAGGAATAGAGATAGGTTGCGAATCAGGGAGAAGTTCAATACCGAAGTCTATTTCCCTCTCGGGAGGAACACCGGGTAAATCATCGGGAAACACTTCTGGAAATTCATTAACAACGGGGACTGACTCAAGAGTAGGGGTTTCGGAATTTGTATCCCTCACCCTAACAAGATGGTAAATGCAACCCTTAGAAATCATCTCTCTAGCTTGTAGACAAGAAACAAATTGACCCTTAAGCGTAAAATTTCCACCTTTCAACTCCAGGATAGGCTCATCTGGAAATTGGAACTTGACCATTCGGGTCCTACAATCAATAGAGGCATAACAAGAATGCAACCAATCCATCCCGAGGATAACATCGAAGTCTAGCATATCAAGCTCTACAAGATCCACATGAGTGACTCTATGGAATAAGGAGATGGAACAATTTCGATAGACTCTCTTAGCCACAATAATTAACCGATAGGAGTAGAGACACGGAATGGATCTAACAACACATCCGGAACAACATCAAAGTTCATAGCTACATAAGGCGTCACAAAAGACAACGTAGCACCGGGATCAAGCAAACCATAAACATCAAAGTGGAAGATTTTCAGCATACCGGTAACCACATCGGGAGAACCCTCTTGCTCATTACGGGCCTGAAGTACATAGAATCGGTTTTGCTTTTGATTTCCACTAGAACTTGCCGGATTTTGGGGTTGAGCCCTTCGATGATTTTCTCCTCCCTTTTTAGTAGCCAAGGGACAATCCCTTACTTTATGACCCGTCTTACCACATTCAAAACATGCTTTCGAACCGGCTAGACAAGTACCCTTATGTTTCCTCTCACACTTTGCACAAGTAGGCAATGAGGAGCCACTACCATTTCCTCCTTGAGGCTTAGGGTTAAACACCCTTTCTTTGTTGAACTTAGGAGGGGCATTGGAAGGAGCTTGATTAGAGAACCTTTGTCTAGGCTTAAAACGACCATGTCCATCGAACCTTGAATGAGAGAACCCACCAACACCGGTCTTAGCCCTCTTGAATTTCCTAGACCTTTCCTTGAGCTTCTCCTCCTCTATAGGTTGTGCATGAATCATGAGGCGATAAATATAGAAATCATTAATAAGCAAGGCGGTACGACACTCCTTGACCACCATTTCGGAAACTCCCAAAACAAATTTGCTCATTCTTGCCCTAGGATCGGCAACCATAGAAGGAGCATATTGAGCCAACTGTGTGAACTTCAAAGCATACTCTTTCACACTCATACTCCCTTAACGAAGGTTGATGAACTCGAGTACCTTAGCCTCCCTCATCTCAAGGGGAAAGAATCTATCGAGGAAAGCACCTTAAAATTTCTCCCACTCCAGAGGACATTCATCAGCCGCCATCTCACTCTTTCTTTGGTTGTACAAAATTTGAGTGACACCTTTGAGTTGGTAGGCGGCCAATTCCACCTTTTCTGTCGGTGACACTCCCATGATCATCGACACTTTATAAACCTCATCAGTAAACACTTGAGGATCTTCCACCACATTAGAACTGTGAAACTCCGGAGGGTTCATCCTGGTGAAGTCCCTCACTCTTGACGCCGCCATACCCACATTTGGGTTCACGGGAGCCACAAAACTCCCTATTAGGTTGAGCCACCACGGCTTGGGCCAACATCTGAAAAGCACCCCGAAACTCCGCATTGGTTACTTGCTCGGCCAAAGGATCGGCCGGAACTTGAGGAGCTTGAGGAGGAGTTTCTTGCTCTTTACTCACTCTCACATTCCTTCGAGTATAAGATCTTCGAGACGCCATATCTTAAAACACGTAGGATAGGGACTAGGAGAGAGGGGCATGTAGAGTAACATTCTATGCACGACTTAAGGATAATGAAGAAGTAGAGTTTCCTAATCATCTTTTAGCCTCTAATTCATAAATGTGGCGCGCTTCACACTCATGAACAAGACTACTTGACGTGGCTTATGAGACATCCTAGAATCTTTCTAAAACCTTGTGCTCTGAATACCAAGTTTTTGTCACTACCCATGGTACCCCATAGACGTGACATGGCATACAAGACCCCGAAATGCCTCATACAAGCCACTTAGCATACATTCATACAAGATAGTAGAAATTAAAGAGTCCAAAAGATAAAATCACAACAGAGTTTAAGAAAACATCAGCGGAAATCTACATCTCATGTCTCAAGCCATCTAACATAATAGAATAGATATGAAGGTTTGGGACGCAACCTAGTACAAAATCCAAAAAAGTATAACGAAAAGCATAAAAACGTAACAAGGTTAGGTCCTCGGACATAGGAGGCCTCACCAAGTCTTCACTATCACTGGAACTGACAACCACGAGTGGGATGAGAAGAACCACCAAGTCCTACATCAATAGAATCAATGTAGGCAAAGTATGATAGCAATGCACAAATGGCATATAAACCATGCTAGAATGACATATAATCATGACATATAATGGCCAAGCTAAAACATGATAGAACATAAGAAACATGAAGCATAAACCATGGCCAACACAAGCTATTCATCTCTCCTTTACTTTACTTTAAACCATCATCATAACACTTGTTCATTAGATGTGGGGAAATAGTCTTAACCGACATATAAGACCATGTGAGCTATCAATATGGAATCCGGTGTGTGCCACACACCGAAAAGGGGTGTCCTACTTGCCAAGGTAAGACCAAGAACTTCATAGCTTATGTGGATCCACTAGCTAGTGTCTATCGTAGACCATCACCCTATGGTGGCACATAGGTTATGGGACATGGATAATCGCCACTTGTCCACTCGGTACTAAGCATACTTCCCACAGATTTATCATAGTTCGTTTTATCTTAGGTAGACATGGGTAATCACCTCTTGTCTATCCTTAGTCATGATTTCATTATTAGTAGACATGGGTTATCGCCTCTTTTCTATATTAGGGAACATGGCTAATCACCTCTTGTCCCTTCATAGAATAGCTCCTTAATCGTGGATTCAAGCTTAGTTGAGGAAACCTTTCAACAAGTTATGAATCATTACGTGTGAGAAAACCTTTCACATTCATAGGTTGAGCATTACATGAGAAACCCTTTCACAACTCAACATTTCCATTAACATATCATAAAATTCATAAACATACATGAGTTCATATGCTTCATATTTACATAGCTCATCATGCTCTTAACTCATAAATCATGGGTTCATAAGCTTCACCTCAAAACATGAAATTCAATGCAAGCTAATACTTAGAAAGCCATAAATCAAGGAAATTTAGTCATCATTGAGGGAACCCACATAATAGAGGAAAATCATAGATTTTGATTGAACATGCATCTTTTCATAAAATATCCTTTTTTCATCGTTCATAGTCTTACATGAAATTCATAGCTTGATAATTATAATCCTTAACTCAATTCACAAAGAGTTCATGCAATTCATCTTTTCTCAAATAAACCCACAATCATAAGCATAATCACAAATTGGGGGAAACTTAGCATGGACTCATGGGATTCGTCAAGTTGCATGTAAATCACGCTAAATCGTGCACTAGCTTACTTTACCACGCTAGATCGTGCACTATCAACCATAACATCAAGAATGGAAAGCATAATGAAGAACCCATAAGAATATGTCAGAAACCCTAGCTCTCTTGGGCAAGACTAAACCTTGAAAACCTTAAGGAAAAGAGGACCCATTGGAGGAAAGACTCCAAATGGTAAATACTATCATACCTTAAAGCCAATGCCTTGAAATAAAAGGAGGATTGATGACCTTGATGAGAACCCTAGCTCTCTTCTTCTTCCATTTGTTCTTCTAGAGAGGGGAATATTTTTGGGAGATGAGAGTTGGAATGAAGGGATTAGGGCTTAGAAAGTATAAATAGGGCCAGGGTTAACGGGTAAAATCATCTAGGATAAGGAATAAACATTTAGGGAAAAGTCAAAAAAGCCCTTACATAAAACTATCGAGGCTAATCGACGGACAGGATCTACGGTCCGTACATCCATTGACGGACCGTCCTGTTCTTCCATCTATAGATTCAGAAAGTTCGTTTTGGACAAAAAATTTGGCTAAGTCTGGAAGGCATCTACGGAACCCATCTACGGCCCGTCAACCTAACTACGAACCGTCCTGTTATTCCGTAGGTCAAGGTTAAGAAACTCAATATTCATAATGTTTGCAGGGCCATCGACGATTCCCATCTACGGCCGATCAATCCACCTACGGTCCGTAGATGGCCTCCGTCGTCACTAGCACCAGAAAAATTTTAAAAATGCATTTTTCTTTCTTTTGAAAAACTGGGGTGTTACAAATGATCACGCCTTGCATTCACAAAGAATTAAACAATTAGACTAACAAAGAAAATTCTAGGACTTCACACACATGCTTTCAAGTAAGACCTCTCCACACATGGCACTTTGAAATACACCCAATTAGCAAGGACCAAAAAGATCAATAGAGTACATGCGATGCTCATTGCAAGGCTCAGATCAAAATGCATCTAGTCAACAAAAGATTCAAAAAAGATGTCTCAAAAGTGCAACCATATTGAATTTATTCTTGCAACACCAATACTATACACCAAACTCATCATGAGTACTATACAAGACATTGATATTTGACACAATCAATCCTCAAATAATTATTAATGAATCCTCAAACATTTCACGATTTTATAAACTTATGGGGGGTTGCGAAATTAAGAGAAAGCGAAAAAGACAAAAGAGATACACTAAACCAAATGAAGCACTATAATATAACCAAATGTAAACTAATATTAACATCGAAAACTCAAAATCAAAATACAAAAAGAAGAGGACTATTGGCTCAAAGTCCTTTCCCCACAAAAAACAAACAAGTGGCATCCTCAATACGATGCAAATTAAAAGTATGGGAGGCAGAGATAAAAAGTTCCCCTTAACAGGCTATGCCTATGAAGCACTCTCATCTGGAGTGTCCGGAAGGGAAACACCATCCAGAGCATCAATACCCGGCAATAGGATCATTGAAGGTAGGAGTGAAGACTCAATTAGGGCATTAGTGCCCGGTACATCACTCGGAGGGATGGTGGAGTCTGAAGAGACTCCACTAGTACCAACCGCTGAAGTATCCCGAAGGGATCTCTCCTGGGTCACTTGAAAAATTACCTCCTCGGTCTCTTGCATAGCTGACAAAGTTTGTGCAATCCCATGCTCCTCGCTCCTTAAGACCACCTCCTTATCCATATCCTAAGTAAAATCATCATTGGACCCCTTAGCATCCACATTCACATCAACAGCAACACTTGCATCTATCTGAGGCTGCACACTAGGGTAGTCTCACTGCTAGGCATCTCCGGTGGCATGGAAGTAGGTGCGTCAATTACGGGAACCTCGCCTTGTAGCATCGATGTCTGTGGACTACAACTAAGCCACCTCAACTTGCAAGGTAGTAAGCTCATCACTCATGGTGTCTAGTGCGCCTTTACTTCCCTTGGCCATCTCTTAGGCCTCAAGTCTAATAGTAAGGTTGTCCATCCTTACACAATAATTCTCAATGAAATCCTCACACCTACTCATCCTATCTCTCATAGGGTCAAAGGCCCTCTAAAAATCCCTTTCAATAATCCCAGGCATGTCTCTCCCAACCCTCACAGCTCTAACATCCGTCGATTGGGTGAGGTTGCCCATCTGATATATCATGGGCTGGGTTAAGGAGGGACTGGTGATAAGAGAAGGGGTAGGCCTAGCAGAAGAAACAATAGATAAAAAAGTATTAGCAAGATATGTAGAAGAAGAAGGAATAGTGGAGGATGTGGATATACCTGCCTCGGCAGCTAGTGTAGTGGGATCAACTATGGGCATAGTATCCGGTGGTGGCGGCTTCCTTCGAGCAGCATCATCCCGTAAGCACTCAACCTCAATCCACCTAATATCACTAGATGAGGCTCGGATGATTCTCACATCTGTGGCCAATCTGAAGGGAAATCTTGCCCTCTCGCACAACTGCGTAATCAAAACTGGAAAGGGAGAGAGATGTGCTCTTGCCTTGCTCTCATCAGTATCTCTTCTGCAATAATGGCTCCCACATGAATAAGATCCCAGTCACGAATTGTGCCCACAAAGACCGCCTTGGGATGGTGAAGGATTGAACATTTTGCGTGGGCATCATATTACTGCTGATAAAGCCAAACCAATATTGCGCTACCACATTCAAATCCTTCTTTTCAATTTGGGCACGATCAGCCATCCTGGAGGGATAAATTCTTAATATGTGGAGCCAACCACCACCCCTTCAAAGAGTCAAATTCAAGTCGCATTCGGAGTTATTACATATCAAATTGAAATGTCGGTATCCCGAGTGTAGTGTTAATTTCCCTAACATGGCATTGTACTTTCTTGCCGCGCACTTCCATTTCTTCAAAGTGGCTTCTAAACTGTACCCTTCCATTTCTTTGGTATGGCTTGAGCATAAATTGGGAAGAATTTGTGCACCCAAGAAGGAATATAAGGGTTTCTTGGCTTTGTGAACCCATCGAACTTTTGAAATTGAATGGTGTCCCAAATAGCTGGGTGGTGATCATACAACTGTCTATGGAGACCCGTCTCTCCTCAAGAATAGTCCTTTCTCCGGTAGCTTTGAGCCTATTGAGGACTCTTGGAACGATAACTTGAAGAACACTTCAAGTAGGTGTTTGTGCGGAGGAGGGTTGCACTAGCTTGAACCAGATTTCTGTCCTTTTCCTTACAAGCCCCTTTTTGGGTTGCACCCTCCCTATGGTATATTATTGTGGAGTGGTAGGCTACTGATGATGAGGAGCCTCAGATGGATCATTTATACAAACACCCATGTGTCTTTTCAAAGGAGGAGGAAGAGAGAAGCCTCTGTCTGACTCCGTGTCAGATGTAACAACTTTCTTGCCTTTTGTTCATGCCATAATCTTCAAAGAACACATTCAAATATAGGAGAGGTGAAGGTTAGTTGAAATAAAGCTCATTTACACTCATTGTTCAAATATTACCCTGAGCCTCACCTAATTAGAAGGTGGATCACCTAACACGATTGGCGAGCTTAGGTAAGGTCGTTGAATTAGGCAGCAGCAGAAATCTCAAGAATAAGGCACAGAGGTCGGAGTCAATTCCAACTCTGCAAATCTTCGAGCTGGTTTCAGTGGGCTAAGACAAGTCCACCAAAACTGACGGTGCAATTTGAAAAGAAACAGGCCTCAAAGGTGATGTCCACTCCTACTAGGTGATTCACCCAGTGGGCTCTGTGGACTAAGACAAACCCGCCGAATGGGACACTACCCAAAGTCACATATATGCTAAAAAAAGGTGAGTATTCGCTTATTTGGTGATTCTTCCAACCTCCTTGGCAAGCTAAGACAAGCCCGCTGAACAGGAAGTGTTCAGCCTAGTGCCTAATTTTTATAGCTAAACCCTACATATATAACAAAAACCAACTTCCCAACATCATTACAACCCACGTATATGCTCATCTACCCTTAGGTACTCAGACTTCCCCCAGTTATTGCTAAGTATTGCTCGAATGGATGATTTCCCTTTAAGAAAGTAGTCACTCTATCTATTATTGGGATAAATCATGCAACTGGGTCAACACTGGGTTACTCAGAGGATGCAATGCAAAAGAAAGGAGAGGAAAAGGTTTCAATATATAAAAGGGATTGCTTTTTGAATATGAAAAGATCCTTTGCCTTTTTATGTAAAGCCCGTTCGGCTGTCTTGACTAATGTCACCGAACGTGTTGGGTGAATCGCCAATTGGAGCTCAAGCTCGCCGAACATGCATGAATGAACATCAAACTTGATGGATAATTTAGCGGACCCGATTGAGTCTGCATAGTGCACTCCAGTGGATTTCCATTTGGTGCTCAAACCGCCTAAATGTACAGTGCACTTTTCCACATGTTTAAGCTTAGAAGGAAAACAAGAATGAGTCCGCATAACACTTTCGGCGTATCGCTATAGAGGTCTTGGAATCGCCTAATCTTCCCTTTTTTAACCTTTCAACTTCTTCTGAACCTGCACTCACAAAGCACGTTATTAAAAGCAATAAAACAAAAATAAAGACTTAGGATGTCTCCCAAAAAGAACCTTATTTAATGTCGTAGCAAGATATAGTTCTCAATTCCTTAACATTCATTTTTGGGATGGTGTCATTAGGCAACGTTCCCTTTTTCCTTGTATTGAGATGAGTGGAGAATTGTCACAATTGGGTCTCGAACTGCTTGATAGACACCGAATGAGAAGTCACTGTTTGGGATAAAGTGGAGAAGTAATTTTTCAATTCCTTCAACACTTTGTCATACCCTTCAACCTTCTTAAGGATCATTGTAAGCATTTCTTTTGTTCGGTTTCCTTCTTTCTGTCATGACCCTAAAGTACACCCTAGACGTGGCATAAAGTATAGGACCCCGAGAGGCCCCACACAAGCCACTTAGCATACATCATAAAAGATAATAGAAAGAGAAGAGTTTAAAACTAGCATTTCATATAAAAGAGTTTTGACATAAGACAAAGTTTAACAAAAGTCTCCAAAAGACATCTACTACATCAATAGAAGGATTTTCAGACAAATCCCATACAAGTCTAGAAATTGAAATGGCATAAAGCTATATGACATCTTCCTCGAAGTATGAGGACTCACCGAGTCTTCAAACCCGTAATGAAATAAATTAGCCACGAATGTAGGAGATGAGTCTTCATGCCCTACATTAGTGAGACAATGTAGGCAGAAGTATGCGTTAGTACATGGAATGTACCAAGCATGATAGTGATGCATAAGAGAGGTGAAATCATGTTAAAAGGGATTTTACATGACATGCAATGACCAAGCTAAATAATAAAATAACATGTTAGGAAACATAAATCATAATCATTGTCAATGCAACCTAATCATCTTATAAAACACATTTAAAATACTTTTAGAAAGTAGAATTAGTTCATTATTGTGGGATGTTTAGCCTTAACCAACTTACAGAATGTGAGATATAACATGGAATCCGGTGTCTATCCCACACCGAAAAGAGATTTTCCTTCTTGTCAAGGTAAGGACCATGTACTTGAGCTAAGGTGGATTCACTAGCTAACGTCTATCTAAGAAACACCTATGGTGGCACATAGTTATGGGACATGGGTAATCACCGCTTGTCCTCTCGGTCCTAAGTACAATTCCCATGGAATACTCATTAATAATAATCAACTAATTATCCACGGAAAGGCACAATTTTCTAGCCAATCAAAACTAGAGTTCATTAGGATAGCTCCTTAATCTTGATTCAACTTAGGTGAGAAAACCTTTCAACCTTATGAATCCTTTATGTGAGAAATACCTTTCACAACACCAACAACATCATTATTCACTCTCTAAGCAACCTTAAATCATTTATATTAATTTCATGAGGAAACATGCATATCTTCATAAATTCGTCTTTCATGCTTCAAAAGCTTCATCATATGATCATAGTCTATAAATCATGGATCATGCATGGGTTTATGTAAATTCAACTGAAAAGCATGTAATTACTATAACTCATGCATAAAAAAGACATAAAATAATCAGTTGTATCATAATTGAAAAGAACACATGAGATTGAATAAAACCCTAATTTCAATTGGAGATACTAACTTGTAAAATTGGAGAATTTAGGAACCCTATGGAGGAAAGGACACCATAGGTTAATACTAACATACCTTGATGTCATAAGTCCACAATCAATGGTGAATTTCGAGACTTGATCATGATGAAACCCTAGTCTTCTTCATTAAGCTTTTATAGAGAAAAATTTTGGGTGATGAACTTGTAGGAATTTGATGAATAATTTAGAATAGTTAGATTTTAGGCTTTAAATACTTATATAGGGTCTAGGATTAGGGAAAAAAGACCTAGCTTAGGCCCTAATCAAGTTGGGAAAAGACCAAAAACTCCTTGAAAATTAACAGCCGACTTGACCTACGGTCTGTAGGTCCTACTACGGACCGTCCTGGTCAACCACAGAAAGATTCAAAAACTATAATTTTGGACCTTCAAACAACGGGATCCATGTACAGTTGGTAGGTCAACCTACGGACCGTACATGGCAACCACATTTCATAACTTTTTCCATAAAATTTTCAGTGAGTTTCGGAGTGACCTACGAGGCCTACATGCGACTTGTACATAGGATGATGGACTGTTCTGGTGAACCGTAAAAAGGGTTGTGAGACTTGATTTCGGAAAATGAATTCCCAACCACCTATGGATGCCACCTATGGCTTGTAGATGCTTCTACCAACTGTAGGTGGGAGCCTTAGGTTATGCCTGCAACCTTAAAAACTGTATTTTCCTCCTTTTCCCAATCCGAGATGTTACAACATCTCCCCCTTGGGAACATTCGTTCTTAAATGGAACTCAAGGCACATAAGAAGGGTAGGAACAATTACTATTAGCCCAACAAGAATATGATTTCATCAACAACACATAACCAAGGAGAAACATGAACTCCTAGCTTAAACATGTCCAAAACATCGTTTCATAAGTTATCCATGCAAATCATACACAAATGCACATAATCATGAAGAAATCAATCATAGCAAATCAAAATCTCAAAAGCAAATTTTCATAAGCATGCATGCATGGGGAAACACTAGAATGACTAAATCGTGAGGATGAACCATGAGGAACTAAATACCCCTAGCTAGAGTAGGATCAATGGGAGGGAGATGGGGGTAACAGGACATCGTATAGGCCTCGTCTTCCCAAGTGGCCCCCTCAATGCTTTGATTCTTCCATAATATCTTTATGAAGGCTTACTTCCATATTCCTTAACTTCTTAACTTGCCGGTTTAAAATCTCAATCGGGATCTCTTCAAAAGAAAGACTCTCTTTTATACAAAGACTCTCCAATGGTAAAATAGATGCGGATCACCAACACATTTCTTTAACAAAGATACATGGAAAACCGGATGAATTGATGCCAAATTAATAGGAAAATTAGGTTCATAAGCAACTTTACCAATATGCCTCAAAATATGATATGGGCCCACATAACGGGGACTAAGCTTTCCTTTCTTTCAAAACTTCATTGCACCCTTCATGGGTGATATTTAAAGTAAACCAAATCAATAATATTAAATTCTAGAACTCTTCTCCTAACATCGGCATAAGACTTTTGTCGACTTTGAGCAATTTTCAACCTTTTCTAATAAGTCAATATTTCTCCATAGCCTCATGTACCAACTTGAGACCTATCAAGGCAATTTTGCCAACTTCAAACCAACCTATAGGAGATATACACCTCTTACCACGAAGAGCCTCAAATGGAGTCATACCAATACTTGAATGGTAGCTATTATTAAAAGCTAAATCAATTGAAGGCAAATAGTCATCCCAATTACCTTTGAAGTCAATCACACAAGCTCTCAACATATCTTCCAAAGTTTTGATCATACACTCCACTTGCCCATCGGTTTGAGGATGAAAGGTTGTACTAACCTTAACATGAGTTCCAATCCCTTTTTGGAAAGACTTCCAAAACTGAGAAGTGAATTGGGTACCGCGATCGGAGATAATGGAGAAGGGTACTCCACGCAACCTAACCATTTACCTCAAGTACAAATTAGCATAGTACTCCGCCGAATAAGAAATCTTGACGGAAATGAGATGAGCTGATTTTGTCATATGATGCATATTAATCGAAATCGAGTCATGCTACCGCCAGGTGCGGGGTAAATCAACAATAAAGTCCATATTCAAATCCTCCCACTTCTAAGTAGGAATGTTAATGTCTTGGGATACACCTCCTACTTTTGATGCTCAACTTTCTCTTGTTGACAATTAGGACGCTTAGCCACAAATTTCATAATATCTTTCTTCATTCCATACAACCAATAAACTTCCCACAAGTCACGGTACATCTTGGTGGCTCCCGGGGTGAATGGAATATCACGAACTATAGGCTTCCAATAAAATCTGCTCCCTCAAATTATCAACATTGGGAAGACACAAACTACATGGATATTGAAGTACACTATCTCCCCCTTGGGAGAAAGCCTCCACGGACTTCTTAAGTACCGCTTCCTTTAATTCAACCACATTCGGATCAAGACCTTGCTTGGCTTTCACATCTGATACAAAAGATGATTCTGAACCATAATGAACCATAACACTGTCCTTGGTGGAATCAACCAATCGGACACCCAATCCGTGAACATCCCAAACCAACTCATTTTTATCATCCTCGAGCAACACTACCCATTGATAACGGGCTCAGAACATCCGCCACCACATTTGCCTTGCCGAGGTTAGAGAGGACACTCATGTCATAATCCTTTAGTAACTCAAGCCACCTCCTTTGGCGAAGATTTAGATCCTTTTGTGTAAATACATACTGCAAACTTTTGTGGTCAGCAAAGGCATCAACATGAACACCAAATAAGTAATGCCACCTATTCTTTAAAGCTAATACAACCACCGCTAGTTCCAAATCATGGGTAAGATAGTTCTTTTCAAGGATTTTATGTTTTCGTGAAACATAAGAAATAACTTTCCCATTTAGCATAAGGACACATACTTGTCTGACCCTTGAAGCATCACAATAAACCACAAGCCCATCGGATTCTTCCGGTAAAGTCAATACTGAAGTGTAGGTAAGTCTATCTTTAAATTCTTGGAAACTCTTCTCACACGCTTAAGACCATACAAACTTAACTTTCTTTTTGGCAAGGTCGCTAATGGAGAAGTAATCGAAGAAAACACTTCCACAAACCTTCTATAGTAACCAGCCAATCCCAAGAAACTTTGAATATCCAAAGGGAAAAAATGTCTTTGCCAACTCCTAACCACATCCGTCTTCTTAGGATCTACCTCAAAACCCTTACCGAAAATAATGTGACAAAGGAAATCCACGGATCTCAACCAATGACTTATTACTAAGTTAGGTCGGTTGCCCCCTATTCCTAAGCCCTATATAATTTTTATAAGCCTAATTTCTACCCTTTTTAATCACTTTTCAATTACTCCAAAACCTCTCCCAAATATTTCTCTCTCAAGAATCAAGAGGAAGAAGAAGTCAAGCTAGGGCTCTTCAAGTTCAAGTCTCCATTCTCCATCATTGTATAGGGAATCAATTGAGGTATGTAGGGAGTTCATCAATGGTTTCCATTCACCCATTGAGCCCCCAAAGTTTTCTTCAACTCTCCAATTCAATTTCCCAAAATTGAACAAGGTTTTGATTTCATTCTTCATGGGTTCTATTTGTATGGATTCAATTATGTACTTATGATCTTATTTTGATGATTGAGACTCAATTACATGTTTTTCAACTAATTCCATGTGAACCCATCTATTGATTTTTGAATTGGACTATAAACCCTAATTTTCTAAGTAAGAATTGTTCAATCAGAAACTAGGTTTTCTTCTATCATGCGGGTTCTTTCAATTATGATCAAATTGCTTTATTTATGGTTTTCTAAGCATGAAGTTGAGTTGAATTGCATCTTTTAAGATGAATTTTCATGAAAATATGTGAAATCTATTGTTTTCAAATTATGATTTATGATGAACTATGAAAAGATGAAGTTTATGAATTCATGTATGTCTTTTATGAAGTTGATGATGATTTTAAGAAGCTTTGATGTTGAAGTCATAATGTTAATAATTGATGAATATGAAAGGTTTTCTCACATAAAGGATTCATAACTTGTTGAAAGGTTTCTCAACTAAATGATTCATAACTTGTTGAAAGGTTTTCTCAACTAAAATTGAATAAAAGGTTAAGGAGCTATTCTAATTATGTAAGCTTGGACTAAGTCCATGGAATATGAAATGTCATATGCATGATTTTATCTTTGATTGGTAACTCTAGTTGTACCCTTCCATGGATAATAAAGATAAGTAATTCTGTGGGATATTTATTTAGAACCAAGAGGGTATTGAGATGGAGGGTCTTCTTTTAGAGAAGGCGGAGTCTCTAGTAGCAATCTCTTATCCCTTAACTATGTGCCACCATAGGATGATTGTCTAGATAGACATTAGCTACTGGATCCAGTACAGTATTGTTCGTGGGTGTGAAGTGCGCCACACTTATGAATGAGAGGCTATAAGATGTTTAGGAACTTCGACTTCTTTCATTATTCTAAAGTCGTGCGATAAAGTTTAACCTCATAGGTCTTCCTCTCCAAACCCATGTTTGTACTTTTCAGAATATGCCTCTATGAAGGAATCCTCTGAGAAGGAATGTCCGTGAAGATGTGAGACAAGAGGTTTGACAAGTGCCGGTCAACCCTTTGATCAAGGAAGTGATTAATGATGAGTTTCGAGCCGCATTTCACGCATTGGCCCAAGCTATGATGACCCAAGCAAATAGGGAGGTGGTGGCTCCCTTGAATCCAAGGGTAAGTACGGCGGCAACAAGAGTGAGGGACTTTATTAGGATTAATCCTCCGTTGTTTCAGGGTTCCAAGGTTGAGGAAGATCCTCAAGAGTTCATTGATGAAGTATACAAGGTGTTGATGATTATGGGAGTGACCCCGGTGGAAAAGGCCAAATTGGTCGTTATTAACTTAAGGGTGTTACACAAGTTTGGTTTGAACAATGGAAAAGTGAGAGGGTAGTTGATGCGGGTCCTCTCAATTGGGAGAAGTTCAAGGTTTCTTTCCTTGATAGGTTCTTTCCCTTTTAGATGTGGTAGGCAAAGGTACTTGAGTTCATTAACCTTCATCAAGGAGATATGAGTGCGAAGGAGTATGCCTTGAAGTTCACACAATTGTCCAAGTATACTCCAACTATGGTCGCTGATCCAAGGGCAAGGATGAGTAAATTTGTGTCGGGTGCTCCCAAATTGGTGGTCAAAGAATGCCTAACCACCATGCTTGTTAAGGAGATGGATGTCTCCCGCTTGATGGTCATGCACAACAAATAGAAGAAGAAAAGCTTAAGGAGAAAAGTAGGGATTCAAAAAGGGCAAGAAGGGATGATGGTGAATCTTCACATTCAAGGTCCGGTGAAGGAAATCGTTCTCAAGGTAATGGTTCCAGTGAGCAAATATAGCCCGAGTGTTCGGAGTGTGGAAGAAGGCATAAGGGTGAGTGTCTAGCCGGTTGTAAAGCATGCTATTGTTGTGGAAAGAGTGGTCACAAGATGAGAGATTGTCCATTTCTTACTACTAAGGGAAGGGAAGGTAAGAAAGTTCAACCTAGTGGTTCCGGTTCAAGTGTTCCGAAGAAAGATAGGTTTTATGCACTTCGGGCTCGACAAGATCATGAGGGTTCCACGGATGTGGAAATTGGTAAGTTATGACCCTTTAGTTTGTGGTTATGCATTGTTTGATGTGGGGTATTTTGTTGTATATAATAAGACTCCATGTATGGTTACTGTGTTTAAGGTCTCACTTTTAAATCATTGTGGAAACTTCTTAACTGCTTAATAGTATCAATTTTTTTTATGGTTGTTAAGAATTGGGTATTATGCTTGAGGGAGGGAGATGGATTCGAAAATACTAGAGAGGTTTCCTCCCAAGGGGGAGTCGGTGTGCTTCATGGTCTAAATATGTGAATAGACCTATGTTGGTTTTTAGAAGGTTCCTTCTCATTGTGTTGTATGTGAAAGGCCGGAGGTGATGCGATCTCTTAGTATCCTTATCTCTTTCCGTTATCTTCGGGTCGAGATTGAGGCCTCAGCCCCTCATGATTCACTCTTTCAGATTCATGTGTCTTAGTCATTCTCATATTTCCTCATGCTTCCAAGCTCATGAAAATTTCATTTTTCAAGGATATGAGTTAGCTTGATTGATTTCTTTATAATTATGTGCATTTGAGTATGAGTTGCATAAGGCCTTCATGAAATGATGTTTTGAACATGCTTTATCTTTGAGTTGATGTTTCCTACTCTGATATGTGCATATATATGATTGCATTCTTTGTTGGGTTGTTAGCTCTTGTTTCTACCGTCCTTATGATGTTTTGAATCTCATTCGAAGACGAATGTTCCCAAGGGGGAGATAATGTAACACCCCGGATTTGAAAAGAACGAAAATTTCCAACTTTTGAAAAATAGGGGTGACCCACGACTTGACCTATTGGCTGTTGGGAGACCTACTGGCCGTAGTTGGGGTCTCATGGGTCCTACAGTTTTGGGGAGGAAAATTTATAAATTTTCGGGGCTTAGGTAGTGAGACCTATGGTTGGTCACTTATGGTCAGTAGGTTGACCTACCAACCGTAGTGATGTAGTAGGTGGGGTCGTTGGTTGATTTTTAAAATGGGATCTTTTGGTCTTTTCACCCAATGAATTATTTACTAAGTTAGGTCGGTTAACCCCTATTCCTAAGCCCTATTTAAGTCTTATAAGACGAATTTCTACCCTTCTTAATCACTGTTCAATTACTCCCAAACCTCTCCCAAATACTTCTCTCTCTAGAAATAAGAAGAAGAAGAAGTCAAGCTAGGGTTCTTCAAGTTCAAGTCTCCATTCTCCATCACTATTTGGGGCTTCAATTGAGGTATGCATGGATTTATCAATGGGTTCCATTCACCCATTGAGCCCCCAATGTTTTCTTCAACTCTCCAATTCAATTTCCCAAAATTGAACAAGGTTTTGATTTCATTCTTCATGGGTTCTATTTGTATGGATTTAATTATGTACTTATGATCTTGTTTTGATGATTTAGACTCAATTACATGTTTTTAGACTAATTCCATGTGAACCCATATATTGATCTATGACCCCAATTTTCTAAATAAAAATTGTTCAATCAGAAACTAGGTTTTCCTCTATCATGTGGGTTCTTTCAATTATGATCAAATTGCTTTGTTTATGGTTTTATAAGCATGAAGTTGAGTTGAATTGCATATTTTAAGATGAATTTTCATGAACCCATGTGAAATCTATGGTTTTCAAGTTATGATTTATGATGAACTATGAAAAGATGAAGTTTATGAATTCATGTATGTCTTTTATGAAGTTGATGATTATTTTAAGAAGCTTTGAGGTTGAAGTCTCAATGTTGATAATTGATTAATATTAAAAGTTTTCTCACATAAAGGATTCATAACTTGTTGAAAGGTTTTCTGAACTAAAGTTAAATCAAAGGTTAAGAAGCTATTCTAATGATGTAACATTGGACTAAGTTCGTGGAATATGAAATGTCTATATGCATGATTTTAGCTTAGATTGGTAACTCTAGGTTGACCCTTCCATGGATAATAAAGATAACTAATTCCGTGGGATATTTACTTAGCACCGAGAGGGTATTGAGATGGAGGCTCTACTGTTAGAGGAGGCAGAGTCTCTAGTAGCAATCTCTTATTCCTTATCTATGTGCCACCATAGGATGATTGTCTAGATAGACATTAGCTAGTGGATCCACGTAAGCTATAAGATGAGGATCCTACCTTGGCAAGTAGGATGGCCCTTTTGGTGTAGGGAGTATGCCGGATTCCATGTTGATAGCTCACATGGTCTTTAAATACAGGTTAAAGGTAGTTTCCCACAATAATGAACTAAAATGACTTTCAAAGTACTTTACAAGTTCTAAAAATGTTTAGCTTGCATTGACCTTGGTTTATGACTTATGATTTCTAACCATTTTTACTTCATGTTTAGCCTGGTCATTGCATGTCATGAAAATGTCCCTTTTTAGCATGATTCAATGTTTTGTTGCATTCCCCTCATACTTGTTACATTTCATGTACTTACACATACTTTTGCCTACATTGTCTCATAATGTAGGACTTGGAGATTCTCATGGCTAGTGAGTATCTAGAGGCTTGAAGACTTGGTGAGTCCTTATACATTCGAGGACGTAGCAACTTTATCTTTTATGTCTTTATTGTTGAACTTTGTATGGGTTACGTGCCAACTTTTCATTCTATGAACTTAGATGGGTTTGAGACTATGTTTAGTTTTTTGCTTTTTTTATCAAACTCTTATGATATGAAACTTACTTTTGTACTCTTTGATTCTATTATCTTTTCTATGTATGCTAAGTGGCTTCTATGAGGCCTTTCGGGGTCTTTTACGCCATGTCACGGTGATGGAGTACTTTTGGTGGTGACAGGGATAAGGAGACGGGACAATCTCTATAGACTCTCTTAGCCACAATAGATTCACCAATTGGAGTAGAGACAAAAAAAGGGGTCTGACAACACATCCCGAAAAATATCAAACCTCATATCCACATATGGCTTCACAAAAGATCCATCACTGGGATCAAGAAATCATAAACATCAAGAAGAAAGACTTTCAACATATCGGTAACCACATCGGGAGAACCCTCTTGCTCATGACGAGTTTGGAGTCCATAAAATCTGTTTTGCTTTTGACTCCTAGGAGAACCTGACGAAGAATAAGATTGAGCCCGTCAATAGTTATCTCCTTCATTCTTAAAAACCGAGGGACAATCCCTTATCTTATGGTCCAACTTGCCACAACCAAAACATGCATTAGAATCGGCTAGGCTTTTACCCTCATGCTTTCTTTCACATCTAGCACAAGTAGACAATGATGATCTACCACCATTTCCTCCTTGAGGCTTATGATTAGAGACCCTTCCCTTATTCAACTTAGGAGCTGGAGCTTTGGAGCAACCTTGACTAGAAAACCTTAGCCGGAACTTAGAACAACCATATCCAACAGACCTCGAGTGTGAAAAGTGCCCATCACCGGTCTTGGCCCTCTTCAACTCCCTAGACCTGTCCTTAATTTTCTCCTCTTCGATTTGTTAAGCATGAACCATTACGCGAGAAATGTCCATATCATTAATAAGCATGGCGGTTTGACATTCCTTGACCACCATCTCGGACACTCCCGAAACAAACTTACTCATTCTTTCCCTAGAATTGGCAACCATAGTAGGAGCATACCTAGACAATTGCATGAATTTCAAAGAATACTCCTTCACACAGATGTTTCTTTTACATAGGTTAATTAATTCGAGCACCTTGGCCTCCCTTATCTTAATGGGAAAGAACCTATCATGGAAGGCGACTTTAAACTTTTCCCAATCAAGAGGACTCACACCAACTGCCCTCTCTTCCTTCCATTGGTTGAACCCAACTTGAGGAGCACCCTTAAGTTGGTAGGTGCCCAATTCCGCCTTTTCAACCGATGTCACACCCATGATCATCTAAACCTTGTATACCTCATAAATGAACTCTTTAGGATCTTTCTCGACTTTGGAACCGTGAAACTTTGGAGGATTAATCCTAGTGAAGTCCCTCACTCTAGTTGCCACCGTACCCACATTTGGGTTCATGGGGACCACAGCCTCCCTATAGGCTTGGGCCGTCATGGCTTGGGACAACACTTGAAAAGCAGCCCTAAACTCCGCATTACTCACTTGCTCGACCAATGGGTCAATCAGAACTTTAGGAGCTTCTTGAGGAGCTTCTAATTCCACATTCTCCCCCGCAATCCTTTAAGCATATGCCCTTAGAGTGGCCATATCCTGAAAAGCATATTATAGTGATCAGGAGAGAGACATATAGAGTTACACTCTATCGCATGACTTTAGAATGATGAAAGAAGTGAAATTTCCTAAACATCTTCTAGTCTCTCATTCATAAGTGTGGCACACTTAACACTCATGATCAAGACTCTACTCAACGTGGATTATGAGACATCCTCAGACCTTTATAAAACCTTGTTCTCTGAATACCATGTTTGTCACGACCCTAAAGTATACCCTAGAGGTGACATGGCATATAGGACACTGAGAGGCCCCACACAAGCCACTTAGCATACATCATAAAAGATAATAGAAACATAATAGTTTAAAAGTTGAATTTCATATAAAAATATTAGGACATAAGTGGAACTCTAACATACTCCATAATACATCTACTACATCAATAGAAGGGATTTGGGACATATCCCATAAAAGTCTGGAAACTAAAATGACATAAAGCTATAAAATTCACATCGTCCTTGAAGTATGAGGACTCACCAAGTTTTAAAATCTAAAATGCAACAAACTAGACATGAATGGAGGGAGAAAAGTCGTCAAGCCCTACATTAGTGAGACAATATAGGCACAAGTATGCGTTAGTATGTAGAATGTACCAAGTATAGTAGTGATGCATAAGAGATGTGAAATTTTGTTAATAGGGATTTTACATGACATGCAATGACCAATCTAAATCATAAACTAACATGTTAGGAAACATAAATCATAAGCATGGTCAATGCAAGCTAATCATCTTATAAAATACATTTAAAATACTTTTAGAAAGTGGTATTAGTTCATTATTGTTAGAAGTTTATCCTTAACCGACATAGATGATGTGGTACTATAACATGGAATCCGGTGTCTATCCCACACCGAAAAGAGATTTTCCTTCTTATCAAGGTAAGCACCGTGTACTTGAGCTAAGATGGATCTACTAGCTAACGTCTATCTAAGAAACACCTATAGTTGCACATAGTTATGGGACATGGGTAATCGCCGCTTGTCCTCTCGGTCCTAAGTATAATTCCCATGGAATACTCATTAATCATAATCAAATAATTATCCACGGAAAGGCACAATTTTCTAGCCAATCTAAGCTAAAGTTCATTAAGATAGCTTCTTAGTCTTGATTCAACTTAGGTTAGAAAACATTTCAACTTTATGAATCCATTATGTGAGAAATACCTTTCACAACACCAACAACATTGATGCTTCACTCTCAAAGAAACCTTAAATCATTTATATCAATTTCATAAGGAAACATGCATATCTTCATAAATTCGTCTTCATGGTTCAAAAGCCTCATCATATGATCATAGTCTAGAAATCATGGATCATTCATGGGTTCATGTGTATTCAATTTTAAAACATGTAATTACTCCAATTCATACATAAAAAAGACATAGAACAATAAATTGGATCATAATTGAAAAGAATTCATGAGATTGAATAAAACCCTAATTTCAATTGGAGATACAAACTTGTAAAATTGGAGAATTTAGGTACCCTATGGAGGAAAGGACTTCATAGGTGAATACTATCATACCCTTGAAGAATGATTTAGAATAGTTAGATTTTAGGCTTAAATGACATATATAGGGTCTAGTATTAGAATCAAAATGACCTAGCTTAGATATTAATCAATTAGGGAATAGACCAAAAAGTCCCTGAAAATTAACTGTCGACTTGAACTACGGTTAAGACCTACTATCCATAGGTCCTAATACGGAACGTCTTGCTCAATCATAGAAAGATTCAAAGACTAAAAATCTGGAGCTTTGTACGATGAGACCCATATAGTATTGATAGGTCAACCTACGGACCGTACATGGCAACCATACGTCATAACTTTTTCCTTAAAATTTGCACTAAGTCTTGGAATGACCTATGAGGCCTACCTATGACTCGTACATAGGATGACGGACCATCCTGGTTAACCATAAAAAGGGTGCGGAGACTTGATTTCTGAAAATTAATTCCCTACAACCTACGGATGCCACCTATGGCCCGTAGATGGTTCTACCAACCGTAGGTTATGCCTACACCCTCAAAAACTACATTTTCCTCCTTTTCCAAATCTGAGGTGTTACACTGGCCCAGTTGGGTCTTTTCATCATTGACGATCATGGGGAGGCACATAACTATCTTTTTAAACCTCCCTATCTCTCAAATTTCAACCTTTCCAATCTTTCTGACCACTATCTCTATCCTTGTTCCAACTTTGGTTCCCACCTTGTTGTTGATAATTGGTGTGAGAATCCCCCATTTGTTTTCCTAAATATTGAACTTTCTCATTGTATAATGCCTCAAATTTGGCATCATTCGAGCACTACCCACTATTGGTTTCAATTGCATTTACTGACTTAAGTACACCTCCCATGACATGTTTGGAAAACAAATCAAGCTGGTTCATAATTTTGTCCATGTTTTCATCTAATTCATGGTCTTTCTTAGTTTGTTCATTACTAATACCCCCCTTTAGAGTAGGCACTTGATCTTCCGTAGTATGCCATGCTCAGTTAACTGTGGTCATATTATCTAGAAGAAACACAACCACACCATATGGTTGTATCATCATCCTGCTTGAACCAAATGATCAGCCACACCTTTATTGACTGAATCAAGGCTACAATAGAAGTATTGTAGAAGCATATTTTCCGTAACACCATGTGTTTGACATTCCAAGAGTAGTTTCTTGAACCTTAGCCAAGTCTAATGTATAGGTTCACCTCCAACGCGCTTGAAATTTTTGATCTGGGTTTGAAGTTTGACCATCTTTAAAGGTGGAAAGAATCTCTCAACAAAAGCATCAGTCAACTCATCCCACAAAGTGATAGATTCCTTTGGAAATTCTTCGAACCATTTTGAAGCTTCACCCTTTAATGAGAATGGGAATAACGTCAACCTAACTGACTCTTGAGAGATGTTCTTGAACAAAATTGGTCCACATAGCTCCACAAAATTCCTAAGGTGTTCATGGGGGTCCTTATAAGCTTGTCCCCGAAAGATTCCTCTTAGTTTGAGCAATTGTAGCATTGTTCTAGTTACATGAAATACAGCCCTCCCAGCTGTGGGAGGTATCTGGAGGGCTCACGTGGTTTGAACAATATTCACATGCATATCATTCAAATTACCCATGTTGCCATTTTGACCATAGTGAATATCGTTATCACTACCATGGTCACTCATTGTGTAAGACCTGCAAATCAGCCAATAATAACACAAAACAATAATCTACTACAACTTAACGAAATTAAAATCTAGCTTCTCAATTAGAATTCTCAATAACTGTTCCCCGACAATGGCGTCATTTTTGATAATGCACAATTGTACACCTTAAAACTAATAAAAAGGGACAGCGATAGTTGTCAATAAAAATTCAACAAAAAGTCTGGGTCGAATCAGACAGGGAACGATATATCTTAGAGAATTCTTATTAAGAAATTTAGATTGTAAAATTTCTCATTTGTAACAGTGGGAACAAGTGGGTGGATGTTTTCACTAAATTTAATAAATATATTTAGTTATCAATTGTAACAATTAAACTAAATTTCTGAGAACTCAAGAGTTAAAAAAGAAATCTAGGGTTTTTATCCCTACATATGAAAAGAAGCAAACTATATAATACATCTTTTCTCCATCTAAATTGATTGTCTTAAACTTCAAATTCGAAATTACCCAAGCAATAGCCTTCCAATTTCCAGTACAAAACTTACTAGGACTCAAAGTCTGTAGAATGATCTTGTGTACTCTAATTTAAAAGCATGGTAGATGAGTTTTCTCTCTCTTCTCAGCTATTCATAACTTCCCAAAAGTCAACAAGAATTTCACATCGTGCTAGCCCACATACTCGGCGAGTTACTGATTAACACATCTTTCTTATTTCTTTCTTTGGCTTTAGGCTTCAGGTGTTTAAACTAACAGTTGACCAGCCTGATGGACATCATTTTTCACAATTGGAAAATCACTTAATAGCACCTATGCTTGCCACATTGTTCTCTATTTTAACAGAACTCTCTAGTATCTTCGGTGACTTTATATCACCTCGCCAATTGAGTTGGTGAGTCGCCATTTAATTAATCTTCTTACAGGCATACCTTGAACATTTTTAGGAGATAATTTATCACTATTAGTAAGGTCCAACACTTTTGGTGAGTCGGCAAGTGCTCTTAGCATGTTTTCAGCTTCACATTTTCTTTGTTTTTTTCCATGTTTTGGCTTCTTTTTGCATGTATTTGTCCTTTTCTTGTCCTTAAGCTTCCATTGCCCCAAATCAATAGTTTAGCATCAGAAATGGACATAAAATGGTATTGAGGGCACTATTTGGTAAATTAGAAGGCATCAAATGAGTCCAAAATCCCTTATTCATCAATTTAGTTGTCACGTTAAGGGGTAAGCAAGTTCATTTTGATGCCACTCTAATAAATGCTTTCTACAGCTTTCCCAATGCAGACATTGAAGTACAAAAGGAAAAAGGAAGGGAAGAAGGGCAATAATGGTTTCTGAGGCACTTACATGATGACCCTAGGCCACAAAGGATCACTTGGATCCTTCATATTGAGTCCTCAATGTTCACTGCCGAGTCCAAAACATGGCTATTCATCATATACAGCCGAGTCATACCTTTGAGGAAATAGAAAGATGTGTCTATTGATAGGGAATAACTAATTTGTGACATTACGGAGTCAAGACCCCGAAAGGCCTCATACAAGCCACTTAGCATACATACATAGAAGATCATAGATTTAAAAGATTAAAAACAATATCATATCAAAGCTTTTAAGAAAATGGTTGAAGTCTACATCTCATGTCTCAATGCCAATCTACCATAAGAAAATAAATAACGTTTGTGACGTAACCTAATACAATGCAAAAATGAAAGAACATAAAAGAAATAACAACTAAGCTATGTCCTCGAATGGATGAGGACTCACCAAGTCTTCAATAATCCTTCTACTAAGCTCTAGCCACGAATAGATAGAGAATCGCCGAACTCTACATTAACAAGTCAATGTAGGCAAGAGTATGTGTTAGTACAATAAAGTTCAAAGTATTATAGCAATGCACAAAATCCTTTAAAACATTCTAAAACGGGACATTTTCATAAAATGCAATGACCAATTAGCTAAAACTTGATAATGGTTAAGAAGCATAAAACATAAACCATGGTCAAAGCAAGCTGAACATCTTTACTTTACTTGAGGAACATCATAAAACACTTTAGTTCATTGTTGTGGGAAGTATCCTTAACCGACATGTAAGACCCTGTGAGCTATCAACATGGAATCCGGTGTCTAACCCCACATCGATAGGGCGATCCTACTTTCCAATGTAGGACCCTTTACTTAAAATATAGCTTACGTGGATCCACTAGCTAGTGTCTATCATAGACCATCATCATATGGGGGGACATAGGTAAGGGATAAGAAGATCGCTACTAGAAACCCGGTCTCTACTAACAGGAGAGCTTCAATCTCCATATCCTCTCAGTGCTAAGCATAAATCCCATGGAATAGTTATAATTCTTATTCATCTTATTATCCATGGAAGGGTACAACTAGGGTTACCAATCCAAGCTGGAGTTCATAGAAAAGCTCCTTAAACCTTTTATTCAACTTTAGTTGAGAAAACCTTTCAACAAGTTATTAATCCTTTACATGTGAGAAAACCTTTCACATTCATAGATTGAGTAACATGTGAGAAAACCTTTCACAACTCAACAACATCTTCAATTAAGCTTCAATCTTAAAGCAATTCATAAATCATCTTAATTTCCATAATTGAGCATGCAAACTTCATAAAACCCATTTTTCATCATGTATAAATTTCATCCTGAATCATAGCTTTTGAAATCATAAAATCATGAAGGAGATCACATAAACTTCATAAATTCTATCTTCTTCATTATTCAATCCATCATGTATGCATGAATATCAAAATAAGGGGAATTCATGTGGGTTCATGGGGATTCATCTTAAAACGTGTAATTCAACTTAATTCATGCTTAGAAAACCATAATTTAAAGTTATTTGATCATAATTAAAGGAACACACATCATAGAAGAAAACCCTTAAATCAAATTGGGGATTTCATACTTTGAAAATTGGATGTTTTAGGGATGCCATGGAAGAAAGGGCTCCATGGATGAACACTATCATACCTTGGGGTCTTAAATCCTTAAGCAATTGATGAATAAAAGTTTGATTCCTTGAACCCTAGCGTGCCCTCTTCTTCTTCTTCTAACTTCTACAGAAAAATATTTGAGAGAGTAGAATTTGGGGAAATCTTGTAAAGTGATTGGAAAGGAAAGTTTTTAGGATTAGAAGGGCTTATATAGTGTTACGAGTTGAGGGGAACCAACCTTGATTAGTAAATAGGCCATTAGCTGAAAATTCCAAACGACCCCTCTAATTATGATCTGACCTATGGTCCATCGACGGACCGTCCTGGTCAACCGTCATTGGGTTCAGAGAGTGTCAACTTGGACTCCGCAAAGACGGGTCCTATGTATGGCTCGTGGGTAAATCGATGGATCGTACATGGACACCGTAGGTCTGAACTTATGGGTTAAGAATTTTATTAAGTCTAGAGGGGACCTGTGAGACCCATCTATGATTCGTACATTGGACGACGGGCCATCCCGGTAGGCCATCGTTGGGGTTCTGAAACTTTTCATTTTGAAAACTTGGGCTTGCCACCTACGGTTCCCACCTATGGGCTGTAAGTCAACCTACGATCCGTAGGTGTCTTCCGTCATTACTGGCACCATCCCAGAAAATCTGAAATTTTTCCTTCTTTCAAAAATCAAGGTGTTACATTATCTCCCCCTTGGGAACATTCGTCCTCGAATGAGAACCAAGACATCATAAGGCAGGTAAGAAACAAGATCTAACAACCCAACCTAGAATGTAATCACATAAATGCACATATCCGAGGAGGAAAACATCAACTGCAAGCTAAAGCATGTTAAACACATCATTTCATGAAGACTTTATGAAACTCATACTTAATGGTCATAATCATAGATAAATCAATCAAACTAGCTCATTTTCTCAAAATTTAGACTCTTCATGAACATGCATAATCAAGGAATCATGGAATAACTAAGACACATTAATTCAAAAGAATAAACCATGAGGAACTAGATACCTCAAGCTAGAGTAGGATCTGAGGGAAAGAGATGATGATATCGGGATATCATATCAGGCTCGGCCTCCCAAGTAGCACCCTCAACCAATTGATTCCTCGAAAGAATATTCACAGAAACAACTTCTTTATTTCTTAACTTTTGGACTTGCCGGTCTAAAATCTCAATCAGAACTTCTTCATAAGGGAGCCTATCCTTTATGCAAAGATTCTCCAATGGCACTTTAGAAGTCAGGTCACCAACTCATTTCTTCAACAATGAGACATGGAAAATTGGATCCACCGATGCCAAATCATTAGGCAAATCAAGTTCATAAGCAACCTTACCAACACGTCTTAAAATTTGATATAGGCCTACATAACGGGGACTATGCTTCCCTTTCTTCTCGAATCTCATTACACCCTTCATGGGTGAAATTTTCAAGTAAGCACAATCATCAATATCAAATTCTAAATCTCTCTTTCTGACATCGGTATAGAACTTTTATCGACTTTGAGCCGTTTTAAACCTCTCTATAATAAGTCAAACTTTCTCCATAGTATCATATACTAACTCGGGAACTATCAAAGCAACTTCACCAACTTCAAACCAAACTATAGGAGATCTACACCTCCTACCATAAAGAGCTTCAAATGGAGTTATACCAATACTAGAATAGTAGCTATTATTATAAGCAAATTCAATCAATGGAAAATTATCATCCCAATTACCCTTGAAATCAATTACACAAGCTCTCAACATATTCTCCAAAGTTTGGATAGTACGCTCCGCTTGCCCATTGGTTTGAGGATGAAAGGCCGTTCTAAGATTAACATGAGTACCAAGACCATTTTGAAAAGACTTTCAAAATTGAGAGGTAAATTGTGCACCATAATCGGAGATAATGGGTAAAGGCACTCCATGCAACCTAACCATTTCCTTCAATTACAACTTAGCATAATCCTCCGCCGTATAACAAACTTTGACGGGAATTAAATGGGCTGATTTCATCATACGATCCACAATAACCCAAATCGAATAATATTGTCACCGGATGCGTGGTAAACCAACAATAAAGTCCATATTCAAATCTTCCCACTTCCAAGTAGGAATACTAATATCTTTGGTCAAACCTCCCAGCTTTTGGTGCTCAACTTTCAGTTCTTGACAATGAGGACATTTAGCCACAAATTGCGCAATATCTTTCATCATCCCATAAATTTTTTCCTCTTAAGTCATCTACATCGAGAACACACAAAAGACCTTGATATTGAAGCACACCATCCCCCCTATGAAGAAAGCCTTAACGGAGTTGTTGAGTACCGCTTCCTTCAACTCGACAAAAGCAGGATCAAGATCTTGTTTAGCCTTCACATCATGCACAAAGGATGATTCGGAACCATTATGAACCATAACGCCACCTTTAGTGTAATCAACTAACCGAACACCCAATCGGGACAGTCTATGAACATCATGAACCAATTCTTTCTTACCATTCTCAACATGAGCAACACTACCCATAGACAACCGACTAAGAGCATCCGCCACTACCTTAGCCTTGCCGGGGTGATAGAGGACACTCGTGTAATAGTCCTTTAAGAACTGAAGCCACCTCATTTGTCAAAGATTTAGATCTTTTTGTTTAAATACATATTGCAAACTCTTATGGTCGGTGAAGATGTCACTATGCACACCATACAAATAATGCCTCCAAATATTTAAAGGAAACACAACAGCCGCTAATTCTAAGTCATGAGTAGGATAGTTCTTTTCATGTACCTTGAGTTGCCTTGAAGCATAAGCAATGACTTTTCTATTTTGCATAAGAACACATCCTAGACCAATTCTCGAGGCATCACAATAAACCACAAAACCATCGGACCCTTCCGGCAAAGTCAATATCGGAGCTGAGGTAAGTCTATCTTTCAATTCTTGAAAACTCTTCTCACATGATTCGGACCAAGTGAACTTAACCTTCTTTTGAGTCAAAGCCATCAATTGGGAAACAATCAAAGAAAACCCTTCAACAAACCTCCTATAAAAACCGGCCAAGCCCAAGAAACTATGAATATCCGAAGGCAATAGAGGTCTAGGCCATTTCCTAACCACTTCCGTCTTATTACGATCTACCTCAATACCCTTACCGGAGACAATGTGACAAAGAAAAACCACAGACCTTAGCCCAAACTCACATTTACTAAACTTCACAAATAGTTGATGGTCCTTGAGAACTTGCAATACAATCCTCAAATGATTGGCATGTTCACCTTCACTTCTTGAGTAAATCAAAATATCATCTACGAACATGATCACAACCATGTCAAGGTATTGTCTAAACACCCTATTCATCAAATCCATAAACACGGCTGGAGTATTTGTCAACCCAAACGAAATCACTAGGAATTCATAATGGCCATATCTAGTCCGTAAAGCCGTTTTTGGAATATCATCTTCTTTCACCCTCAATTGGTGATAACCCAAACGAAGGTCGATCTTAGAGAAATAACTAGCCCCTTGAAGTTGATCAAACATGTCATCTATTCTAAGAAGAGGATATTTATTCTTAACAGTAACCTTGTTCAATTGACGGTAGTCAATGCACATGCGAAGTGAACCATCCTTCTTCCTCACAAACAACACCGGAGCACCCCATGGGGAAATACTTAGTCGGATGAAACCCTTATCCAACAAGTCTTTCAATTGCTATTTTAGTTCCTTAAGTTCCGCCGGAGCCATTCTATAAGGAGGAATAGAGAGAGGTTGCATATCGGGGAGAAGGTCAATGCTGAAGTATTTTTCCCTTTCGAGAGGAATACCAGGTAAATCACCGGGAAACACTTCAAGAAAATCATTAACAACACTCACCGACTCAAGAGTAAGGGTTTCAGAATCCCCATCCCTCACCCTAATAAGATGGTATATCCAACCCTTAGAAATCATCTTCCTAGGTTTAAAACATGACACAAATTGACCTTTAGGCATATAATTTCCCCCCTTCCACTCTAGGATAGGCTCATTTGGGGATTTAAACTTGACCATGCGGGTCTTACAATCAATTGAAGCATAAGAAGAATGCAACCAATCCATCCCAAGAATAATATCAAAATTTAGCATATTAAGCTCTACAAGATTGACTTGAGTGAGTCTATGGGATAAGGAGACGGGACAATTTCTATAGATTCTCCTAGTCACAATGGATTCACCAATCAGAGTTCAGACATGAAAAGGATCTAACAACACATTTGGAATAACATCAAACCTCATAGCCTCATATGGTGTCACAAAAGACAAAGTAGCACCTGGATCAAGCAAGGCATAATCATCAAAGTGAAAGACATTCAACATACTGGCAATCACATCGGGAGAACCCTCTTACTCATTGCGAGCTTGAAGTGCATAGAATTGATTTTTCTTCGGAGCATTTGAACCCGAACCACTATGTGGAGCTTGCTTACCTTCTCTTCCCTTAGCAATGAGAGATGGACAATCCCTTATCTTATTATGAACACTTTTACCACATCCGAAGCAACCATCCGTACCGGTTAAGCACTTGCCTTCATCTTTCTTCGCTCACCTAGAATAAGTAGCCAATGAGAACCTACCTCCATTTCCTCCTTGAGGCTTAGGGTTTGGCACCCTATATTTGTTGAACTTAGGAGGAGCATGGGAGGAACCTTGATCGGAAGTCCTTTGTTGAGAAAACTAGAACGACCATGTCCATCGGACCATGAATATGAGAAATTACCACCACCGGTCTTAGCCCTCTTTGCCTCTCTAGACGTTTCCTTAAGCTTTTCCTCTTCCATTTGTTGAGCATGAACCATAAGATGAGAAATATCCATATTATCGATAAGCATAGTGGTACGACATACTTTGACCACCATTTCGGAAACTCCCGAAACAAACTTACTCATTCTTTCCCTAAAATAGGCAACCATAGAAGAAGCGTATCGAGACAATTGTTTGTACTTCAAAGCATACTCTTTCACATTCATGTTTCCTAGATGAAGGTTGATAAACTCAAGCACCCTTGCCTCCATAATCTCAAGGGGAAAAAACATATCTAGAAAAGCAGCCTTGAATTTCTCCCAATCAAGAGGACCCGCATCATCCACCCTCTCACTCTTGCATTGGTTGAACGAAATTTAAGAAACACACTTAAGTTGATAAGCGGCTAACTCTGCCTTTTCTTCCGGCATCACACCCATGATCATTGGCACCTTGTACACTTCATCAATGAACTCTTTAGGATCTTCCTCCACCTTGAACCATGAAATTTTGGAGGGTTCATTCTTGTGAAATCTCTCACCCTTGATGCCGCCGTACACACAATTGGGTTCACGGGAGCCACAACCTCTCTATTGGCTTTAGCTGTCATTGTAATACCCCATACTTGAAAGGGTGGAAAATTTTAGGTTTTCATCTAGTGCGAGCACCTGTGGAAGCAATCTACCGTCTGTGGGTGGACCTACGAGACGTAGGTGTGAATCGTAGGTTACAGGGCAAATATTTTTAAAATGACAGGTTTCAGAACCCCAACGATGGCTTGCTAGGAAGGCCCATGGTCCAGTGTACGAAGCGTAGATAGGTCTAGTAGGCTTCCTCAAGACTCAGTAAAATTAGTAAGCCTTAACCTCAGACCTACGGTTGCCATGAACAATTCGTTGATTGACCCATGAGCCGTACATGGGACCCGTCGTTACAGGGTCAAAACTAATAGTCTCTGAACCCAATGACGGTTGACCAAGACGGTCCGTCAATGGACCTACGGACCGTAGATCAGATCATCGATGGGGCCTGGCAGTTATATTTTAATGGGGTCGTTTAGTCTTTTAACCTAACGGCCAATTTACTAATCAAGGTCGGTTCCCCTCAACTCCTAACACTATATAAGCCCTTCTAATCCAAAAAACTACCCTTTCCAATCATTTTACAAGATTTCCCCAAATTCTCCTCTCTCAAATATTTCTCTCTCTAGAAGTTAGAAGAAGAAGAATAGGGCAAGCTAGGGTTCAAGGAATCAAGATTTTTTTCATCAATTTCTTATGGAATTAAGACCCCAAGGTATTATAGTGTTCATCCATGGAGCCCATTCCTCCATAGAATCCCTGAAACCTTGAATTTTCAAAGTATGAAATCTTCAATTTGATTTAAGGGTTTTCTTCTATGATGTGGGTTCATTCAATTATGATCAAATTACTTCCAATTATGATTTTCTAAGCATCAATTGAGTTGAATTACATGTTTTAGGATGACTCCCCATGAACCCACTTGAATTTACCTAGTATTGATATTTATGCATTGATGATGGTTGAATTATGATGAAGATAGAATTTATTAAGTTCATGTGAACTCATGCATGTTTTTATTATTTCAAAAGCTATGATTCGTGATAAAAATGATGAATCATGAAAAATGGCTTTTATGAAGTATGCATGTTCAATTATAAAAATTATGATTATTTATGAATTTTTTTACGATTTAAGCTTAATTGAAGATTTTGTTGAGTTGTGAAAGGTTTTCTCACATGTTACTCAATCTATGAATGTGAAAGGTTTTCTCACATGTAAAGGATTCATAACTAGAAAAGGATTCATAACTTGTTGAAGATTTTCTCAACTAAAGTTGAATCAAAGGTTTAAGGAGCTATTCTATAAACTTTAGCTTGGATTGGTAACCCTAGTTGTACCCTTCCATGGATAATAAGATGAATAAGAATTATAGCTATTCCGTGGGATTTATTCTTAGCACAAAGAGGATATGGAGATGGAAGCTCTCCCATTAGTAGAGGCCGGCTTTCTAGAAGCAATGTCCTTATCCCTTACATATCTGCCCCCATAGGATGATGGTCTATGATAGATACTAGCTACTGGATCTACGTAAACTATATGTAAAGTAAAGGGTCCTACCTTAGCAAGTAGGATGGCCCTATCGATGTGGGGTTAGACATCGGATTCCATGTTGATAGCTCACATGGTGTTACGTGTCGGTTAAGGGTACTCCCCACAACAATGAACTAAAGTCTTTTTATGATGTTCCTCAAGTAAAGTAAAGATATTTAGCTTGCTTTGAACACGATTTTATGACTTATATTTCTAACCTTTTTTATCTCATGTTTTAGCTTGGTCATTGCATGTCATGAAAATGTCCCCTTTTAGCATGATCTAAAAGGATTTTGTGCATTGCTATCATACTTTGTATTTGATTGTGCTAACGCATACTCTTGACTACATTGACTTGTTAATGTAGGGCCTAGCGATTCTCCATCAATTCGTGGCTAGAGCTTAGTAAAAGGATTGTTGAAGACTTGGGGAGTCCTTATCCATTCGAGGACTTAGCCTAGTTGTTATTTCTTTTATGTTCCTTCATCTTGGCGTTGTATTGGGTTATGTCCCAAACTTTATTTTTCTTTCTTATGATAGATTGGGTTTGAGACATGAGATGTAGACTTGCACTATTTTCTTAAAGCTTGATGTAACACCTCAGTTTTCGAAAGAGAAAATTTTCCAGTTTTTGGCCCAGAATAACTCTCTACGGACGCAGTCAACGGTTCGTAGACCAGCTGATGCACCATAGAATGCATTGGTAGAAAGAGGGTAAATTGTTTTGAAAATCAAGTTTCTGAAGTCGAGTTTACGGGCTAGCAGGATAGACCGTAGGTCTTTCCACGAACCGTAGAAAGATCCCGTCAATTGTTCCAGACTTAATAAAATTTTTAAGCCTTAAGTTTAGATCTACGGTTGCCATGTACGGCCCGTCGATTTACCCACGAGCCATACATGATAACCCGTCGTTGGGGGTCCAAGTAGGGAAACTCTCTGTATCGATCTACGGAAGAACAAGACGGTCCGTAGGTTGACTTACGAACCGTAAGTCCAACAGTACATAGGGTCCGACAGTTATTTTTCCAGGGTTCTTTATGCCTTTTCTTAATTCTTTTAAGTTTTTTTAATTACGACTTTGCCCCTAAATTGACCCACTATATAAGTCTTTTACCCCAAATTTCCCTTCATTATTCTCATTCTAAAATTCCCCAACTTCCCAAATATTTCTCTCTCTAGAAAAGTCCTCTCAATTCTCAAGGAAGAAGGGCTAGGATCCTCCATTGAAGGTCATCAATTCCTAGCAATTTCTTATGGACTTTGTTGAGGTATGTTAGCATTCACCATTTGGAGCCTTTTCCTCCAGTCGGTTCCTAGTTTTCTTCCAATTTCAAGGTTCAATTACCCCAAATTGAGTTAAGGTTTTGATCACTTCTTATGGGTTCTTCAATTATGATTCCAAGTGTTAATTTTATGATTAATAGTGCAAGATCTAGCGTGATAAATTAACTTAGTGCACGAATTAGCTTGATTTATATTATTTGATGTAGAAATTGTATGAACCCATGCATGAGCCATGATTCCTAGTTATGAATTCATGATGAAGTATGATCCACGCATTATGAACTTGTGAAATTTATGAAAGTATGCATGACTCTAGTTTATTGCATGATTTTAAGATGAATTGACATGTACCCATACTAGATCATGATTTATGAACATGTGAATAGCTTGCATAAGAGATGCATGTTTCATGAGAATTATTTTTATAATTGTTAGGGTGCATATAGCTAATGGCATCCATGAGTTGTGATAATGTTTTCTTCACAATAAGCAAAGAAGATGAATGTGAAAGGTTTTCTCACATAAATTAGGGTTCATATGGTTGAAAGGCTTCCTCACCTATAAATCAATTAGGAGCTATTCTAATGATGTAAGCTTGGGCAAGCCCATGGTAGTTAAAATGTCTTGATATGATCTTAGCTTGGATTTGGTAACCCTAGATGTACCTCTTCCTTGGTTAAAATATGAATAAGCTTAATTGACTATTCCTTGGGATTTTACTTAGCACTTTTGATGAAGGTTTCCTTTTAGCGTCCGTGGACCTTTATTAGCAAATCCCTAAGTCCCATAACTACGTGCCTCGTAGCTTTTGTCTCAAATAGACACATAGCTAGTCGATCCACATAATCTATAGATTTATGGTCCTTACCTTGGCAAGTAGGACACCCCTTTTGGTTTTGTGGGGTAGACATCACTCCCTTTTTTAGTGTGGGCAGACACTGGATTCCATGTTATAGCTCACATGGTCTGTGTCGATTAAATGTAAAATCCCATAATAATGAACTAGGGTACTAGGAGTATATCAAGGCTTATGATATGACTAGCTTGCATTGACCATGTTATACGTTGAGTTACTAACCCTTTGTCACGTGATTTAGTGGGTCATTGCATGTTCACGATGATATCTCACTAGCATGATTTCCTATATGAAAGCATCTCATTGGCCTGGTTTATGTGATTATATGCATTTGCTCCATACATAGTACATTCCATGTACTAATGCATACTTGTGCCTACATACTCTCATAATGTAGGGTCAGACAGTCATCCTTCGCACTCTTGTGGTTAGTTGCTTTCCGAGTTCAAGCTATCAGCATTGGTGAGTCCTCATGCTTCGGGGACTAAGAGACTTTTTTTTTTACTTTTCAGTTTTAGACTTCAAGCTATCAGCATTGGTGAGTCCTCATGCTTCGGGGACTAAGAGACTTTTTTTTTTACTTTTCAGTTTCAGACTTGTATATGATGTACGGGTTACGTTCCGATCATTCTATTGTATTCGATGGCTTTTGAGACATAGTCAAGACTTCCTTTTGTAAACCCTTTACTTCTATGAGATTGTCTATTTCTTTCCTCATTATTATCTTTACCTTATGTATACGTATTCTAAGTGGCTTTTGTGGGGTCCCTCGGGGTCCTATGCGCCATGTCACACCTAGGGGGTACTTTGGGTCGTGAAAAACTTGGAATTTAGAGCACAAGGTTTAGAACTGGTCCTAGAATGTCTCAAAGACACTTCTAGTAGAGTCTTGTTCATAAGTGTGAAGCGTGCCACATTTATGAATAGGAGGCTACAAGATGTTAGGAAATTCCACTTCTTTCATATTTTAGAATCGTGCCAAAGAGTTTAAATCTATATGTTCCTCTACTAATCCATGTCCTATGCTTTTAGGATATGGCAACTAGAAAGGCTTTTGCAAGGATGAACGTAAATGAGAATGTGGAACAAGAGGCTAACCAAGTTCAAGCCGCTCCTTTTGCCAAAGAGATTACTAATGCGGATTTTAGAGCCGCCTTCCACACATTGGCCCAAGCCGTGACGGCCAAAGCCAATAGAGAAGTTGTGGTTCCCTTGAACCTACATGTGGGTACGGCGGTGGCAAGGGTGAGAGATTTCACAAGGATGAACCCTCTAGAATTCCATGGCTCCAAGGTGGAGGAGGATCCACAAGAGTTAATTGAAGAGATTTACAAGATTCTGATGATCATGGGAGTCACACCGAAAGAGAAAGCGGAGTTGGCCGCTTAACAATTGCAGGGTGTGGCCCAAGTATGGTTTAACCAATGGAAAGGTGAGAGGGTTAGAGATGCGGGTCCTCTTGAATGGGAGTGTTTTAAGGAAGCTTTTCTTGATCGATTCTTTCCTCTTGAGATGAGAGAGGCTAAGGTTCTTGAGTTCATTAACTTGAAGCAAGGAGGTATGAGTGTCAAGGAATATGCATTGAAGTTTACTCAATTGTAAGAATATGTGCCTTCCATGGTGGCCGATTCAAGGGAAAAATGAGTAAGTTCGTGACGGGGGTATCCGATTTGGTGGTATCGAGTGTAGCACTGCCATACGTATTAACGAAATGGATATTTAATGGTTGATAGTTCATGCTCAACAAATTGAAGAAGAGAATCTAAAGGAAAGGTCGAAAGTGGCAAAAAGGGCTAGGACCGGTGATGGTGACTTCTAAAACCAAAGGACCGGAGGAGATGACCGTCCTATGTTTTGACAAATATTTTCGAACCAAGGGTCTTCAAATGCACCTGTGCCTAAGTTTGACAAGAATAGGGTGTCCAACCCTAAGCATCAAGGAGGCAATGGTGGTGGTTATAGGACTTTAATTTCCCCATGTCAAAAGTGTGGGAGGAAGCATGAGGAGAGATGCTTTTAGCCGGATCAGATGGTTGTTTCACTTGTGGCAAGAGTGGTCATAAAATGAGGGATTTTCCAATGAATGTTACAATGGGGAGGGATGGTTAACAAGATGCTCCTACTGATTTGGGTTCTAGTGCTCCACAGCAAAACCAATTTTATGCACTCCAAACTCGCCAAGAGGAAGAAGGTTCTCCCGATGTGATTACCGGTATGTTGAAAGTCTTCCATCTTGATCTAAATGTTTTACTTGATCCCGGTGCTACCTTATCTTTTGTGAGGCCATCTGTAGCTATGAGATTTGATATTGCCCTAAATGTGTTGTTAGACCCATTTTGTGTCTCTACTCCTATTGGTGATTCTATTATGGCAGAAAGAGTTTATAGCAAGTGTCCCATTTCCTAGTTTCATAGAGTCACCTATGTTGATATCGTAAAGCTGGATATGATAGATGTTGATGTCATTCTTTGAATGGATTGTCTTCATTCTTGTTATGCCTCTGTTGATTGTAGAACCCGAGTGGTGAAGTTTCAAATTCCTAATGAGCCCGTCCTAGAGTTGAAGGGGGGAAGTTCTATACCTAGAGGTTGTTTTGTTTCTTGTCTTAAAGATAGAAAGATGATCTCCATGGGTTGCATTTATCATCTTATTCGGGTTCGGGATATAGATTCCGAAACCGCTAGTCTGGAGTCGGTTTTCGTGGTAAATGAATTTCTGGATGTGTTTTCGGATGATATATACCTTGTGTTCCTCCCGAAAAGGAGATAGACTTTGGTATTGACCTTCTACTCGATACACTACCTATCTCTATTCCTCCTTACCGTATGGCTCTGACAAAACTTAAGGAATTGAAATAGAAATTTAAGGATTTGTTCGATAAGGGTTTAATCTGACGAAGTATTTCTCTATGGGGTGCTCCGATGTTGTTTGTTCGTAAGAAAGATGGCTCTCTCTATCTGTCTATTGATTAGCGGCATTTGAATAAGGTTACCATTAAGAATAAGTACCCGATTCCTAGAATAGATGATTTGTTTTACCAACTTCAAGGTGGTAGCTTCTCCTCTAAGATTGATTCCGGTCGGGTTATCACCAATTGAGGGTGAGAGATAGTGATATCCCAAAGATGACTTTTCGAACAAGATATGGCCATTATGAGCTTGTGGTTATGTCATTTGGATTGACTAATGCTTCGGCGACTTTTGTGGATTTGATGAATAGGGTGTTTAGACGATACCTTCATATGTTTGTCATTGTATTAATTGATGATATTTTGATTTACTCCCAAAGTGAGGAAGAGCATGCCGATTATTTGAGGATTGTATTGAAAATTCTTAGGGATCATGAGTTATATGCTAAGTTGAATAAATGTGAGTTTTGGTTGAGGTCTGTGCCTTTCCTTGGTCACATTATGTCCAATAAAGGTATTGAGGTTGATCCTAAGATGACCGATGTGGTTAGAAATTGGCCTAGACCTCTATCTCCTTCGGATATTCGTAGTTTCCTGGACTTGGCCAGATACAATAGGTGGTTTGTGGAAGGGTTTTCTTCTATTGCATCTCCATTGACCTCGTTGACTCAAAAGAAGGCTAAGTTTGTATGGTTGGAGGGTTGTGAAAAGAGCTTTCTAGAGTTGAAAGATAAGCTTACTTCCGCTACAATATTGACATTTCTAGAAGGTTCTGTTGGCTTTGTGATTTATTGTGATGCTTCAAGGCTTGGCTTAGGATGCGTTCTTATGCAAAATGGAAAGGTGATTGCTTATGATTCAAGGCAACTTAAAATTCATGAATAGAACTACCCTACCCATGATTTAGAACTTGCGGAGGTTGTCTTTGCTCTGAAGATTTGGAGGCCTATTTGTATGGCGTACACGTTGATGTATTTACCGACCACAAGAGTTAGCAATACGTGTTCAAGAAGAAGCACCTAAATCTTCGACAACGTAGATTTCTAGAGCTCTTAAGGACTATGACATACGTGTCCTCTATCATCCGGGCAAAGCTAATGTAGTGGCTGTTGCCTTGAATCGGTAGTCGATGAATAATGTTTCACATATAGAAGATGATAAGAAAGAATTGGCTTGGGATGTTCATAAACTAGCTCGGGCAGGTGTTTGGTTGGTTGACTCCGGTGAGGGAGGTGTGGTTGTAAAAAATTGGTCGGAATCATCTTTTGTGGTGGACGTTAAGACTAAGCAAGCACTTGATCCGATTCTGGTTGAGTTGAAAGAGGTGGTTCTAAGGAAGGGCAATGAGGCTTTCTCCCAAGGGAGAGATGGTGTCCTTAGATATGAAGGTTGTTTGTGTATGCCTAATGTTGATGGCCTACGGGATCAAATTCTAGAACAAGCCCATAGTTCCCAATACTATATTCATCCGTGAGCCACATAGATGTAACGCGTTTTGTGGGAAGTCTATTGGTGGAATGGAATGAAGAAATACATTGCGTAAATTGTGGCTAGGTGCCCAAATTGTCAACAAGTTAAGGTTGAACATCAAAGGCCGGGAGGCTTATCCCAAGATATAGCTATTCCTACTTGGAAGTGGGAAGATGTTAATATGGAACTCATTTAGGGTTTACCACATACTCGCCGACAACATGAATCTATATGGGTTATAGTAGACTGTATGACAAAGTCGGCTCACTTCATTCCCATCATGGTTTCCTTTTCGGTGGCAGATTATGCTAAGTTATACATTAGGGAGATGATTAGGTTGCATGGAGTGCCCCTATCCATTATCTCTGATAGAGGTACCCAATTCACTTCTCAATTTTGGAAGTCTTTCCAAAATGGTCTTGGTACCAAGGTTAAGCTTAGCACGACTTTTCATCCCCAAACCAATGGGAAAGCAGAGCTTACTATCCAAACCTTAGAGGGTATGTTAAGGGCTTGTGTGATTTATTTCAAGGGTAATTGGGATGATCATTTGCCTTTGATTGAGTGTATTGGTATGGCTCCATTTTAGGCTCTTTACAGTAGGAGATGTAGGTCTCCTATAAGATGGTTTGAGGTCAGTGATGTTGCTTTGATGGGTTCCGAATTAATGCACGAGGCTATGGAAAAGTTTTGACTTATTAGAGAAAGGTTGAAAATGGCTCAAAGTCGACTAAAGTCCTATACCGATGTTAGAAGAAGGGATTTAGAGTTTGAGGTTGATGATTGAATCTATTTGAAAATTTTGCCCATGAAGGGTGTCATGAGGTTTGGTAAGAAAGGGAAGCGTAGTCCTCACTATGTAGGCCCATATAAGATTTTGAGACGCATTGGCAAGGTTTCTTATGAGCTTGAGTTGCCTAATGAGTTAGAATCGGTTCATCCAGTTTTCCATGTGTCTCTTTTGAAGAAGTGTATTGGAGATCCGACAACTATATTTCCTTTAGAAAATCTTTGCATCAAAGAGCGTTTATCTTCTGAAGAGGTTCCGGTTGAGATTCTAGACCGACAAGTCCAGAAGTTGTGAAATAAAGAAGTTGCTTCCGTTAAGGTATTGTGGAGGACTCAATTGGTTGACGGTGCTATGTGGGTGGCCGAGGCCGAAATGATGTCCCGTTATTCTCATTTTTTTCCTTCCGAGTGTTCCCTAGCTTGAGGTATTTTGCTCCTAATGGTTTATTTCTAGGATTAATGCATCTTAGTCATTCTCATGCTTCCTTATGCATGCATTCATTAAGTGTTTATTGCTTGACATTTTGTGATGAAGCATGCTTTAGCTTGGAGTTGATTTCACAATTCGGAGCCCTTTCCTCCAATGGGTCCCTAGTTTTCTTCAAATTTCAAGTTTCAATTTCCCCAAATTGAGTTAGGGTTTTGATCATTTCTTATGGGTTCTTCAATTATCATTCCAATTGTTGATTTTATGATTAATAGTGCACGATCTAGTGTGATAAAGTATCTTAGTGCACGAATTAGCGTTATTTGTATGATTTGATGTAGAAATTGTATGAACCCATGCATGAGCCATGATTCCTAGTTAGGAATTCATGATGAAGTATGATCCATGCATTATGAACTTGTGAAATTGATGAAAGTATGCATGACTCTAGTTTATTGCATGATTCTAAGATGAATTGACATGTACCCATACAATATCATGATTTATGAACATATGAATAGCTGGCATAAGAGATGAATGTTTCATGAGAATTATACTTATAACTGTTAGGGTGCATATAGCTAATGATATCCATGAGTTGTGAAATGGCTTTCTTCACAATAAGCAAAGAATATGAATGTGAACGGTTTTCTCACATAAATTAGGGTTCATATGGTTGAAAGGCTTTCTCACCTATGAATCACTTAGGAGCTATTCTAATGAGGTAAGCTTGGGAAAGCCCATGGTAGTTGAAATGTCTTCATATTATCTTAGCTTGGATTAGCTAACCCTAGGTACCTCTTCCTTGGTTAAAATATCAATAAGCTTAATTGACTATTCCTTGGGATTTTACTTTAGCACCGAGAGGGCTTTTGGGATGAAGGTTTCCGTTAAGTGTCTGTGGACCTTTAGTAGCAAATCTCTAAGTCCCATAACTATGTCCCTCGTTTGTTTTCTCTCAGATAGACACATAGCTAGTTGATCCACATAAGCTACAGATTTATGGTCCTTATCTTGGTAAGTAAGACACCCCTTCTATCGGTGTGGGGTAGATACCACTTGCCTTTTCGGTGTGGGGCAGAAAATGAATTCCATGTTATAGCTCACATGGTCTATGTCGGTTAAATGTAAAAATCCCATAATGATGAACTAGGGTACTAGAAGTATCTCAAGGCTTATGATATGATTAGCTTGCATTGACTATGTTATGCATTGAGTTACTAACCCTTTGTCAAATGATTTAGTTGGTCATTGCATGTTCACGATGATATCTCACTAGCATGATTTCCCATATGAAAGCATCTCATTGGCATGATTTATGTGATTATATGCATTTACTTCATATATAGTACTTTCCATGTACATTCATACTTGTGCCTACATTCTCTCATAATGTAGGGTCAGACAGTCATCCTTCGCACTCTTGTGGTTAGTTGCTTTCCGAGTTCAAGCTATCAGCATTGGTGAGTCCTCATGCTTCGGGGACTAAGAGACTTTTTTTTTACTTTTCGATTTCAGACTTGTATATGATGTACGGGTTACGTCCCGATGATTCCATTGTATTAGATGGCTTTTGAGACATAGTCAAGACTTCTGCTTGTAAGTGCTTTACTTCGATGAGATTGTCTATTTCTTTCCACATTATTATCTTCACCTTATGTATATGTATGCTAAGTTGCTTGTGTGGGGTCCCTCGGGGTCCTATACGCCATGTCATACCTAGGGGTACTTTGGGTCGTGACACTTTGATATGATATTGTCTTTTGAACTCTTAATTCTCTATGATCTTGTATGTATGTATGCTAGTGTCTTGTATGAGGCATTTCGGGGGTCCTGTATGCCATGTCACGTCTAGGGGGTACCTTAGGTCATGACAAGCTTTGTATTAAGAACACAAGGTTTTAGAAAAGATCCTAGGATGTCTCATAAGCCGTGTCGAATAGAGTCTTTTTTATGAGTGTGAAGAGCGCTACATTTATGAATGAGAGGCTATAAGATGTTCAAGAAACTTCGCATCTTTCATTATTCTTAAGTCGTGCCATTGAGTTTAACTCTAAATGTCTCTCTCCTAATCCCTATCCTATGCATTTCAGGATATGGCTACCCAAAGAGCTTATACTAGAAGAAATGCGAGAGGGAATGTGGAACAAGAAGCACCTCCTCAAGCTCCTCAAGTTTCGGCCAACCCTTTGGCCGAACAAGTGTGTAATGCAGAGTTTAGGTCTGTTTTCAAAGTGTTTGCTCAAACCAATAGAGAGGTTGTGGCTCTCGTGAACCCAAATGTGGGTACGACGGCATCAAGGGTGAGGGATTTCACAAGAATGAACCCTCCAAAATTTCATGGTTCTAAGGTGGAGGAAGATCCTCAAGAGTTCATTGATGAAGTGTACAAGGTGCTAATGATCATGGGTGTGACGCCAGAGGAAAAGGCGGAGTTAGATGCTTATCAACTTAAGGGCGTTGCTCAAGTATGGTTCAACCAATTGAAGAGTTAGAGGGCAGATGATGCGGGTCCTCTTGATTGGGAGAAATTAAAGGTTGCTTTTCTTGACAGGTTTTTTCCCCTTGAGATGAGAGAGGCAAGGGTGCTTGAGTTTATCAACCTTCGTCAAGGAAGAATGAGTGTGAAAGAGTATGCTTTGAAGTTCACACAATTGTCTCGATATGCTCCTTCTATGGTTGCTGATCCTAGGGAAAGAATGAGTAAGTTTTTTTTGGGAGTGTCCAAAATGGTGGTCAAAGAATGTCGCACCGCTATGCTTATCCATGATATGGATATTTCTCGTCTTATTGTTCATGCTCAAAATATAGAAGAGGAAAATCATAAAGAAAGGTCTAGAGAGGTAAAGAGGGCTTAGATCGGTGATGGTAATTTCTCACATTCAAGGTCTGATGGACATGGTCGTTCTAGATTTTGACAAAGGTCTTCTGGTCAAGAATCCTCCCATGATCCTCCGAAATTTAACAAAGATAGGGTGCCTAACCCTAAGCCTCAAGAAGGAAATGGAGGTGGATTTTCATCAGCTACTTGTTCTAGGTATGGGAAAAATCATGAGGGCAAGTGCTTAGCCTTTACGGATGGTTGCTTCAGATGTGGTAAAAGTTGTCATAAGATAAGGGATTGTCCATCTCTCATTCCTAAGGGAAGAGAAGGTAAGAAAGCTCCACCTAGTGGTTCGAGTTCCAATGCTCCCAAACAAAATTGATTCTATGAACTTCAAGCTCTCAATGAGCAAGAGGGTTCTACCGATGTAGTTACCGGTATGTTGAAAGTCTTTCACTTTGATGTTTATCCTTTGCTTGATCCTGGTGCTACTTTGTCTTTTGTGACGCCGTATGTGGCTCTTTTGTTTGATGTTGTTCCGGATGTGTTGCTAGATCATTTTCATGTCTCTACTCCGATTGGTGAATCCATTGTGGCTAGGAGAATCTATAGAAATTGTCCCGAATCCTTATCTCATAGAGTCACTCATGTTGATCTTGTAGAGCTTGATATGTTAGATTTTGATGTTATTCATGGGATGGATTGGTTGCATTCTTTTTACGCTTCTATTGATTGTAGGACCCGGATGGTCATGTTTCAATTCCCAAATGAGCCTATCTTAGAATGGAAGGGGGGAAATTGTATGCCTAAAGGTCAATTTGTCTCATGTCTTAAAGCTAGGAAGATGATTTCAAAGGGTTGCATATACCACCTTGTTATGGTGAGGGATGTGGATTCCAAAACCCCTACTCTTGAGTCGGTCCTCGTTTTTAATGAGTTTTTGGAAGTGTTTCTTGATTATTTACCCGGTATTCCTCCCGAAAGGTAAATACACTTCAGTATTGACCTTCTCCCAGATACACAACCTATCTCTATTCATCCTTATAGAATGGATTTAGTGGAATTTAAGGAACTAAAAGAGCAATTGAAAGACTAGTTGGATAAGGTCATCATACCAAGTATTTTTCCATGGGGTGCTCCGGTCTTGTTTGTGAGGAAGAAGGATGGTTCACTTCGTATATGCATTGACTTTCACCAATTGAACAAGATTAACATTAAGAATAAGTATCCTCTTCCAAGAATAGATGACTTGCTTGATCAACTTCAAGGGGCCAGTTACTTCTCATAGATCGACCTTCGTTCGGGTTATCACCAATTGAAAGTGAAGGAAGATGATATTCCAAAAAGGGCTTTCCTTACTAGATATGGCCATTATGAATTCCTAGTAATGTCGTTTGGGTTAACAAATGCTCCAGCTGAATTAACGGATTTGATGAATATGGTGTTTATACAGTATGTTGACATGTTTGTGATTGTGTTCATAGAAGATATTTTGATTTACCCAAGGAGTGAAGGTGAGCATGCCAATCATTTGAGGATTGTGTTGCAAATTCTCAAGGACCAATGACTCTTTGCAAAGTTTAGTAAATGTGAGTCTTTGCTAAGTTTTGCGGCTTTTCTTGGTCACATTGTCTCCGGTAAGGGTATTGAAGTAGATCCTAAGAAGACGGATGCGATTAGAAATTGGCCTACACTTCTATCACCTTCGGATATTTGTAGTTTTTTGGGTTTAGCTTGTTATTATAGGAGGTTTGTTGAAGGGTTTTCTTCGATTGCTGTCCCGTTGATGGCTTTGACTCAAAAGAAGGTTAAGTTCACTTGGTTTGAAGCATGTGTGAAGTGTTTTAAAGAATTGAAAGATAGACTTACCTCTGCTCCGATATTGACATTTTCGGAAGGGTCCAATGGTTTTATGGTTTATTGTGATGCCTCAATAATTGGGCTAGGATGTGTTCTTATGCAAAATGGGAAATTCATTGCGTATGCTTCAAGGAAACTAAAAATTCATGAAAAGAACTATCTAACTCATGACTTAGAATTAGCGGCAGTTGTGTTTGCTTTAAAAATTTGGAGGCATTATTTGTATAGTGTGCATGTTGACATTTTCACCGACCCTAAGAGTTTGCAATATGTGTTCAAACAAAAAGATCTAAATCTTTACCAAAGGAGGTGGCTTGAGTTGTTAAAGGACTATGACATGAGTGTCCTCTATCACCCCGGCAAGGCTAATGTTGTGGCGTATGCTCTTAGACGGTTATCTAGGGGTAGTGTTGCTCACGTTGAAGATGGTAAGAGAGAGTTGGTTCGCGATATTCATAGGTTGGCCCGATTGGGTGTTCGGTTGGTTGATTCCACTAAAGGTGGTTTTATGGTTCACAATGGTTCTGAATCATCCTTTGTGCATGATGTGAAGGCTAAACAAGATCTTTATCATAATTTGATCGAGTTGAAAGAACTAGTGCTCAAAAAGTTCGTTGAGGCTTTCTCCCAAGGGGGAGATGGTGTGCTTTGATATTAGGGTCGTATGTGTGTTCCTGAAGTAGATGAATTAAGAGGAAAATTTTATCAGAAGCCCATAGTTCTCAATATTCCATTTACCCGGGAGCTACCAAGATGTACTGTTAGTTGTAGGAGATTTATTGGTGGAATGGGATGAAGAAGGATATTGCGGTGTTTGTGGTTAAATGTCCTAATTGTCAACAAGTGAAAGTTGAGTACAAAAAGCTGGGAGGTTTATCCCAAGATATTTGTATTCCGACTTGGAAGTGGGAAGATTTGAATATGGACTTTATTGTTGGTTTGTCACATATCCGAGAACAATACGATTCGATTTTTGTCATTGTAGATCGTATGATGAAATCATCCCATATCATTCCCATCAAAGTTTCTTATTCGGCGGAGGTTTATGCTAAGTTGTACTTGAAGGAAATTGTTAGGGTTTCATGGAGTGTCTTTATCCATTATCTTCGATCGTGGTGCACAGTTTACCGCTCAATTTTGGAAGTCTTTCCAAAAGGGTCTTGGTACTCGTGTTAAGCTTAGTACGGCCTTTCATCCTCAAACAGATGGGAAAGCGGAGCGTACTATCAAAACTTCGGAAGATATGTTTAGAGCTTGTGTAATTGATTTCAAGGGTAATTGGGATTATCATTTGCCTTTGATTGAGCATGCTTATAATAATAGCTACCATTCTAGTAATTGTATGGCTCCATTTGAAGCTCTCTATGGTAGGAGGAGTAGATCTCCTATAGGTTGGTTTGAAGTTGGTGAAGTTTACTTTATAGGTCCCGAGTTGGTACATGAGGCTATGGAGAAACTACGACTTATTAAAGGAAGGTTGAAAACGGCTCAAAGTCGACAAAAGTCCTATGCCGATGTTTTTAGGAGAGATTTAGAATTTGATGTTGATGATTGGGTTGACTTGAAAATTTCACCCATGAAAGGTGTAATGAGGTTCGGAAAGAAAGGGAAGCTTAGTTCCCGTTATGTAGGCCCATATCAAATTTTGAGACGTGTTGGTAAGGTTGCTTATGAACTTGATTTTCCTAATAATTTGGCATCGGTGCATCCAGTTTTCCATGTCTCATTGTTGAAGAAAGATGTTGGTGATCGGACGTCTATAGTGCCGTTGGAGAATCCTGGCATAAAGGATAGTCATTCGTATGAAGAAGTTCCGGTTGAGATTTTAGACTAGAAAGTTTGAAAGTTAAGAATATAGAAGTTACTTCCATGAAAGTTTTTCAAAGGAATCAATTTGTTGAGGGTGCTACTTTGGAGGCCGAAGCAGATATGATGTCCTGATATCCTCATCTCTTTCCTTCCGATCCTACTCTAGCTTGAGGTACCTAGTTCTTCATGGTTCATTCTTTGGTTTATGCGTCTTAGTTATCTCCATGATTCCTTGATTATGCATGTTTATGAAGAGTCTAAGGTGTGAAAATCAGCTAGCTTTATTGATTAATCTATGACTATGTGCATTGAGTATAAGTTGCATAAAGTCTTCATGAAATGATGTGTTGAACATGCTTTAGCTTGGAGTTGACGTTTTCCTACTCGGATATGTGCATTTATGGGTTTGCATTCAAGGTTGGTTTGCTAGTTCTTGTTTCTTACCCTCCTTGTGACGTCTTAATTCTCATTCGAGGACGAATGTTCCCAAGGGAGAGGTAATGTAATACCCCAGATTCCGAAGGGTGGAAAATTTCATGTTTTTATCTGGTTCCGGCACCTGCAGAAGCCATGTACGGTCCGTAGGTGGACCTACGAGCCGTAGGTGTGAACCGTAGGTGGCAGGGCAAATGTTTTAACAATGACATGTTTCCAAACCCCAACGACGGCCTTCCAAGACTGCCCATCATCTAGTGTTCGAGTCGTAGATAGGTCTCGTAGGTCTCCTACAGACTACGGTTGCCATGAACGGTCCGTCGACTCACCCATGTGCCGTACATGTGACCAGTCGTTGCAGGGTCCAATATGACAGTCTCTGAACCAAACGACGGTTGACCAGGACGGTCTATCGATAGACCTACGGACCGTAGGTTAGACCGTCGATGCGACCGGGCAGTTATATTTTAAAGGGGTGATTTAGTCTTTTCACCTAATGGCCCATTTATTAATCAAGGTCGGTTCCCCTCAACTCCTAACACTATATAAGCCCTTCTAATCCTAAAAACTACCCTTTCAAATCACTTTCAAGATTTCCCCTAATTCTCCTCTCTCAAATATTTATCTCTCTAGAACTTAGAAGAAGAAGAAGAGGTCAAGCTAGGGTTCAAGGAATCAATATTTTCTTCATCAATTGCTTAAGGAATTAAGACCCCAAGGTATGATATTGTTCATCCATGGAGCCCTTTCCTCCATGGAATCTCCAAAACCTCCAATTTTCAATGTATCAAATCCCTAATTTGATTTAAGGGTTTTCTACTATGATGTGGGCTGCTTCAATTATGATAAAATTACTTTCAATTATGGTTTTCTAAGCATGAATTGAGTTGAATTATATGTTTTAAGATGAACCCCCATGAACCCACATTAATTCCCCTAATTTTGATAGTTATGCATTGATGATGGGTTGAATTATGAAGAAGATAAAATTTAGGAAGTTTATGTGAACTCATGCATGTTTTTATGATTTAAAAACCTATGATTTATGATGAAATTGATGAATGATGAAAAATGAGTTTTATGAAGTATGCATGTTCAATTATGGAAATTATGATGATTTTCAAATTTCTTTAAAATTGAAGCTTAATTGAAGATGTTTTTGAGTTGTGAAAGGTTATCTCACATGTTACTCAATCTATGCATGTGAAAGGTTTTCTCACATGTAAATGATTCATAACTTTTTGAAAGGTTTTCTCAACTACAGTTGAATCAAAGGTTTAAGGAGCTATTCTATGAACTTTAGCTTGGATTGGTAACCCTACTTGTACCCTTCCATGGATAGTAAGATGAACAAGAATTATAACTATTTTGTGGGATTTATGCTTAGCATCGACAAGATTTGGAGATGGAAGCTCTCCCATTAGTAGAGGACAGGTTTTTAGTAGCAATCTCTTTATCCCTTACCTATGTGCCCCCATAGGATGATGGTCTATGATACACACTTGCTACTGGATCTACATAAACTATATGTAAAGTAAAGGGTCCTACCTTAGCAAGTAGGATGGCCCTATCGGTATGGGGTTAGACACCAGATTCTATGTTGATAGCTCACATGGTCTTACATGTCAGTTAAGGCTACTTCCCACAAAAATGAACTAAAGTGTTTTTATGATGTTCCTCAAGTAAAGTAAAGATGTTTAGCTTGCTTTGACCATGATAGTAAGACTAATATTTCTAACCTCTTTTATCACATGTTTTAGCTTGGTAATTGCATGTCATGAAAATTTCCCGTTTTAGCACGTTTTAAAAGGATTTTGTGCATTGCTATCGTACTTCGTATTTGATTGTACTAACACATACTCTTGCCTACATTGAATTGTTAATGTAGGGCCCGGTGATTCTCCATCAATTCGTGGCTAGAGCTTAGTAAAAGGATTGTTGAAGACTTGGTGAGTCCTCATCCATTTGAGGACATAGGCTAGTTGTTATTTCTTTTATGTTCTTTTATTTGGCATTGTATTGGGTTACGTCCCAAAATTTATTTCTCTTTCTTATGATAGATTGGCTTTGAGACATGAGATGTAGACTTCCGCTATTTTCTTAAAAGCCTTGATATGATATTGCCTTTTGAACTCTTAATTCTTTATGATCTTGTATGTATGTATGCTTAATGAGGTTCGGGAAGAATGGGAAGCTTAGTCCCCGTATTATAGGCCCATATCAAATTTTGAGACGTGTTGCTAAGGTTGCTTATGAACTTGATTTGCCTAATGATTTGGCATCGGTGCATCCGATTTTCCATGTCTCATTTTTTAAGAAATGGGTTGGTGATCGGACGTCTATAGGGACTTTGGAGAATCTTGGCATAAAGGATAGGCTTTCGTATGAAGAAGTTCCGCTTGAGATTTTAGATCGGCAAGTCTGAAATTTAAGAAATATAGAAGTTGCTTCCGTGAAAGTTCTTTGGACGAATCAATTGGTTGAGGGTGCTACTTGGGAGACCAAGACCGATATGTTGTCCCAATATCCTCATCTCTTTCCCTCCGATCCTACTCTAGCTTGAGGTACCTAGTTCCTCATAGTTCCTTCTTTTGTTTCATGTGTCTTAGTTATCTATATGATTCCTTGATTATGCATGTTTATGAAGAGTCTAAGTTTTGAAAATGAGCTAGTTTAATTAATTTATGTATGATTATGTGGATTGAGTATAAGTTGCATAAAGTCTTCATGAAATGATGTGTTAAACATGCTTTAGCTTGGAGTTGATGTTTTCCTCCTTGGATATGTGCACTTGTGTGATTGCATTCTAGGTTGGGTTGTTAGTTCTTGTTTATTACCCTCCTTATGACGTCATGATTCTCATTCGAGGATGAATGTTCCCAAGGAGGAGATAATGTAATACCCCGAATTAGGAAGGGTGGAAAATTTCAGGTTTTCATCTAGTGCCAGCATCTACGGAAGCCATCTACAGTCTGTGGGTGGACTTACGAGCCGTAGGTGTGGACCGTAGGTGGCATGGAAAATGTTTTTAAAAAGAAAAGTTTCAGGACCACAACGATGGCCTGCCAGGATGGCCCGTTGTCCAGTGTACGAGTCATAGATGGGTCTCATAGGTCTCCTCCAGACATAGTAAAATTCTGAAGCCCTAAGCTCAGACCTACGGTTGCCATATACGGTCCGTCGATTGACACACGAGCCGTACATGAGACCCGTCGTTGCATGGTCCAAATTGGCAGTCTCTGAATCTACCTACAGAAGGATTAGACGGGTCGTAGGTCCACCTACGGACCATTGGTAGGGGGCTGACAGTTATTTTAAAGGGGTCGGTTGGTCTTTTCACCCGATTATTTACTTTCTTACTTAAGTCGGTTCCCTCAAACTCCTAACAATATATAAGCCCTTCTAATCCTAAAATCTACCCTTTCCAATCACTTTACAAGATTTCCCCAAATTCTCCTATCTCAAATATTTCTCTCTCTAGAAGTTAGAAGAAGAAGGTGTTAAGCTATGGTTCAAGATCAAGCTTTGAATTCATCCAAATTCTCAAGAGCTTTTTAACCCAAGGTATGATAGTGTTTATCCATCGGGCCCTTTCCTCCATGGAATCCCTAAAATCTCCAATTTTCAACTTAGAAGTTCTTAATTGAATTAGGGGTTTTCTTCCATGTCATGGAATCCTTGCAATGTTGATTTAATTGATTGATTTATGAACTATGAAGCATGAATTGAGTTGAATTTCATGAATTTAGATGAATCCCCATGAACCCATGATAATTTCCCCCGATTTTGAAATTATGCATTTTTGCTGGGTTGAATTATGAAGTGTTGAATTATATGAAATCCCTATGGATTCATGCATGAATTATGATTTCTAAATTATGCGTTTCATGATGAAATTATGAATGACCTAAGGATGATTTTTATGGAAGTAAGCATGTTCAATCAAAAACTATGTTTTTCATCTATTATGTGGGTTCCTTCAATTATGGACAAATTGCCTTGTTTATGGATTTCTAAGCATGAGTTTGCATTGAATGACATGATTTAAGAGGAATTCTCATGAATCCATATGAACGCTATGATTTGTAAATTATGAGCATGATGAACTAAGTAAAGATGATGTTTATGAAATCATGCATGTCTCTTATGAATCTAATGATGAATTAAGGGTGCTTTGAGATTGAAGCATCAAAGTTTATGAAATTTTGATGTTGTTGTTGAGTTGTGAAAGGAAATTCTCATATGTTACTCAACCTATGAATGTGAAAGGTTTTCTCACATGTAATGTTTCATAACTTGTTGAAAGCTTTGCTCAACTAAAATCGAATCAATGATTAAGGAGCTATACTAATGAAGGGACAAGAGGAGATCACCCATGTTCCCTAATGTAGACAAGAGGCGACTACCCATGTCTACTTATGAGAAATGAACTATGTCTAATCAGTGGGAATTATGCTTAGCATCGAGTGGACAAGTGGAGATTACCCATGTCCCATAAACTATGTGCCACCATAGGATAATGGTCTATGATAGACACTAGCTAGTGGATCCACGTAAGCTATATGTTAACTAAAGGGAGGAACCTTGCCAATTAGGATGGCCCTATCGGTGTGGTGTTACACACCGGATTCCATCTTGATAGCTCATATGGTCTTCCCACAACAATGAACGAAAGTGTTTTTATGATGTTCCTCAAGTAAAGTAAAGATGTTTAGCTTGATTGACCATGGTTTATGTTTTATGCTTCTTAACCTTTGTGATGTTTTAGCTTTGTTATTGCATGTTAAAAAAATGTCCCGTTTTAGCATCTTTTAAATGATTTTTTGCATTGCTATCATACTTGGCACTTGATTGTACTAACACATACACTTGCCTACATTTACTTGTTAGTGTAGGGTCCGGCGATTGTCCATCTATTCATGGCTAGAGCTTAGTAGTAGATTGTTAAAGACTTGGTGAGTCCTCATCAATTCGAGGACATAGCCTAGTTGTTATTGCTTTTATGTTCTTTCATTTTTTCATTGTATTGGGTTACATCCCAAACTTTATTTTACATTCCTATGATAGATTGGCTTTGAGGCATGAGATGTAGACTTCTGCTATTTTCTTAAAAGCTTTGATATGACATTGTCTTTTTAACTCTTAATTCTCTATGATCTTGTATGTATGTATGTATGCTAAGTTGCTTGTATGAAGCCTTTCGGGGTCTTGTAAACCATGTCACATCTAGGGGGTACCTTGGGTTGTGACAAGTTCACATAAAGTTCATAAATTCTATCTTCTTCATAATTCAACACATCATCAATGCATGAATATCAAAATAAGGGGAATTCATGTGGGTTCATGGGAATTTATCTTAAAACATGTAATACAACTCAATTCATGCTTAGAAAACCATAATTTAAAGTAATTTGATAATAATTGAAGGAACCCACATCATTGAAGAAAACCCTTAAATCAAATTGGGGATTTGATACTTCGAAAATTTGAGGTTTTAGGGATTCCATGGATGAACACTATCATACCTTGGGGTCTTAATTCATTAAGCAATTGATGAAGAAAAGTTTGATTCGTTGAACCCTAGCTTGCTCTCTTCTTCTTCTTCTAACTTCTAGAGAGAGAAATATTTGAGAGAGGAGAATTTGGGGAAATCTTGTAAAATGATTGGAAAGGGTAGTTTTTAAGATTACAATGGCTTATATAGTGTTAGGAGTTGAGGGGAACCAACCTTGATTAGTAAATAGGCCATTCGGTGAAAAGACCAAACGCCCCTTTAAAATATAACTGCCAGGCCCCATCGATAGTCTGACCTATAGTCTGTAGGTCCATCTACGGACCGTCCTGGTCAACCGTCATTAGGTTCAGAGACTGTCAACTTTGACCCTGCAACGACAGGTCCAATGTATAGATCGTGGGTCAATCAATGGACCGTACATGGCGGCCATATGTCTGAACTTATGGCTTAAGAATTTTACTAAGTCTGGAGTGGACCTACGAGACCCATCTACGATTCGTACACTGGACGAAGTGCCATCCAGCCAGGCCATCGTTGGGGTTTTGAAACTTTTCATTTTAAAAACTTGGGCTTGCCACCTATAGGCCGTAAGTCAACCTACGACCCGTAGGTGGCTTCTGTCATTACTGGCACCAACCCAGAAAATCTGAAATCTTTCCTTCTTTCAAAATCTGAGGTGTTACGTAACACAAAGAGATGAATAGCATGACTGGACCTGAAAAGATGAATCATCTATTGAAGAAGAAGGGACCAGAACATGTTAAGAAAAGAGGATGATAGAAGTTCTTGATCCAGTGTTCGAAACATTTTCCGTGGATGTTGTTTCACTTAATCCAGCCTCCACCTTTACATCTATTCGGCTACTACAAAGTGGACCCCTGACACAACTTCACATATCAAGCTCGGTGCGTGACATGTATTCACATATTTTAGACCTTGTACAGTGTCTTCCAATTGGTCCTAGAGAGAAGTCCTCCACTACCTCAAGTATTCTTTCATCATTCTTACTTACTATATTGCATGAGCAATAGAATATTAAGGTTATGTTGGCAAAGATTAAGAGGAGCTAGAAGTAGATGAAGGAGCTTGAGAAGAAGAAGAGTAAATTCATGACCAAAATAATGGACATGCTCTAAAAGTTCTACGGTAAAGGAAATTATAAGGATGATGTCCTCTTGAGCAATGAGAGCTCAAAATCTAGTTAGCGCATCTTAAGGAGCCCCTCGTATTCTCTACTTGATTTCATGTTTGTATTGTGAGGACAAAATATCTTTTTTTTTTAATTGGGGGTGTTTCCCTTAGGGTCCTTTGTTTGTATGATTAATTTTTGGGTTTGCCATTCTAAAATGTTGATGATCTTATTTATTAGACTGATTATACCCTTTTTGGGCTTGATATGGATTTTTATGCTCTTGTCGAGCCTTTTTTTATTGATGGGGTACATACTTTTTGGGCTTTTGTTAAATTGTGATGGATTAGTCCTTTTTGTTTTCCTTTCTTCTTAGTTGTGTATTACATTTGATAGCTTCGTTGTTTTTAGTTTCTAAAGGCGTAATTGAGTGTCGATTCCTAATGATAGATAAAGTGACAAATTTTATAATGGAAATCATCATTTGGTTTTGAATGTATTATGGGATGATTTTGTGGTTATGCCTTAGTAGACATACGTGGTGAAGTTTTAGTAGAAATATGTGGTGAAGTCAGAGTAGACATACCTAAAAAGATGAAGGAATTCACCCAATGATTGGTTGGTTGACATCTTTTCTATGGATAATCATCGTCTTTCTGGGAGAATTTTACTTGTTAGTTACTAATCATGTAGTTGTGCATTGTGAAAAGTTGATCATACCTTTTGTGTTTTTGAAAACAAATGCACGATGTGAATGCTTTTGTGACAACTCTTGTAACGTTTTTTGTGACTCTTGACTAGTCAGTGGTTTTAAAATGTCATGCCATTTGTACTTTAAAATGAAAGAAATATTTGAGCCATCTTTATTTATTTTCATGCCTTTTGTGGTGAGTAGTTGAATACTTCCTTGTGTTCAGTTGTGCTAGCTAGAACTTTCCAAGTTAGTCTTTCAATCTTAGCCTTGATTGAGTTTTGTTGGAGAAATGACCTTAGGCTTTCTTTGTGATTCTTGGATATCCACTTGACCTAAAAAACCCATATTTTCACTAAATGTATCCCTAGTTAACCCCTTTGAGCTTAATACCATTTTCTTGGAAACCACATTACAAGCCTTTCTCATTTGAAAAAAAGTAAGCCTCTTTTGAACCATTTCCTCATTGAACTCAAAAATTGTTAAAGTTGAGGCTAAAAGACTAAGTTGGTGGGTGTTTTTTGGGAATTCATATGGGAGATTCTTATCACATGAGGGCTTCATTTTGAGATATAAAAAAATAAATCAAGGAATGGAGAAAAAGTGTTAGTGAAAGAAAAACACCGAAAAAGAAACAAAGAAAGAGAATAGAAAAAAATTTAATCCTCCTAGGTATGAAATTGTTGCATGTGGGGCATTTTGAATTAAATGAGATATAGTTTGCATTGGGTTGAGAAATTAAGAAAAGTTGTGAGGAGAAAAATTGAAAAATGTTGTGTGTAAGGAGGGTGTAATAACTTTCACCCAAATGTTATCCTAACATTTATTAAACCTACATTATAAGCTTGATAAAAGTCTTTTGTGATCACTGACCAAATGCTTTTTAGCCAATATTGATTAAAAAATAAGGGCAAGCATATATGTTGTGGTAATTGTGTGAAGGACTTGTTCATTATAAGAGTGAGTGTTTATTTCTTTTTCCCTTGTCTTGTTGATACAATGGTGAGTAATTTTGGAACAACTTATTTCTTGTGAGGGCATGTAAGTTGATAAAGTGGTGATTTTGAAAAATGCTAAATGAGACAAATGAGTATGTTATGGAACTAGTAAGTTTGAGTAACTTCTTGAGTTTGAGTTCTTGTCACTTTATTATTCTTGGTTCTTTAAAATGTGATGTAAGAATGAGGGGAGTTCTTTTTCTGAATAGTTTGCATGTCGTTACTATTTATTAGTACCAACCAAAGTCATAATCTTTGTGCTTAATTGGAAAAAATGTGAACTTGAAATGTGGGATTTGTTTTGAATTAATTACCTCTTGTGGTTTGAATTTGTTTCACTTGAAGACAAGTAGAGTTTTAAAGTTAGGGGTGTTGATGAGTCCAGGATTTTGGACTCATTTATATATTTTCTCCTATAGTTTTGCGTTTTCAATGTTAAGAATGAGGCTAATATCCATCAAAATGTTATTATTTTAGGTACATGTGGCCTACAAGGAGTGTTGATAAAAATTATTGGATTTAATATGAAAACCAAGTGAAATCAAAGCAAATTGGGGGCTAAAATTGTAAAAGTAAAATCTAGCATGATTTTATTCTCCCCGAATGTGGTCAATTGATCTGCAAACGTGGAGCTTGTGTAAACAAGGTACCGCAAACGTAGTAAAAGAGAGTCACAAATGCGGATGTGTAGTCAATGATTGACCATGAACGCACTAGTTCATTTAATACAACACTGCAAATGCGACAACTCTCCACAAACACGGAGATATAATATCCAGGCATCCCGGGAAGTTTTAGAAGTTCACTATTTTCATCCATAACTCCATTATACACTAATGAACAACAATTGTGAAGATTATTATTGATTCTACCCAGATTTGGAGAGTTTATAGCCTGAGCTTTTAGGGTTGCATAACATGTAATAATGTTCACTCTTTCTTCATTTCTCTTTTTAGTATTGCATGAATTGTAGGTGTAATTTAACATTGTAAAATTTTCACTCTTTCTTCATTTCCTTATTTTGTATTGCATGAATTGTGTAGCTGTAATTTATCATTGATGAATTGGGGTTTCGTGCAAGAAATAGATATTTGATGAGTTGTTGATTTTATTATTTTGCTATTGTAATCGATTGAATGCTTTCTCATTTATGAAATGGGTATTTGTTTATCTTGTAAACTTCATGCTTAATTGCTTTCCTAATGGATTTGATCACCTCCATGGACTTGCCCATTTACTTTGATTGAGATTGAGAGACTCAATTGTGGTTGGGAATAGTTGATTGGTGCATAAGTTAAGGTATAACAACCCATATATTGGATGATAGCTAGAGATAGTGAATCCATGCAATGCATACAATTGGACTAATTTTTGTTTCTACTTAACTAGGTTCGATAGAACTAAGATATATTTGCTTACGTTCGAGAGAAGTAGATGAACCATTGAGGTTGAAATGCACATATAATCTTACGCATGAATGAGTTTTCATGAGATTAAGGTGAAATGTATTGATTGAATTTCAATTAGCTTCCCAATTCCTAATTCCTTTTGAACCCTTGCTTGGTAATACCCTTCCTCTTGTTCCTTTTCCCCCCATTGTTGACTTTTACCAAACTCTGTATTTTAAAATTGTATTGTTCGTTTAGATTCAAACAAGTAACTTGTAATTCTTTATCTTTTAAATTAATGACACATTGTTACTTGCCGAATTCAATTTCGACCTTATACATTCGGTTATTATATTCTTAGAGACCGTGTACTCATTGACTTATACGACGGGTAATTGAGGGTTAGCACTCTCGCCTACGAACTGAAGCTACAATTGGTTCGAATATCAACATTGATAACTTGTGCTTTAACCAGCATCATGAAATAGATGCAAAGTTTTGTATGTCTTTCAAAGCAACATGTACTCAGTAGGCATCATAATCCGACTAAGAAAGAGAAGTAGAAGCAATATGAAATGCTAGAATCTAAACACAACAAAATTCAAGGAACGGAAAGCTAAAAGGAATGCATACGAGTGTACTAAGAATAGAAACTTAAAAAGTATGACTAACGAAATCTAGCTGGGCCCCTAAACACTGAAGGTAAACTTGTGCGCATGTTTAAGTAAAAATCCGAATGGACCTCCATAAGTCCAAGAGGTATACATAAGAGTTAACAACTATACCAAGACCTTGAAGATAGTACCAGAACTGCCACACCCTTCCATGGATTACAATCACGGCATAGGCACCCTAGGACCCAATTAAATCACCCTATCAGATCTCTAATCATAACAAAGAGGAGTCACCCAGTCAAACTGTAACACCTAGGATTTTAATGAAAAGAAAAGGTTGCATGTTTTTAAATCTGGTGCCAGCACCTACGGAGCCACCCACGGTCTGTGGCTTGACGTATGTTCCGTAGGTGGAACCGTGGTTGGCAAAGTACAAGTTTTCAAAAATGTCAAGTTTCAGGATTTCTCTCTACGACCCAATAGGACAGTCCGTCATTGTTTCTATATAGCTAAGATAGGTTCCGTAGGTGTCTCCCAGATTTGGTGAAATTTTAAAGGTTGGAGTATGGAATGACGGCATACACAGTCCGTCAATGGACCCTACGGACCGTACATGGGGTTCCGTCAGTTGAAGGTCAAAACATTTGTTTCTGAACTTTTCTACGGTTGACCAGGATGGTCCGTGGTTGGACCTAGAGGCCGTAGGTCCCAACCTAGGTCTTAATCTGGTTGTTATTTTTAAGGGCTCTTTGGTCTTCCCCCTAATTGTTTAGTGCCTAATTTTGGGTCGGTTACTCTTTAAAACTAGGCACTATATAAGCCTAATTTCTACCCTTCGTAATAACTTTTCAACTATTCCTAAAACCTCTCCAAATATTTCTCTCTCTAAGAAGAAGAAGAAGAAAGCTAGGGTTTGAAGAACAAGTCCCCCAATCCTCCATATATTTCAAGCTTTTGGCATTGAGGTATGATGACTTTCACCTACGAAGTCCTTTCCTCCATAGGGTTCCCAAATTCCCTAATTTTTAAAGTAAGAATTCTAAATTGAATTTAGGGTTTTCTTCTATCCTGTGGGTTCTTTCAAATTATGATCAAATTGATTTACTTATGCCTTTTTATGCCTGAATTTAGTGGAATTGCATGTTCTAAGATGAATCCCCATGAGCCCATGAGAAATACTATGATTTCTAGATTGTGACTCATGATGAAACTATGGTTTATGATAAGATGAATTTTACGAAAAGATGCATGTTAATTTATGAAATTATGATGATTTGAGACTTCTTTTGAGAGTGAAGCAATTAATGTTGATTGTTATTATGTTGTGAAAGGATTTCTCACATACTACTTAAAACATGATTTGTTAGAGGTTTTCTCACATAAAGGATTCATAAAGGGTTGAAAGGTTTTCTCAACTAAACTTGAATAAAAGTTTAGGAGCTATTCTAATGAAAGGGACAAGAGGTGATTACCCATTATCCATAATGATAGACAAGAGGTGATTACCCATGTCTACTAAAGATAAGATGAATTATGATTTATGACTAGTCCGTGAAAATTATGCTTAGCACCTAGTGGACAAGAGGCGATTACCCATGTCGCATAAACTATGTGCCACCATAAGTTGACTAGATAGACATTAGCTAGTTGATCCACTTAAGCTAGAAGACTATGGTTCTTACCTTGACAAGTAAGGACACCTCTATTCGGTGTGGGGTAGACACCGGATTTCATGTTAATAGCTCGCATGGAGTTCAATGTCGGTTAAAGGTAATTTCCCATAATAATGAACAAATCTTACTTTCAATGTATCTCATAAGTGTTTAAGAATGTTTAGCTTGCATTGACCATGATTTTATGACTTATATTTCTAACCTTTTTTATCTCATGTTTTAGCTTGGTCTTTGCATGTCATGTAAATGTTCCCTTTTTGCATGATCTTATTGTTTTATGCATATTTATCATACTTGGTACATGTCTGTACTAACACATACTCTTGATTAAATGGATTTATTGATGTAGGGCGTGACGACTCCTCCCCATCAACTCGTGTCTAGAGCTTGTACTAGAAGAACCTTGAAGACTTGGTGAGTCCTCACATTTTGAGGACAAGGCCACGTTTATCTTTCATGTCATTTACTTTTTTTGAACTTTGTATGGGTAACGTCCCAACTTTCACTCTATGAGTTTAGATGGCTTTGAGACTATGTATAGACTTCCGCTACTTTTGATAAAGCTCTTTGGTTATGAAGTTGTCTTTTGAACTCTTTAATTTCTATGATCGTGTACCATGTAGACTAAGTGGCTTGTATGAGGCCTTTCAAGGTCTTGTACGCCATGTCACGTCTAGGGGTTACTTTAGATCATGACAAACTTGGTATCAGATCGTGACAAGCTTTTGGCATTGAGGTACGATAGCTTTCACCTATGGAGTACTTTCCTCCATAGGGTTCCCAAATTCCTCAATTCTCTATTGAATTTAGGGTTTTCTTCTATCATCTGAGTTCTTATCAATTATGATCAAATTGCTATAATTATGACATCTTATGCATGAAATTGAGTTCAATTGCATGTTTCAAGTTGAATCCCAATGAACCCAAATGAATTTCATGATTTCTAGACTATGATCATAATGTGAGGTTTTGAGCTATGAAAGATGAATTGGGGATATTGAATGATTTTGAGTTAAAGATACATAAGCCCATGCATGATTTATGTCTTCTAAGCTATAAATTTCATGATGAAGTTATGAATGATGAAACGATAGGTTTAATAAATATATGCATGTTCAATTATGAAATTTATGATGATTTAAGATTTGCTTTGAGATTGAAGCATAACTGATGTTGTTGTTGAGTTGTCAAACGGTTTCTCACATATAATTCAAACCATGAATGTGAAAGGATTGTTCTCCCATAAAGGATTTGTAAAGGGTTGAAACTTTTTCTCAACTAAACTTGAATCAAAGTTAAGGAGCTATTGTAATGAAAGGGACATGAGGACATGGACAAGTGGAAATTACCCATGTCCCATAAACTATGTGCCATCATAGGATTATTGTCTAGATAAACATTAGTTAGTTGATCCACGTAAGCTAAAAGTTCATGGTCTTACCTTGGCAAGAAGGAAACCTCTTTTTTGTGTGGGGTAGACACCAGATTCCATTTTAATAGCTCACATGGTCTTAAATGTTAGCTAAAGGTAATTTCCCACAATAATGAACTAAAGTGACTTTCATGGTATCTTTTCAAGTGTTTTAAACATGTTTAGCTTGCATTGACCATGACCCTATGACTTATATTTCAAACCTCTTTTATTTCATGGTTAAGCTTGGTCTTTGCATGTTATGAAAATGTCACCTTTTATCATGCTCATATGGTTTTATACATAGTTATCATACTTGATACATGTTTGTACTAATGCATACTATTGCCTACATTGATTTATTGGTGTAGGGCGTGGTGACTCCTCCCCATCCACTGGTGGATAGAGCTTGTTGTAGAAGAGCCTTCAAGAGTCGGTGAGTCCTCATTTGTTCGAGGACGTTGCCTTGTTATTCTTTTATGTTTCTTTACTTTTTGACTGGTATTAGGTTACGTCCCAACGTTCTTTCTATTCTTTTGATAGATGTCTTTGGGACTATTTGTAGACTTCCGCTATGCTTTGTAAACTATTGTGATAATGAGTTGTCTTTTGAACTCTTAAATTGTTATTTTGTTGTATGATGCATGCTAAGTGGCTTGTATGAGTCCTTTCATGGTCTTGTACACCATGTCATGTCTAGGGGGTACTTTAGGTCATGGCAAACTTGGTATTCAAAGCACAATGTTTTAGAAAGGTTCTAGGATGTCTCATAAGCCACGTCAAGTAAAGTCTTGTTCATGGGTGTGAAGCACGCCACACTTATGAATGAGAGGCTATAAGATGTTTAGGAAATTCCACTTCTTTATTACTCTAAGTCATGCGATAGAGTGTAACTCTTATGTCCTTTCTACTAATCTCTATCTCATTCTTTTCAGGAAAAAGCCCATCGAAGAGAATACGTTAGGTGGAATGTGAATGAGAATGTGGAACAAGAAGCTCCTACTCAAGCTCCTCAAGTTCCGATCGAACCTTTTGCCGAGCAAGTGAGTAATGCAGAGTTCAGGGCTGCCTTTCAAGTGTTGGCTCAAGCCATGACGGCTTAAGCCAATAGGGAGGTTGTGGCTCCCCAGAACCTAAATATGGGTACGGTGGCATCTAGAGTGAGGGACTTCACTAGAATGAATCCTTCGGAGTTTCATGGCTCTAAGATTGAGGAAGATCCTCAAGAGTTCATTGATGAGGTGTACAAGGTGCTAATGATCATGGGAGTGACACCGGAGGAAAAGGTGGTGTTGGCCGCTTATCAATTTAAGGGCGTGGCTCAAGTGTGGTTCGAGCAATGGAAGAGTGAGAGGGCAGATGAAGCGGGTCCTCTTGACTGGGAAAAGTTCAAGGTTTCTTTCCTTGATAGGTTCTTTCCCTTGAGATGATAGAGGCGAAGGTATTTGAATTTATCAATCTTCGTCAATGAAGCATAAGTGTGAAGGAGTATGGTTTGAAGTTCACAAGATTTTCTCGATATGCTCCTACTAGGATTGCCGATCCTAGGGCGAGAATGAGTAAGTTTGTTCTGGGGGTGTCCAAAATGGTGGTCAAGGAATGTCGTACCACCATGCTTATTAATGATATGGGTATTTCTCTTCTCATTGTTCATTCCCAAAAAATATAAGAGGAGAAACTCAAGGAAAAGTTTATAGAGGCAAAGAGGGCTAAGACCAGTGATGGTAATTTCTCTCATTCAAGGTCCAATATGTATGGTCGTCCTAAGTTTCGACAATGTTTTTCTTGTCAAGGTTCCTCCAATGCGCTTCCTAAGTTCAACAATGATAGGGTGTCTAACCCTAAGCCTCAAGGAGGGAATGGTGGACCCTTATTTCCTACTTGTGCTAAATGTGGGAAAAAGCACGAGGGTAAATGTCAAGCCGGTTCTAATGCAAGCTTTGGTTGTGGTAAGATGGATCACAACATAAGGGATTGTCCCTTAGTGGCTAAGAATGAAAGAGATAATAGTCCACGGGTTCAACCTCAACATCCTACGGGTTCAAGTGGGAATCTGAAGCAAAATCGATTCTATGCACTTCAGACTCATCAAGATCAAGAGGGATCTCCCAATATGGTTACCGGTATGTTGAAAGTCTTTCACCTTGATGTTTATGCTTTGCTTTATCCCGGTGCTACCTTGTCTTTTGTAACACCATATGTGGCTATGAGGTTTGATGTTCTTCCCAATGGGTTGTTAGATCCCTTTTCTATCTCTACTGATATTGGTGAATCTATTGTGGCTAAGATAGTCAATAGAAATTGCCCCATTTCATTATTCCATAAAGTCACCCATGTTGATCTTGTTGAGCCTGATATGTTAGATTTTGATGTTATCCTTGGGATGGATTGGGTGCATTCCTATTATACGTTTATTGATTGTACGACCCTAGTGGTTAAGTTTCAATTTCCAAATGAGCCTATCCTAGAATGGCAAGGGCGAAACTCTATGCCTAAGGGTCAGTTGGTTTCTTGTCTTAAAGCTAGAAGGATGATTTCTAATGGTTTCATATACCATCTCGTTAGGGTTAGGGATGTGAATTCCAAAACCCCTACTCTTGAGTCGGTCCCCGTTGTTAATATGTTTCTGAAAGTGTTTCTTGATAATCTACCCGGTGTTCCTCCCTTAAGGGAAATACACTTCGGTATTGACGTTCTCCCAGATAGGCAACCTATCTCTATTCCTCCTTATCGAATGGCTCCAGCATAACTTATTGAATTAAAGGGACAATTGAAAGATTTGTTGGTTAAGGGTTTTATCCGACCGAGTATCTCTCCATAGGGTGCTCTAGTTTTGTTTATTTGAAAGAAGGATGGTTCACTTCGAATGTGTATTGATTATCGGCAATTGAATAAAGTCACCATTAAGAATAAGAATCATCTTCCAAGGATAGATTATTTGTTTGATCAACTTCAATGAGCGAGCTATTTCTAAAAGATTGACCTTCGGTCGGGCTATCACCAACTGAGGCTGAAGGAAGATGGCTTTTCGAACTAGGTATGCTCACTACGAGTTCTTGGTTATGTCGTTTAGGTTGACAAATGCTCTGGTCTTATTTATCGGTTTGATCAATAGGGTGTTTAGAAAATACCTTGATATGTTCGTGATTGTTTTTATTGATCATATTTTGATTTTCTCAAGAGGTGAGGATGATCATACCGATCATTTGAGTATTGTGTTGCAAGTCCTCAGGACCAACAACTCAGTGCAAAGTTTGATAAGTGTGAGTTTTGGCTAAGATCCATGGCTTTTCTTGGTCACATTGTTTTCGGTAAAGGTATTGAGGTAGATCTTAAAAAGACGGATGCGGTTAAGAATTGGTCTAGACCTCTATCACCTTCAGATATATAAAGCTTCTTGGGTTTGGCGGGTTATTATAGGAGGGTTTTTGAAGGGTTTTCTTTAATTTCTTCCCCATTGACAACTTTGACTCAAAAGAACGTTTAATTCACATGGTCCAAAGCGTATGAGAAGAGCTTTCAAGATTTGAAAGATAGACTTACCTCGGCTCCGTTGTTGACTTTACCAGAAGGGTCCGATGGGTTTGTGGTTTATTGTGACGCTTTTAGGATTGTACTAGGGTGTGTCCTTATGCAAAATGGGAAAGTCATTGCTTACGCTTCCAGACAACTTAAGATTCATGAAAAGAACTATCTCACTCATGACTTAGAACTAGCAGCAGTTGTGTTTGCTCTAAATATTAGTAGGCATTACTTCTATGGTGTCCATGTGGATGTCTTCACCGACCATAAGAGCTTGCAATACGTGTTACAGCAAAAAGATCTAAATCTTTTCCAATGGAGGTGTCTGGGGTTATTCAAGGACTATGACATGAGTGTCCTCTATCACGCCGGCAAGGCGAATGTGGTGGTGGATTCTCTTAGTCGAGTGTCAATGGATAGTGTTGCTCACATTGAGGATGGTAAGAAGGAATTGGTTCGATATGTTCATAGATTGGCCCGATTGGGTGTTCAGTTGATTGATTCTAGTGATGGTGGTGTTGTCATTCATAATGGTGCAGAATCGTCCTTCGTGTCGGATGTGAAAGAAAGCAAGGTCTTGATCCAATATTGATGGATTTAAAAGAAGCGGTGCTCAAGAAGACCGTTGAGGCTTTCTCCCAAGGGGGAGATGGTGTGCTTCGATATCAAGATCGTTTGTCTGTTCCCGATGTTGATAGTTTTAGGGAGTAGATTCTATCAGAAGCCCATAGTTCTCGATATTCTATTCACTCGTGATCCACAAAGATGTACCGTGATTTCAGGGAGGTCTATTGGTTGAATGGGATGAGGAAGGATATTGCAGAATTTTTGGATAGGTTTCTGAATTGTCAACAAGTGATATTTGAGTATCAAAAGCTGGGAGGTTTGTCCCAAGATATTAATATTCCTACTTGAAAGTGGGAAGATCTGAATATGGACTTTATTGTTGGTTTTCGATGCACTCGGAGGCAACATGACTCGATTTTGTTATTGTAGATCGAATGACTAAATCATCACATTTAATTCCCGTCAAGGTTTCTTATTCAACAGAGAATTATGCCAAGTTGTAGTTGAGAGAAATGGTGAGGCTGCATGGACTACCTCTATCCATTATCTCCTATTGTCCTACTCAATTCACTTCACAGTTTTAAAAATCTTTCCAAAAGGGCATTGGTAATCATGTTAAGCTTAGTACGACTTTTCATCCTCAAATCGATGGGCAAGCGGAACGAACTATTCAAACTTTGGAGGACATGTTGAGAGCTTGTGTGATTGATTTCAAGGGTAATTTGGATGATCATTTGCCTTTGATTGAGTTAGCCTATAATAATAGCTATCATTCGAGTATAGGTATGGCTCCATTTGAGGCCCTTTATGGTAGGAGGTGCAGATCTCCTGTAGGGTCATTTGAAGTTGGTGAAGTTGCTTTTATAGGTCCCGAGTTGATACATGAGGCTATTGAAAAAGTTTGACTTATTAGAGAATGGTTGAAAACGGCTCAAAGTCGACAAAAGTCCTATGCCAAAGTTATTAGGATATATTTAGAATTTGATGTTGATGATTGGGTCTACTTGAAAATTTCATACATGAAAGGTGTAATAAGGTTTGGGAAGAAAGGGAAGCTTAGTCCCTGCTATGTGGTCCTATATCAAATTTTGAGGCGTATTGGTAAGGTTGGTTATGAACTTGACTTACCTAATGACTTAGCATCATGGCATCAGGTTTTCCATGTCTCCTTGTTGAAGAAATACGTTGGAGATGTTACAACTATTGTAGCATTAGAGAATCTTGGTATAAATGATAACTTTTCTTATGAAGAAGTCTCGGTTGAGATTTTGGACCGGCAAATTCGGAAGTTGAGGAATAAAGAAGTTGATTCCGTAAAAGTTCTTTGGAGGAATCGATTACTTGATGGTGCTACTTGGAGTCCGAGGCCGATATGATGTCCCGATATCTTCATCTCATTCCCTCCACTCCTAAAAGACCCTTGAGATCTTGCATGAACTAGGTTGTGTGATGATTTGAAAATATGGGCAAACCTATGGGATGAAGCTATTTTGGAGTTGTAGTAAGCAACTACTTGAGCTTCTTAAAGGTAAACTCACACTCCTCAGAAAACTCAAATAGAACATTAAAATGAGTCAACTAGGTCAAAGGTGATGCAAGGATGGAGAAACCCTCCAAAAACCATTTGTAGTAGCCCGCTAATCTGACAAAGCTCCAAATCTCAGCAACTAAAATGGCGTAGCTTAATCACGAATAACATTATTCTTCACCAGATCTTTATTCCATCCTTGGAAACCACGTTTCCCATGAATACTACACACTCATGCAAAAATCCACACTACGAGAATTAGGCATAAAAAATCTAACCTCTCAAAGTCTTGAGCACAATCCTTAAATGTGGCTCATGCTCTGTTCGGCTCCGCTAGTATATTAAAATACCATCAGTAAAACTATTCAAAAGTAATAAAGATATGGCATTAACATACGCATCATCATATCCATAAAAGAGGTAGGGGAATTAGTCACCCAAAAAGATATCACAAGGAACTCATAGTGACCATAAACAGGTCCTAAATACAGTATAAGTGTTGTTTGTTACCCTAATCCTCAGCTAATGGTAGCCATATAAAAAATCAATCATAGAAAACTCCACGACACCCTAAACCTAGTAAAGTAGATCATCAATTTAAAGGATGGGGTAACAATTGTTCATTGTCACCTTATTCAACTACCTCAGTCAATATGAATTTGCATGGTGTAGTCCTTCTTCTCAAATAACACTGGGCACCCCAAGATGAACAGTAGTCCAAATGAATCCCTTATGCAAGAGATGCAGAAGCTAAAAGTGATGTCCATGAGATCTGAGTGGCCATCCAATAAGGAGGAATAGAAATGCAACGAGAATCGGGCTAGAGGTAAATTGGAGAATCAATATCACACTCTGGAGTAGACCAGTTAGATCGATAGGGAACACATCCACAAAATCTCAAACAACAGGAACTTACTCAACTAAAGAAACCTTTGTACTCACATCCAGCACATAAGCCAAATAAGATAGGCAACCGCTAGCCACTAACCTTTGAGTTCAAATAAAAGAAATAATTCCAAGAGGTGTGCGACTATAAGAGCCCTACAACACCATTGGGACTACCAAGAATGTCTAAGGTAACGGTTTTAGAAAATGCATGCAAGACCATGTGGTAGGGGGATTAGCCGTCTATGCCTAGAATTACGTCTATTTCTAGTATATCAAGCAATATAAGGTCAGCTCAGCAGTCACACCCCTGTATAGTCACAAAAATAATATAGAAACACTTGATCCAATAAAAAAACACACCCACAAGGGTCGACACATGCAACAGTGCTGCTAACGATTCAGACCTCATACTCAAATAGAAAGCATAATACAAATATACATATGAAAAAGTAGAGCGCAGATCAAATAAAGTCTAGATTGGTTGATGGCATTAAAGAACCGTATTTATGATCACCGCATCCAATACCTCAGCCTCTGCCCTCGTTTGTGCTGAGTACAAGTGGGGATGCTACGCATACACTAGGCACAAGACCTACCGTTTGATTTACCTCCTAAGGGACCGCCTTAAACACCCAGCTGACCTCCTGACGGTCGTAACTCTAGTCTTCATCTCTAATTGGAGGTGGTGCTGGTGGGGTAGGAAGAACTGCATATGGAGCTCATGCAATTCTCCTACACAAAAAGAAGTCTCAGGACTAGTGGTAAAACTCCCCACAATCAATTTAACCATGAAGTGAAGGGCTTAACTTAGAGTGCCCACCACGACTTGGACTACTAGAATGTCAACCAACCTAAGCCTGACTCAGGTCGGCATCACACCAACTATACCGGTCACCCTCTAAAGCCTGTATAGTGTCCTAAAAAGGCCGGCTAGAGTGGCCCTAGCGAAATCACTAGTGAAGCCTAAAATAACAGTCTGTGGGCATGGAATGGGACCCGTTGTAGATGCCCTAACACCTTTCCCTCTTTTCGCTAGCTCCTAGGCATTATGACAGAACTGCTCTATAGTGCTGGCATTGGCAACTACATCTAGAAATGAATGGCTCACTAAAACCATAGACTGGCCTCAGTCTATAACTAAAGTCTCAAACCATGGAAAAAACACTGAAACCCTCTCCTCTTCAGTGGGTAAGATCATAGTGTCATAGCGGTAGAGCTTATTAAACCTCACCTCATACTGACACACCATTAAGGAGCTCTTCTCCAACCTTAAAAACTGATCCCAAAGTCTATCTCTGACACTGTGGGAAATGAACCATGATAGAAAGCCTTAGAAAACTCAGACAATCATATCAAAGGAGATCCAACTAGCGTAGTCATAAAATAGGAAAGCCACCATTGTGTGGCTTGCCTATCAAGCTGGTATGCACGGAAGTCGGCTCCTCTCTCTACCAAGCCCAAAGTATAGAGCTGCTTGCGGCGAGTAGTGAGAAACTCATGGGAATCCTCTCTAATAGCCCCAAAAAACCATAAAGAAGAAATTCTCAAAAACACTCTGAGCATCATCTGCTCCTTTAGGCCCATAGCTTCAGCTGCAATCACTTGCTGGGCACCCCCAAGTGGTACCAAAACTTGAGGTGACTTTGCTCCAAGTAAACCCTACGAGGGTCGTATTTGTGCCACTGTAGCAACATTTGGGGACTGTTGCATGCCCCAAAGAACTGTCAAGAGCCGATTAATGGTGGCTTTGAGATCAGGAGCAATAGCTGGTCATAGTGGTTGTTGGGCAGGCCCCTGCCCAACTATTAAATTGGAACATAAGTTGGTTGAGAATCCGATGCATGCTCTAGAGTTCTCCCTCTACTAGGGGTTGTTGCTCAAGTCCTTGAAGTCTAAGGATTTCATCCTCTACCCCAAGCTTGGGCCCTACCTATTGCACCAATTGGAAAACCCCTGGATGATGAATGGTGCGTATAAGGCATCCTACAAAAGAATGAAACAAGTGAGATTCCATGAAACTTATGAGATAAATGCTGCTCAATATCAATAAAAAGAGAGAACATTCTAATGACACCATATAGCCCCCCAAAGATGGGAAAGTGATGTCTCTAGACCGACTCACACGACTCTACTAGGCATTATGTCTCTATAAGTGAGATTGCTAAATCAGAGGTTCTAATACCAAATATGTCACAATGTGATTTCTCATGTAATGGATGAAACCTACTATAACACACTAGTAGGTAAGCCAAATGTAACCTGTAATCGCAAGTAATAAATGTATGTGTAGAAACAAAGTGGAAGTGGTATTTTAATAATAGAAATTACAAGAGTTGGCCGAAGAAAATTAAAATATATATACACAATAATATATCTCCCAAAACATGGAAGTCACAATTACAGAGCTTCTAACACAAAAGACTAGAAGTACAAAAAGTAGAACTAAAATATAAGGGTTGTTTCAAAATGCAAAAGAGTAGCCATCAAAATATACATAGAGACATGTTAGTCTAGGACATCATGTGCTCACCCTCGCCTCTGAATTGAAGCTGCAATAGTCTCTAATATAAGTACTGGTAACAAGTGCTAGGACCTGCATCACGAAACAAATGCACAGTATATTATCAGTACAAAAATCAGAGGTACTCAATGGACATCATAGGCCGATTGAACAAGAGAAGTAAAACAAACATGAGATGTCAGAATCGAAACAAAATAGAAGTAAAGGAATGGAAAGCTAAAAGGAATGCACATGAGTGTACTAACAACATAAATGAAATAAGTATGACTGACTAAAACTAGCAGAGCCACCGTAAACAAAGAAGTTAGACTCGTATGCAAGTTTAACTAAAAACCCAAATGGACACCCATAAGCCCGATCAATACACAGAGAAGCTATGAACTAGACCAAGCCCTTGATATTTGTTCCAAAGTTATCACAGACTTCCATGGACTACCACCGTGATACACACATCCAAAGTTCTAATGAATTCACCGAGTAAGACCTCTACTCTGATCAAATGGAAGTTACCCAATGAGACCTTTAATCCAACGAAAGGGGATATGAAATAGAATATCCCGATAAGAACTCTAATCGTATGAAAATGAGATATATGCCAGGATGACACCCAGCTTATAACATGTGCATAAATAAGCCACAGTTCAGGAGAATTAATAAACTACAGAACCTCTAACCATAGAAAATGAACTTCAACATTTATAAGTTTTATCACAAACACAACACTAGCCAAACCATAGCATGAGACCATGTCAAAACTCCTCAGGGACCCACTTGAGCTTCTACTATACAAATCATTCCCAATTTACTAGTACGCTCAAAATAAACATGTATGCAGCGAGTCGAGCACAATGAAATGACTATGGAAGATATGGGAAAGATGAGTTGAGTTGTCGCCTAAATAAGGATCATGTGATCTTACTAAAGTAAGCTTCATAGTCAACATGGAGCCAAGCCACCCAAATGACTTCTGGGCAAAACGAAGGCAAAATGGCTCGAAACTATGCAATTCAAAGGTCACTTATCTAAACTTGGATTTATGCCAAACATTCTCAAATCAACAAATAATGAAAAAACCAAGGCATAACACAACATAAGGATGATCACAAATAGCAACCGACATCCTTCAAATCCTGAAAAGCCGAGAAAAAGCCTAAGACATGGATTCAAATAACTCAACATGATCAACTAGTTACCTACACCAAATTCATACAAATAAACATGGTTTCACATAATTAAGCTAAATCTACGGAATGGGAAGCATGGCTTACCTTTAGACTAAATATGTGGGCTCCAATTCACAATTTGAAAGTTGTTCCCTTAAGAGGGGCGTATGAACGTTGTCATGATATCAAATATAGAATTGCAATATTGACACAATAATTTAGACAATAACTTCACATAAATACAGACTCTATCTAAAATTGGAGTAAAAACAGGGAATGTGGGACCCAAACTAGTAGTTCAAGTATAACCTCCGTCAAAAGAGTCTAATTACCTCCCTAAACATGTGTCGCAAAATGGAACACAATTCGGGGCTCGCAATAGCCCACACAAACAACATGGATAAATCATAAAACAAGAAATATTAAAAGAGGGAAAGAAGCTTCTTTGAGGATGAATGTACCTCCCCCGTTGCGTCCCTTACATTTCCCAAATAATCAACCACGTATCCTAGCACTTAAAAAAAAATCCATGCTTTGAATCACAAAATTCAATGTTATAATGGAAGATAAATTGCCTAAACACTTTGAGAAACAAGTGTTGATCGCGTCTGATCTTAGTTTAAAATATCTAACCACACTCTTCATCGTGATCATAGGGAAAATGGGTCATGATCGTAGCCCATTAAAAATTTGACTCTCGTGAATGTTAAGGTCAGACCTCACAATCGCGATGACCAATAGTTGTCAATGCTGGTCAGCTTTTAATCACGATCTCGGCAAGAGGTTTCCAAATATAATGAGAAAAGAACCCAGCCTTTGCAATCACAACCAAGGGGCCTGCAAACGCAAAGGGTTAATTAGATTGCACCAGCTAATTCACATAAGCTGGATTGGTAAAGTTTTTAATTCTTCAATAGGGTGCTGGGGATTCATTCGGAACATCATCCGCATAAACAAAATATGCTACCCCATCAGATTTGACATTCTATACTCAACGAAGCAATCGAAACTTCCATCCGAGGTCATCTTGAAAAAAAATATGTCCCACTCCCGAACTCTGTTATTAGCTAAATTCTACATAGGGGCTAAGAATTAGCTTGGAAAGATTGGGATCCGCATAAAGGTTCGTTCTAGATCAAACATGACATTCCAGAGATAATGGAATCATCAGAATCACATCCTGAAGTCGTTTCCTTCAAAAAATTTTACCAAAATCAACTGTTAAAGTTTAAAAAGATCCACAACAAAGACACTAGCATAAAAACCAAATGATTCACTAGGTGACTGAGTTGTAAGCCTTAAGAGTTCATAAATTACTTGGGGTCTCTATAGAAATTCTCTAAACGATGAATAGAAGGTATTTACACTTAAACAACCTAGTGGTTCATTACAAATAACCTATATAAATATCATGGGTGATAGCACTTAATTTCAAAAACATTGACACCCTCCTCTCTATTATATAAAACTAAACACACATTTACCATTTATCAAGCCAACACAACAAAAACTGTCCTGCCCTAAACTCAAGGGGTTTAACTAGAACCTAATACAAAAATATAGGACTAAGATGACCCTAGTAAACCGTTTGCTAATGGTGCGTGGTAGCAACACAAAAAATAAAGAAAATAAACAAATAAATCTCTATTTAAAATTAAGCTATTGGCCAGAAGGGCCCCTATCAGCAGTTCTACAACGAAAATGACTATTCTTAACAGTCTAGATAAAGCAATTACCAGCTAGCACATAAGCCTATGTATGTCGTTGAGGCAACCATGGTATCTTGAAAATCATAAGCACTATATTGGCTATCAAAGCTACCATGATCTCTATATAGTAACTGAAAATGAGTACATATCTAAACAATATGTCTAGCAGCTATCAAACATCAGTGAATAAGAAAGCAAAGCCAATATGGCTAATAACATTGCTATACATCCCAACACACTTGTCTACAAGCTTCTATTAAATTAACACTTGGATAGGACAGGGCCCCGACTTACCCAAAATCTATAAATAGCAAAACAAGCAAACCACTGAGACTCTGACAACCCCTAGAGGAAAAGAGTCAATCAATTAGGCGGATAGGCAGTTATGCTATTCGACAGGTTTGTTTAGTCATTGGTAAGGACCTGTCGGCATGAATGCAGTGCCCCAAATTAGGGAAGTAAGTAAAAAATAATGTACCGAGCATGTAAAGTAAACTGAAGCTGAAACTGAAGTATAAATACTAAACAAAAATAGCAGGGCTAAAACACAAGTACAACACCCTATCTCCCTATAACAAGAAAATATGATCACATAACAAGCAATAACCTGACCTAGCTTCCATAAGGTCCGCAAGTACAAATATCAAACAATCCCGATAACAATCCGATCTAAATGATTTGAATGTTCATTTGCCATGAATCAATTCAATTCAAAGGCTCTGTGGTACAATATCTATGTGCTTCTCCGTAGATACAGCCTACCTAGCCCGTAGGCATGGTCCACTCGGCTTGTAGGCACGGTTTACCTAGCCCATAGGCTCAATTTACCTGGTCTATAGGCTTGGTCTACAAGGTCTATAGGCACGGTCCACCCAGCCCATAAGAACGATATAACAATCAATCTATATGCTTAAGAATCCTACAATATAAGTGTCTTCTGAGACCAAAAAAAGCTCATAGGTGGCAGTTAGACGATAAAATGTCACATCAATAACAACTAATCATAATTGATTAAAATTTAATCATAACATGCTTATCTAGTTAACTAATTAAGCAAAAAGTAGAGTGTCATGATAAACATTATAGCATATGTACGTAGCTAGATCAATAGGATATGGCTACAAGCCAAATATTTACAATACACCAGCCATAAAAAGCTTAGGCCTTTAGTATCACGCTAGAAGAGAAATAATAGCCTTAACATACCTTTCAACCAAAGCCCAAAAGGTGTCTCTATGAAGCTTGGAAAACAAAAGTAATGCAACAATTCAGAAATCCACAAAGCTGTAAGAACGAACCATCACTAATAAATAACTAATTATTAAAGCTCTAATGCCACACACATGACAAGCCAAGTCCAAACCGTAAAATGAGGACAATACAAACAATACACAACAGCTTAATTCATTGAAGACATGCAAACAATGTCTCAAAGGTGCGACAAGGTCTAGAGCCAATATAACTAGGTGTACTTCACAACGTTCAATCCAACGATCATCATACGCGACTCTAATAAGCATCACACCAAAAATACATTATCTCTAGAACCATAACCCCATCAATACACAATAATAATAGCAAAATTAAATATGACAAAGGGTCTGCCCAAAACAGCAGTTTCAAAAACACCACCACGTGGCTCAAAAATCTGTTCAAATTGTACTAGGACATGGAATTATGAAAGAGGTTTGTAAAAATAAGATTACCTAATCCAAAAAGCTTGAAATCATAAGCGTGAGATTCTGCCTCCTTGAAGCAAGAACAAATAGAGATTAAATCAATGAGAAAATTATACCATAATGATGAGCTCGCGACGTAGAGCAACTTCCGTTAAACTTTCGCGTTAAGAATCTAATTATTTATGGAGTATTTTGAAGCTTTATTTTGATTTTTTCCTGGTTTTTATCTTTTTTTTCTTGAAGAAAAGATGAAGGTTGTGGTCTTTTATAAAGATCACCAACTTAGATTTAGGGAGACCCGCTTTGAGCTGCCTACTTGTGCAAAATCACAAAAAGATGCATATCTCTATATTCTTAAGTTGTATGGAATTTTTTTTTAATGAGTTAGAAACTAGACTCGTATACCTTCAATTTGATAGGTCATGGGTATTCTAACACATTTTATATTAGCAGAAAGTTTAATTAACATTTGACACAAAATTTCAAAGAATACCTTAAACAACATTTACAATAACCTTTGCTAACTATATTTTGCAATTTTCCTTCCTTAACACTGTATGCACGAACATTGCGCAATTAAAATAACATGTAGAATATCCTTCCTTATATGTTAAGAAGTCTTAGTCACATTCAAAAATTATGAGTTAATTCCAACGTTCAAATGGGTGAGCTGTAACATCCTTCCCCCCTTAGGTACATTCACCTTAGAAGTTGTTAATATTTTGCATCGAAAACAATACAAGATCTTATAAAGCACATAAGTATCATACCTCATATACTGAAATGGTGGTCTACTCATGTGAAGGAATGAACAAATGGAGATACTTATACTTTATTTCCTCCGAGGCTTCCCATGCCAGCTCCTCAACATTATGGCTCCACCACAAAACTTTTAGACAAGCTATATCCTTTTTTCAAAATTTCTTATTTGTCTGTCTACTATTGAAATATAGACTTATTCATAAGATAGCTCCTTTGAAATCGGAACATTTGTTGTCGGCACTATATGTGTTGGATCTCCAATACACTTTGTAATATAGAAACATGAAAACCTAGGTGTACTAGCTCTAACTCTTGAGCTAACTCTAGTTCGTAGGAAACTCAGCCTATCTTTTGCAAGATTTGATAAGGCCAAAATGTACCAAGGGCTCAACTTTGCATAATATCATAACACCCATCATAGGTAAAACTTTAAGAAAGATTCAGTCATAAAAATTAAACTCTAAGTCTTGCCGCCTAATATCCACGTATGATTTTTGATAGCTCTAAGCTGTCAACAACTGAACTCTAATTAAATTAACATGTTCCATGACCTGTTGTACTAAGTTTGGTCCAAAAATTTTAATTCTCCAACCTCGCACCAACAAAGAGGGGATCATCACAACTTCCTTCAAAATCTAGAACATATGCCCTTAATATATCTCCGAGAGTGTATCGTATGCTCAACTTTGTTGTCTGACTGATGATAAAATGCGGTACTAAGGTTTACCTGCACCCGCAGATCCTTCTGGAAAGATTTCCAACAACATGTTATAAATTGTACCACTCTAGATGAAATAATCGTAAAAGGGACACCATGCAATCTAACAATTTCTCTAATATACAGCCCAACATAATAATTAGCTGAAAATATGGTCCTGGCTGGCAAGAAATAGGTTGATTTTGTCAGCCTGTAGATAATCACCTAAATAGAGTCAAACTTCTGTCTTGAGAAAGCATAACTTATAACAAAGTCCATGTTTAATACCTCTCATTTCTACATAGTGACGGGTATCTTTGGAGTCAGTCCACTAGATTTCATGTGCTCGACCTTCACATGCTGACAGTTAGGACAGTGTGCCACAAACTTTGTAGTATCTTTCTTGATCCCAGATCACCAGTAACTCACTTTAAAATCATGATATATCTTTGTAAAACTGGGTGAATAGAATAACGGGAATAATATCCTTTTACAATAATTTGTTGTTGAAGACCTGCGAAATCTAGAACATACAATAAATGTTTGTATCTATAGATACCATCTTCTAATATAATAAAGGCTAAAGACTCCTACTGTTGAGCCTTGCCCCTCAGCCGCATGAAATAAGGATCCTCTTGTAGCCTTCACCTCTGCAACAAGAGATGGCATAGCAGTGTCCTAAATTGTGGCCTCTCATAAGAATCTAACAACCTAATCCCCAAGTTTGCTAGATGATGAAGCTCTCAGGCTATCTCCCACTTCTCCATCCCAAATATCATAAGTTCACCATTGATTTATGACTTAGGTCATCCGATACTACATTTGCCTTCCATTGATGGTAAAAGGTGCCCACGTCATGATATTTCAGCAGCTCGAGCCATCGACATTGTCATAGATTCAACTCTTTTTTCGTGAAAATGTTCTGGAGGCTTTTATGATCTATATAGATTTCAAAATGTACACCATACAAGTAATAGCTCAAAACCATCAAGGCATGAATAATTGCAGCAAACTCTAAACTATGGGTTGTGTAGATTTTATCGATCTTTTTAAGCTCTATAGTAGTAGAAAAACTTACCTTACAATGTTGTGTTAGAAAAAAACCCAATATGATGCCTGAAGCATCACACTATGCCATATAGCCCTTCAGACCGTCTAGAAAAGTCAGAATTTGGGATTAAATTAATCTATCTTTAAGCTCTTGAAAGCTTTGTTCATATGCTGTAGTGCAATGAAACTTAGATCCTTTTTGAGTTAGCCAAGTCAACAGTGCTGAAAGCAAAGTGAATCCCTCTGTTAACCTCTTATTATAGCTTGCTTATCCTACAAAGCTATGAACTTCTATTGGGGTCATTTACTTAGGACAAGTCTTCACAACCTCAATATTCCGTATATAAAGAGGAACACCAATATCTGATACAACATGACCCAAGAGGTCCCTAGAATGGAATAACAACTCACAATATGAGATCTTAACATTCAATCTTTAACCTCAGAATACCTAAAACACTGCTTATCAATTTCCTCTATGATCCCCCTCTAAACATGAATATACATGAATCTCATTAATAAACACAATAATGGAAATGTGTATGAATGGGCTTAATAGGCTATTCAGAAGGTCCATAGATACTGTCGGGTAATTTATCAATCCGAATGACATCACAAGAAACTCAAATTTACCATATTAGCCCCTAATGGTTTTCTTAGGATTATCAGTTTCTTGAACTCGCACTTGATGGTGCCCTAAACATAAATCAATCTTTAAGTAACATCGAGCATCATGTAGCTTGTCAAGCAATTCATCAATACTTGGCAATGGGTATTTCATTTTTACTGTAATCTTATTCAGCTATCGCTAGTCTATTCATGCTCAATGAACCATATTTGTTCCACACAAATAATACCGGTGCACCCCATGGGGATGCAATTGGCTTGATGAATCCCTTATCTAATAAGTGTTTTGGCTGTACCTTCAATTCCTTTAATTCTATTGGTGCGATTCTGCATGGTTTAATTGATATCGGTCAGACATCTGGTAATGTATCAATATCAAAGTTAATCTCCCATTCTACAGGAATACAAGGGAGCTCATCTAGAAAACATGTGGGCATTTATTAACCACTAGAATACAATATATGTCGGCGGTTCTAGGTCAACATCCTAAACCTTACAAATATGATAAATGTAGCCTTTAACAATTAATTTCCTCGTCTGAAGACATGAAATAAATGTACCATTTTTTGTTGTTGTATTACCCTTCCACACTCAAACTACCTCTTCTTCAAAGTGGAATCTAACAATCCTCAGTAGGCAGTCGACATTGCTTTAATACGATGCCAGAAAATCCATGTCCATAATAATGTAAAACTCAAGCATCTCCAACACTATTAGGTCTGTAGAGGTCTGACCATCAACAATCTCTACTATACAACCTTTATAACCCTATCGGCAATAATAGTCACCAACAAGGGTAGATACAAGAAAAAGGTAATTGCAATTACCATGGTACTATAGAAAACTTCCTAGTAATAAATAGACTAACATATGATAATGTGGAGCTTGGTCTAACGAAGCATATGTCGAGTGAGAACAAACAGTGAGTATATATGTCAATACATAATACAATTCTTGCCATTGCCAAACCTAGATTATTCCCCTCTACCACGAACTTTACATGAAGAAGAATCTAGGCCTCTCTATAGATTCTATTAGATTTGATGACGGTACTGCTGATTTGGCCCTCTATGTTGAACCCTACTGCTTCCTCAAAGGATAATATCTCTGTATATTACCCTCAAGGTCTTATGATTAGCATGTTTTCGAGTCAAGATGACATCTCCGAATATATGATCGGCCAAAAATATAACAATGCAACACAACCGATCTTAACATATCTATGCAGCGGTACTGATGAGAGCTTGGTGCTCATGAGCTTTTACCCAGACATGGCTGCTCCTGGAGATCCAACCTGGCACCATGGAAATGTTGTGGTCGTGAACTTGATGGTTTCTTTCTATACAAACGTTAGGACCACACTTAGCATTAGTTTGAAACCTTGTTGGCCTAATCTCCGTCAATGACTCTTTCTTGATCCTTTCATCTTTATATTGTTGATTTCAAAGCATATCTATATTCTACATAATAGCCTTAATTTCCAATATATCTATGCCATTATTAAGTTAAACAATAGTGTAAGCACAATAACAAGTGTAATCTAAAGAACTCGACCCTTATGAATCAGCTTTATAGCACGATTTGAATGAACTAAGGGTAACTTTCCTGAACGATGTTTGTAGCATCTTGCTTATTTAATGTGGTGCATTAACTAATTTCAAACAAGAATCCAAGTGACATGACTTGTAGACTGTCTTGGATATGACATTGCTCTGATATCAAGTTTATCAAGCCACAAACTCGACGGTTTCAATTAGAACCTAATGCAAAAACATAAACCTAAACCAACCTTTCTAAACAACTTGCTAATGGTGCGGGGCATCCACACACACAATCAAGAAAACAAAAAAGGAGTATTTTGAAGCTTTATCTTGATTTTATCTGGGTTTTCAATTGTTTTATTGAAGAAATGACGAATGTGGTGGTATCTTATAAAGACCACGGACTTAGAGTTAGGGGGACCCACTTCGAGCAGCCTACTTGCATAGTCTCATGAAAATGTTTATATTTCTGTATTCTTATGTCGTACGGAAAACGGTTTAACTTGTTCGAAGCTAGACTTGTATAACATCAATTTTATAGGTTATTGGTGTTATAACCCATTATATCTAAGGAAAAAGTTGCATAGACATTTGACCCAAAATTTTAGAGAATGCCTTCACAACTTTTTCAAAAACTTTTGCCAACTTTTATTTCACTATTTTCTTGACTTTAACGCTTAGCATATGAAATTTGTGCAATTAAACTTACTCGTGAAACACCCTTCCTTATATGTGAAGAATTCATAGTCATATTCCAAATGTAAGAGTTAATTCCAACGTTCAAATGAGCGGGGTTTCAAAGACAAAATGAATGACATCACCATAATAATAGACAATGTTACATAAATAGATTACAATCACCTAGTCAATCATAAATCAAAAGCGTTATTTTTATGTTGTCACCAAAATGAAGTCTCAATCACGTACATAGTATCATTGTTTTCCAATTCTAGAGACTCATACATATCACTTACACTCACACTCACACTCACACTAATGTTCACAATGAAATTTAAACAATGCATGCACTATACAATAGGCTTATCCTTAATTTTTATACCTTTACTTTTGAACCGTTTGATAAGGATCACTATAAGACTTTATTCGGACTTTTATAGCATAGGGTCGGGGAGGAGAATGGAATATTTTGAAGTAGATACTATTGCCCTCCTTGACACTACACTAACTTTCATTTACTTTAACACAAAAAAATTTCCTCCCTCTTCTCCCTTTTCTTCATTCCTTTACATAAACGATTGGCCCCGATAGTTTTTAATTAAGGGTTTTTTGGTCTTTTCCCTAATGGATCTCTATTAATCTAAGTCGGTTATACCCTTAATCCAAAACCTATAAATACTTTCTAAGACTAATTACTCTCAATCTAATTCTTTCCTAAACTCTCCTCTCTCAAATATTTCTCTCTCCAAAAGAAACTCTCTTAAGCTTCAAGGAAGAAGAAGAAGCTAGGATCCTCCATTGAAGAAATTCAATCTTCACCAAATTCTTCTGGGTTTCTTTGAGGTATGATAGTATTCACCATTGGAGTCTCTTCCTCCAATGGACCCTCCCTTTTCTACATGAATTTCAAGGTTTATTCTAACCCAATTGAATTAGGATTTGTGATCAATCATTGTGGGTTCTTAAATTATGATTTCAATTGTTGATTTTATGATTCATAGTGCACAATCTAGTGTGATAAAGTAACTTAGTGCACGAATTAGCGTGAATTACATGATTTAATGTAAAGATTGCATGAACCCCATGATCCCAAGTAAATTCACCCCAAATTGATAATCGATGGTTTGATTGTTGGGTTGAGATATGGATTGATGAAGTTTGTGAATTCTCTATGAGATTATGTATGAAGTATGAATGAATTAAAGATAATTTTTATGAAATTCGAGTGATCAAGTCAAAAACATGATTTTCCTCTTTTATGTGGGTTCCCTCAGGTATGACTAAATTGCCTTGATTATGAAATTCTATGTGTTAGCTTGCATTGAATTGTAGTGTTTGAGATAAAGTCTTATGAACCCATGATTTATGAATTATGAGCTTGATGAACTAAGTAAAGAAGAAGCTAATGAACTTATGCATGTCTCATATGATGTTGATGATGAATTGAGGGTGCTTTGAGATTGAAGTGCCAAAGTTTATGACATGTAGATATTGATGATGAATTATGAAAGGATTTTCTTAACTAAGGAGAATAGGGAGTTGATTCAATGAAAGGAACAAGAGGAGATCCCTCATGTTTTGCCCCTCTTGATGATAATCAAGAGGAGATCCCTCATACCTATCCAAGACAATACAGGAGGAGATCCCTCATGTCCTCTATGGAGCTATTCTAATGGAAAGGACAAGAGGAGATCCCTCATGTCTACTCATTGTAAGGTAGGGGAGATCCCCCATGCTTTCTAATGATATGATAAGATTATGACTATGATTAATCCGTGGGAAGTATGCTTAGTATCGAGTGGTCAAGTGGCGATTACCCATGTCCCGTAACCTATGTGCCACCATAGGGTGATGGTCTATGATAGACACTAGCTAGTGGATCCACATAAGCTAAGAAGTTCATGGTCCTACCTTGGCAAGTAGGACACCTCTTTTCGGTGTGGGGTAGACACCGGAATCAATGATAATAGCTCACATGGTCTTACATGTCGGTTAAGGCTTTTCCCCACAAGTTAATGAACAAGTGTTCTCATGATGAAGTAAAGTAAAGAAAAGATGATTTAGCTTGCTTTGGCCTTGATATATGCTTTATGTTTCATGTTTATCATGTTTTTAGCTATGCCATTGCATGTCATGATTATGTCTCTCTCTCTCTAGCATGATTTAGGTGTTTATGTGCATTGCTATCATACTTAGTACTTAATTGTGCTAACGCATATTGTTGCCTACATTAACTTCTTTGGTGTAGGACGTCGCGATTCACCTTCCACTCATGGCTAGAGCTTTAAAGTAGCAGATTGAGAGAAGACTTGGTGAGTCATCATCCATCCAAGGACATAGCCTAGTTGTTTTTATTTTCGTGTATTTTCTTTTCAGTCTCTTCGGATTGTATTGGGTTACGTCCCAAACTTTACTTTCTATGATAGATTGGCTTTGAGACATTAGATGTAGACTTCCGCTGTTTCTTTTAAAAGCTTTGTTATGAAATTCTCTTTCGAACTTTTATTCTCTGTTATCTTGTATGTAATGTATGCTAAGTGGCTTGTATGAGGCTTCTCGGGGTCTTGTATGCCATGTCACATCTAAGGGGGTACCTTGGGTCATGACATCGTCAATAAACACAATCACAAACATGTAAAAGTATTGCTTAAACACTCTATTCATCAAGTCCATAAATGCGGCCAGAGCATTTGTCAACCCAAACAACATCACCAAGAACTCAGAGTGACATTACCTGGTCCAGAAATCCATTTTCTGAATATCATCCTCTCTCACCCTCAATTTGTGATAGCCCGAACGAAGGTCGATCTTAGAGAAATAACTAGACCCTTGAAGTTGGTCAAACAAGTCATCTATCCTTGGTAGAGGATACTTATTCTTAATGGTGACCTTGTTCGATTGGCGATAGTCAATGCACATGTGGAGTGAACCATCTTTCTTCCTCACATACAACACCGGAGCACCCCATTGAGTAACACTTGGTTGGATGAAACCCTTATCAAACAAGTCTTTTAATTTCTCTTTTAGTTCCTTAAGTTCCGTTGGGGCCATTCTATAAGGAAGAATAGAAATAGGTTGCGTATCGGGGAGAAGGTCAACACCGAAGTCTATTTCCCTTTCGGGAGGAATACGGGGTAAATCACCAGGAAATACTCCCGGAAACTCATTAACAATGGGGACCGACTCAAGAGTAGGGCTTTCGGAATCTACATCCCTCACCCTAACAAGATGGTGAATGCAACCCTTAGAGATCATCTTTCTAGCTTTTAGGTAAGAAACAAATTGACCTCTAAACATAGAATTTCCCCCCTTCCACTCTAGGATAGGCTAATTTGGGAATTGAAATCTTACCATTCGGGTCCTACAATCAATCGAGGCATAACAAGCATGCAACAAATCCAACCCAAGAATAACATCAAAATCTAGCATATCAAGTTCTACAAAACAACATGAGTGACTATATGGGATAAGGAGAGGGGGCAATCTCTATAAACTCTCTTAGCCATGATAGATTCTCCATACGGAGTAGAGACACGAAAAGGATCTAGCAACACATTCGGAACAACATCAAACCTCATAGCCACATATGGCGTGACAAAAGACAAGGTAGCACCTGGATCAAGCAAAGCATAAACATCAAAGTGGAAACTTTCAACATACCGGTTACCACATCGGGAGAGCTCTCTTGTCCATGATGACCTTGAAGGGCATAAAATTTGTTTTGCTTCTGATTCCCACTAGAACTTGATGGATTTTTTGATTGAACGCGTCGACGGTTATCCTCTTCATTCTTAGCCGCTAAGGGGCGATCCCTTACCTTGTGATCCGTCTTACCATAAACAAAGCATGCATTAGAATAGGTAGACATTTGCCTTCATGCTTTCTCCCACACTTAGGACAAGTAGACAATGAAGAACCACCACCATTTCCTCCTTGCGGCTTAAGGTTAGACAGCCTATCTTTGTTGAACTTAGGAGGAGCATTGGATGAGCCTTGGTTAGAGAACCTTTGTCAAAATCTAGGACGATCATGTCCATCGTACCTTGAGTGTGAGAAGTTACAATCACCGGTCCTAGCCCTCATAGTCTCTCTAGACCTTTCCTTGAGCTTTTCTTCCTCTATTTGTTGAGCATACACCATGAAACGAAAAATATCCATGTCATTAACAAGCATAGCGGTGCGGTGTTCTTTAACCAACATTTCGGACACTCCCGAAACAAACTTGCTCATTCATGCCCTAGGATCGGCAACTATGGAAGGAGCATATTGCGACAATTGTGTGAACTTCAAAGCATACTCTTTCACAATCATATTCCCTTGACGAAGATTGATGAACTCAAGCACCCTTGCCTCCCTCATCCCAAAGGGAAAGAACCTATCAAGGAAAGCAACCTTGAATTTCTCCCAATCAAGAGGACCCTCATTGACCACCCTCTCACTCTTCCATTGATTGAACCCAGTTTGGGCATCACCCTTGAGTTGATAAGCAACCAACTCCGCTTTCTCTTTCGGCGTCAAACCCATAATCATCAGCACCTTGTATTCTTCATCAATGAATTCCTGAGGATCTTCCTCAACCTTAGAGCCATGGAATTCCAGAGGATCCATCCTCGTAAAGTCCCTAACTCTTGATTCCGCCGTACCCACATTTGGGTTCATGGGAGCCACCACTTCTCTATTGGCTTGAACCATCACGGCTTGAGCCAACACTTAGAAAGCAACCCTAAACTCCGCATTAGTAACTTGTTCCGCCAAAGGGTCGGCCAGAACTTGAGGAGCTTGAGGAGGAGCTTCTTATTCCACATTCTCTCCCATGTTTCTTCTAGCATAAGCTCTTCGGATAGCCGTATCCTGAAACACAAAGGATAGGGATTAGCAGAGAGACTTATAGAGTTAGACTCTATTGCACGGCTTAGGAATACTGAAAGAAGTGAAATTTCTTAAACGTCTTATAGCCTCTCATTCATAAGTGTGGCGCATTTCACACTCATGAACAAAACTCTATTTGACGTGGCTTATGAGACATCCTTGGATCTTTCTAAAACCTTGTGCTCTGAATACCAAGTTTGTCACGACCCAAGGTACCCCCTAGATGTGACATGGCGTACAAGTCCCCGAGAGGCTTTATACAAGCCACTTAGCATACATACATACAAGATCATAAAGAGATAGAGTTCGAAAGAGATTTTCATATCAAAGCTTTTAAAGGAAACAACGGAAGTCTACATCTCATGTCTCAAAGCCAATCTAATATAAAGAACAAGGTATGGGATGTAACCCAATACAAATCTGAAACGGAAATGAAAATACATGAAAGAAAATAAGTACTAGGCTATGTCCTCGGATGGATGAGGACTCACCAAGTCTTCTATCAAATCTCAAATTAAGCTCTAGCCATGAGTGGATGGTGAATCACCACGTCCTACATAAAAGAAGTTAATGTGGGCAAGAGTATGAGTTAGCATAATTAAATACTAAGTACGATAGCAATGCACATAAACACATAAACCATGCTAGAGTGAGGTATAATCATGACATGCAAGGGCCACGCTAACACATGATAAAAAGCATAAGGAAAATGAAGCATAAAGCATGTACCATGGCAAAAGCAAGCTATGACATCTTAGAATTCTTCTCTTTACTTTATCATAGGAACACTTGTGTTCATTGACTTGTGGGGAATATCCTTAACCGACATATACGACAATGTGAGCTATCAACATGGAATCTGGTGTCTACCCCACACCGAAAAGAGGTGTTCTACTTGCCAAGACCATGAACTTCTTAGCTTATGTGGATCCACTAGCTAGTGTCTTATCATAGACCATCAACCTATAGTGGCACATAGGTTATGGGACATGGGTAATCGCCACTTTTCCACTCGGTACTAAGCATACTTCCCACGGATTAATCATAGTTCATTTTATCTTAGGTAGACATGGGTTGTCGCCTCTTGTCTACATTAGGGAACATGGGTAATCGCCTCTTGTCCCTTCATTGATTAGAATAGCTCCTTAAGAACATGGGTAATCGTCTCTTGTTCTTCTATTAGTCATGTTGGGAGAATTACACCTTTCACCACTCAACCATAACATAATCGATTCATAACTTTGGTACTTTACTCTCAAAGCACCCTTAACTCATTACCAACTTCATATGAGACATGCATAAGTTCATTAGCTTTATCTTTACTTAGTTCATCATGCTCATAGTTCATAGATCATAGAGTTTATATGGGTTCATGTAAGTTCAACTCATATCATGCAAATTAATGCAAGTTCATGCTTAGAAAGCCATAATTAGAACAATTTACCTATACTTGAAGGAACTCACATAATAGAGGAAAATCATGCTAAATTCATAGGATTATCCTCAATTCATTCATAATTCATGCTTAGTTTCATAAAGATACCATAAACTTCATCAATTCATAGCTCAACCCAACAATCAAAACATAAATTATTAAATTGGGGAGAATTAGCTTGGGATCATGGGGGTTCATGAAATCTTTACATCAAATCATATGATTCATGCTAATTCGTGCACTAAGTTACTTTATCACACTAGATTGTGCACTAAGAATCATAAACTCAACAACTGAAATCATAATTGAAGAAGTCACAATAATTGATCAAAACCCTAATTAAATTCGGGTAGAGTAAACCATAAAATTTTGAAGAAAAGGGAGGACCCATTGGAGGAAAGGACTCCTAATGGTGAACACTATCATACCTCAAAGGAACCCACAAGAATTTGGTGAAGATTGAAGGTCTTCAATGGAGGATCCTAGCTTCTTCTTCTTCCTTGAAGTTTGAGAAAGTTTCTTTTAGAGAGAGATATATTTGAGAGGAGATATTTGGGAATGAAATATAATGAGAGAAATTAGGTTTAAGAAGTATTTATAGAGTTAGATTAGGGGTATAACAGACTTAGCTTATTAGGAAATCAACTTGGGAAAAGACTATAAAGCCCTTAACTAATAACTGTCGGTGCCAATCGATGGACAGGATCTACAGTCCGTACATCATTTGACGGACCATACTATTTTTCCGTCAATTGATTCAGAAGGTTCATTTTTGGCTGAAAATTTGGCCATGTCCGGAAGGCATCTATGGAACCCATCTACGGCCCGTCAACTGAACTATGAACGGTCCTGCTACTCCGTCGGTCAAAGTTCAGAAACTTGGAAATCCTGAAATTTCACAGTGCCATTGACGGTCCCCACCTACGGCCCGTAGGTGGCCTCCGTAGGTCACTGTCTATAGGTGAGTTCTGTAATTTAAGTTTTTTGAAAGCTTGGGGTATTACACATATTCTTAAAGGTAACTTTATCTTGTTTGTGGTAGTCAATGCACATACGAAGTGAACCATCTTTCTTCCTTACGAACGAGATCGGAGCACCCCATGGAGAAACACTTGGTCGAATGAAATCCTTATCCAACAAATCCTTCAATTGCTCCTTTAGTTCCTTAAGTTCCGTCGGAGCCATTCTATAAGGAGGAATAGAAATAGGCTGTGTATCCAGGAGAAGGTCAATACTGAAGTCTATTTCCCTTTTGAGAGGAATATCGGGTAAATCATCGGGAAACACTTCCGAAAACTCATTAATAACGGGGACCAACTAAAGAGTAGGGGTTTTGGAATCTATATCCCTCACCCTAACAAGATGGTATATGAAACCCTTCGAAATCATCTTTCTAGCTTTAAGACAAGAAACAAATTGACATCTAACCGTAGAGTTTACCCCCTTCCACTCTAGGATAGGCTCATTTTGAAATTGAAACTTGACCATTCGGGTCCTACAACCAACAGAAGCATAACAAGAATGCAACAAATCCATCCCAAGAGTAACATCAAAATCCAACATATCAAGTTCTACGAGATCAACATAAGTGACTCTATGAGATAAAGAAATGGGGAAATTTCTATAGACTCTCATAGCCACAATAGATTCACCAATCAGAGTAGAGACACGAAAAGGATCTAGCAACACATCCAGAACAACATCAAACCTCATGGCCACGTATGGCATCATAAAAGACAAGGTAGAACCGGGATCAAGCAAAGCATAAACATCAAAGTGAATGACTTTCAACATACCGATAACCACATCAGGAGAACCCTCTTGCTCATGACGAGCCTGAAGTGTATAAAACCAAATTTGCTTTTGATTTCCACTAGAAGTTGATGGATTTTGAGGTTGAGTGCGTCGACGGTTATCCCCTTCATTCTTAGCCAATAAGGGGCAAACCTTTATCTTGTGATCCATCTTGCCACAACCAAAGCATGCATTAGAACCAGCTAGACACTTGCCCTAATGCTTCTTCTCACACTTAGCTCAATTAGTCAATGAAGAGCCACCACCATTTACCCCTTGAGTCCTAGGCTTAGACACCCTATCTTTTATGAACTTGGGAGGAGCATTGGAGGAATCTTGACCGGAACCCTTTGTCGAAATCTAGGGTGATCATGTCCATCGGACTTTAAATGTGAAAAGTTACCATCGCCTATCCTAGCCTTCTTTGTCTCTCTAGACATTTCCTTAAGCTTTTCCTCTTCTATTTGTTGAGCATACACCATGCGGCGAGAAATATTCATGTCATTGACAAGCATAGTGGTGCGGAAGTCTTTAACCACCATTTTTGACTTTCCTGAGAAAAAGTTACTCATTCTCGCCCTAGGATCACCAACTATGGAAGGTGTATATCGGGACAATTGTGTGAATTTCAAAGGATACTCTTTAACACTCATGCCTCCTTGATGAAGGTTGATAAACTCAAGCACCCTTGCCTCCCTCATCTCAATGGGAAAGAACCTATCAAGGAAAGCAACCTTTAATTTCTCCCAATCAAGAGGACCCGCATCATCCACCCTCTCACTCATCCATTGGTTGAACCAAACTTGAGGAGCACCCTTAAGTTGATAGGCAGCTAACTCTTCCTTTTCTTCCGGCGTCACACCCGTGATCATTAACACCTTGTACATTTCATCGATGAACTCTTGGGGATCTTCCTCCACCTTAGAACCATGAAATTTTGGAGGGTTCATCCCTGTGAAGTCCCTTACCCTAGATGCCACCGTACCCACATTTGGTTCATGGGAGCCACAACTTCTCTATTTGCTTGAGCCGTCGTGACTTAAGCCAACACTTGTAAAGCAGCCCTAAACTCTGCATTAGATACTTGTTCGGCCAAATGGTTGACCGGAACTTTTGGAGCTTGAGGAGGAGCTTGTTGATCCACATTCTCTCCCATATTTCTTCAAGCATAAGCTCTTCGAGTAGTCATATCCTGAAATGCATAGGATAGGGATTAGGAGAGAGACATATAGAGTTAAATTCTATGACACGACTTAGGAGTAATTAAAGAAGTAAAGTTTCTTAAATGTCTTATAGCCTCTCATTCATAAATGTGGCGTGCTTCACACTCATGAGCAAGACTCTACTAGACAGTGCTTATGAGACATCCTAGGATCTTTCTAAAATCTTGTGCTCTGAATACCAAGTGTATCACAACCCGAGAGGCCTCATACAAGCCACTTAGCATACATACATACAAATAGAGAGTAAGAGTTCAAAAGACAATGTCATAACAAATCTTTCTAGAAAAAAGCGGAAGTCTACATCTCATGTGTCAAAGCCAATCTAAAATAAGAAAGGGAAATGAAGTTTGGGACGTAAGCTAATACAAAACTAAAATGAAAGATACATGAAAATAAGAAACAACTAGGCTATGTCCTCGAATGGATGAGGATTCACCAAGTCTTCACACTTCTTCTACTAAGCTCTAAACCACGAGTGCGGGGAGAATCGCCACTCCCTACATCAACAAGTCAATGTAGGCAAGAGTATACGTTAGTACAATCAAGTACCATGTATGATAGCGATGCGCAAAATCATTTAAAACATGCTAAAACGGGACATTTTCATAATATGCAATGACCAAGCTTAAACATTATAAGGGTTAGAAAACATAAACCATGGTCAAAGCAAGCTAAAAATCATTACTTTATTTGAGAAGCATCATAAGGACACTTTAGTTCATCATTTGTGGGAAGTAACCTTAACCGACATCTAATACTATGTGAGCTATCAACATGGAATCCGGTGTCTACCCTACACCGAAAAAAGGGTGTCCTACTTGTCAAGGTAAGACCATAACTTTTTAGCTTACGTGGATCCACTAGCTAGTGTCTATCAAAGACCATCATCCTATGGTGGCACATAGTTTATGGGACATGGGTAATCACCACTTCTCCACTCAGTGCTAAGCATAATTCCCACTGGTTAGACATAGTTCATCCATCATAAGTAGACAGGGTTGATCGCCTCTTGTCTATGCTAGGGAACATGGGTAGTCGCCTCATGTCCCTTCATTAGAATAGCTCCTTAAGAATATGGGTAATCATCGCTTGTTCACTTCAATTTCATAGTGGGAGTATTACGTGAGAAACACTTTCACAACTCAACCGTCACATCAACATATCATAAACTTCGATACTTCAATCTCAAAGAACTCTTAATTCATCATTAGCTTCATAATTGACATACATGATTTCATCAACTTCATCTTTACATAGTTCATCATGCTCATAACTTCCAAATCATAGGGTTCACATAGATTCATGAGAAATCCTCTTAAATCATGCAATTCAATGCAAACTCATGCTTAGAATGCCATAAACAAGTCAATTTGACCATAATTGAAGGAACCCACATAATAGAGGAAAATCATAGCTTTTGATTGAACATGCTTACTTTCATAAAATCATCATTAGGTCATTCATAATCTCATCATGAAAAGCACAACTTAGAAATCATAATTCATGCATGGATTCATAGAGACTTCATAACATTCATCACTTTATAATTCAACCCACCAACAACAACAAAATTTCAAAATTAGGGGATTTGGCGTAGGTTCAAGGGGATTCATCTAATTTCATGAAATTCAACTCAATTCATGCTTTATAGATCATAAAACAATCCATTAAATAAACATTGAAAAGAACACACCACCCTTACTTCAATTGGGAAATTCTAACTTGAAATTTGAAGAATTTGAGGACTCCATAGGGGAAAGGGCTCCATTGATGAACACTATCATACCTTAGGGTCTCCATTCCTTAAGAAATTTGATAAAGAAAGCTTGATTTCACCCTAGCTTGCCTTCTCCTTCTTCTTCTATCTTCTAGAGAGAGAAATATTTGCGAGAGGAGGGTTTGGGGAATTTTTGTAAAATGGTTGGAAAGTGTAGATTTTAGGATTTAATAGACTTATATAGTATTAGGGAATGGAGGATACCGACTTAAGAGTAGTAAATAAGTCATTAGGCGAAAAGACCAAAATACCCTTTTAAAAATAACTGCAAGGCCCCATCGACGGTCTGACCTATGGTCTGTAAGTCCATCCACCGACCGTCGATGTTCAACCATCCTTGGGTTCAGAGACAGTCAACTTGGACCCTGCAACGACGGGTCCCATGTATGGCTCGTGGGTCAAACGACGGACTGTACGTGGCAACCGTAGGTCAAGACTTATTGCTTAATAATTTGACTAAGTCTGGAGGAGACCTACGAGACCTATCTATGACTCGTTGAAAGATCGAAAGGCCATCTTAGGAGACCGTCGTTAAGATTCTCAAAGTTGACATTTTTGAAAACTTGGTCTTTCCACATACGGTTCCCACCTACGATTCGTCAGTCCATCTACGGTGCGTAGGTGGCCTCCCTCACTAGCACCAGAACCCAGAAAATCCAAAAATTTTCCACCCTTTAAGTTTGGGATTACAAAAGTACTGAAGGCTCCGGTGATCGGTATAGATCTTACAATGAACTCCAAAAAGGTAATGCCTCCAGATCTCAAGCCAAAACTCGCACTTTGAGAACTTGGCATACAACCGATGATCTCTCAAAGTCTGGAGCACTATCCTCAAATGCTGCTCTTGTTCACTATGGCTCCATGAGTACACCAAGATGTCATCAATGAAGACTATAACGAAGGAGTCCAAATATGGCCTGAATACACGAGTCATCAAATCCATAAAGGCAGCAGGGACATTAGTCAACCCAAAAGACATCACAAGGAAGTCATAATGGCTGTAATAAGTCCTAAATGTGGTCTCAGGGATGTCCGTTGCTCTCACCCTCAACTTATGGTAGCCCCATCTCAAGTCAATCTTTGAAAACACTGCGGCACCCTGAAGCTGGTGGAACAAATAATAAATACGAGGCATAGGATAACAGTTCCTCACCGTCACCTTATTCAACTGCCTATAGTCAATACACATCCGCGTGGTGCCATCCTTCTTCTTCACAAACAGGACTGGGGCACCCCAAGGTGACACACTAGGCCGAATGAACCCCTTAACCAATAGGTCCTGAAGCTGATCACTGAGCTCCTTGAGCGCTGTAGGTGCCATATGGTATGATTGGATAGAAATAGGATGAGTACCCGGCTCCACGTCCATGGCGAAGTCAATATCCCGCTCCGGGGGTAGCAAAGGAAGGTCGGCATGAAACACATCTGCGAACTCTCTGACAATATGCACGAAATCAACTGTAGGGCCCTCCCTATTATGATCTTTAACGTATGCCAAATACGTCAAACATCTGCCAGCCACTAGCCTTTGACCCTGAATATAAGAAATCACTTTGACCAGCGTGCGACTACGAGAGCCCTGCCACACCACCGGCGAAATACTAGGCATGGCTAAAGTAATAGTCTTGACATAACAATCTATGATGACCCAGTGAGGGGATAGCCAATCCATGCCCTAAATGATATCGAAATCCACCATACAAGGCACAATAAGATCAACCAGAGTGTCCTGCCTCTGAATAGCCACCACACAGGATCTAGAAACCCGATCCACTACTAAAGAATCCCCTACTAAGGTTGAAACACGCAAAGGCAAAGTTAAGGGCTTAGGACTCACTCTCAATCGAGGCACACAATAAGCCGACATATAGGAATAAGTAGAACCAAGGTCAAATATGGGTGAAGCGGACTGATAGCATAAAAGAATCGTACCTATGATCACATCATCAGACGCCTCGGCCACCGCTCTAGCTGGAGCTGCATAAAAATGGCCCTGGGCACCTCTACCCCGAGCACCGTGCTGCTGACCTCCTCTCCTAGCTGGAGGTGCAACCGCTGAAATTGGCCTCACCGCCTGAGGAGCTGGTAAGGCTGACCTTGAAACAGGGCACTCCCTAGCCCAATTACCAAGCTCTGCGCAAGTGAAGCAACCGTGTGACGATCTGCTACCCGCTGAAGGCCGGCCACCCCGACCTGATGCACCTGAATAGAAACCACCTCGGCCCTGACTTTGGCCGGCACTATGCTCACTTTGACGGTGTTAGTCACCCTTTGAAATCTTTAACGCTGCCTGATATAGGTGACTAGACTTGCCCGACTGTGACCCCTGATGAACTCGATCTCGGGTATCCCTTGACCAACGACAGCCTCGCTGAAGCTATTATCTGGCTTAGTCCTCTTTTCGCTGCCCCTATGGGCCTCACGACGAAGCTTCTCAATAGTACGGGCATGGTCCACCATATCTAGAAATGATCGACCCATTGATAGCATAGATTGCGACTCAATCCTCAATTGCAGCCTCAAACCTTTGACAAAGCATCGGACCCGTTCCTCCTCTGTAGGAAAAATCATGGTGGCATGATGAGACAACTCTATAAATCTGGCCTGGTACATTGATACTGTCATGGAGCCCTGCTCAGACCTCGTAAACTCATCACGGAGTCGATCCTTGACACTCCGTGGAATATATCTAGCCAGGAAGGCCTCAGAAAACTCCATCCATGATACCGGTGGTGACCCAGCTGGCCTGGTCTTGATGAAAGAATGCCACCACTGTCTGGCCAGTCTGTCTAACTGATAAGGTGTGAAGTCAGCTCCTCTGTACTCCACTAACCCCAACGTCTGCAATCTCTCCCAGCAAGTAGTCAAGAAATCGTGGGCATCCTCCCCCACAGCCCCGGAGAACCTCGGCGGTGATAGCCTCAGAAACACCCCAACCATCTTCTGCTCTCGCAGAGGCATAACCCCATCCAAAGGGTTTGGCTGAACCATGGCTGGTGCTGGCGGTTGGTGAACCTCTGGAGCCGCTAGCGCAGGTTGGCCCTGCTGTGCTGGAACCGGCTCTGGGACTGGTGCTGGGGCCGGCAGCAGCTGCTGCTGCTGCTACATACCTCCGATAGAAGGTAGGATCTGGGCAAGCATGCCTTGAAGATTTGGGGCGGCAGCTAGTACGGGCGGTGGCTGGGTTGGTCTCGACTCCACTGGATGAGGAGGAATCTGATCTACCCAAGGCTCTGACTCTAGAGTCGTCGTTCTATCTCGGCCTGGTGCCGCAGCACCACCTCGGCCTTGGGGTTTACCTCCACTGCACGTGCGAGTCGTCCTGCAATAGAGCGGAACAAGTGAAATTTCATGAAAACAATCCACACACGCACGAACAGGAACCAAAACAAGAAAACATCCTAAGAACATCCTGTAGCCTATCGAAGATAAGTCACGGACGTCTCCGCACCGATACTAAGGACTCTACTAGATGCTAATTTGGTAAAAGTGAGACCAACGAACCTGGGGTTCTGATACCAATTTTTCACAATCCGATTAATCAAATCATGATGGGGCCTACCAACCCACCAGTAAGCCAACCAAAACCCTATCCTTGACTTAGCAGTAATAGGACTACGGGTGGAAACTGATCTCAACTAAGCGGAAGCAACAAATACAACACATAAAGAATGCTGAAGCGAAACCAAACTATATATACAAGACACCTCCAAGAACCCGGAAGTCACAATTACAAAATTACTAGCAAGAGTACAGGTCCAAAAAGTGGACCATGGAAACAAACTGTCTCGAAAACAAAAGACAAGTCAAAATATAAATACAGAAGGAGACAGGTAATCCCAGAACGCCATGTGCTCACCTTAGTTTCCTGAACTGACAGTTGCATGCTCGATCTCAACGCTAGTAATTGGTTCTCGGACCTGCATCACGAAAAAAGATGCAAATTGTAGCATGAGTACCAAAACAACGAAACCCAGTAGGCATCATAGGTCGATTGAGCAAGAAAGGTAAAACACAGGCAGACAAGATAGAATCAGCACAAACAGATGTCAATAGAACAGACGCAGAGAAAGCGGAAAGCAAACTAAGAACAACTAAGCTAAACCCAGCTGAGCCCCCCATAAGACCCGCTGGGCAAACTCGTGCGCAAGTTTAAATAAAAAAAACCCAAACAGACCCCCAAAAGCCCGACAGGTACACAAAAGAGCTATTCTATAGAAATGAAGGAAAACACAGCTCTAGAAGCCTCGACACCCATGGGTCCCGGACAATAAATGATTACACTTGGGCCTAACCCAATCATCAGTCACGAGCTGAAAATACCAAACTCTAATCGGGTAACATCAACCTCGGACAAGAAATCACACCTCTCGCTCAAGAGCCTAGCGCAGGAAATACCGGCTACAACCGGGTAAGGTCAGCTGCCTAGCTGGGACTAGTAGCCTACGAGCAGTGGCCTCACACTGGAAATACCTAGCTGCAATCATGTAACATCGGTTGCGGACCGGATGCTAGCAACCTATCCCCGACAGCCAGCGTTGGAGATAGCAGATGCTAATCGGGTAACGTCAGCTGCGTACTGGATCTAACAACCTCGAACCAGATAAAGCCACGAACAAACAAACAATACAATGCAAGGCTAAACACCACGGGCCGCCACTTCCACAAGGATATCCACCGAAGGCTCTAAGCCTTGCACACTCCAACCGTCAATCGACGCTACAACGACATCTTTCGGCACATCCAAGAATCACAGAAATAAGAGAGAAAGAATTGGAAGGTCCAAAAGCCACGAAAATGCCTAAACTAAGGCTCAACTATTAGACTCAAGTTTGCTATACTAGTCTACAAGGACCTAGTCCATCCGAAATGACGTCGGATACATACTCAAGTCAAAGGTTCATGGGACTAAGGCAATACTATCCTAAAATATTCTAAGGCCGAATAATCATAGAAACCAACAGAAATCAACATAAATCAAGCAATTATCCCGAACCCACGCATGTCTTAATAGATAACCACCCAGCAGATAATCCACAGCAAATTAACAACAACCCAAGCCAACAACTCAACCTAAGGCATGGTGCTATTCCCGAACAGCCCAGAAATCAACTCCAAATAATGAAAACCGGAGAAGAAGAACATAAGTATTAGCTACCCACCCCAGATTCACACACATAAGCCAGCATTTACGCATTGAAGCTTAATCTAGAAAGAAGGGAAGCTGTAATCTACTAGAAAGCCGATCACGCGCGCTCCAAGTCACTCTGTTGGAGCTTTTCCCTTCGGAACGGCCTCAAACTTCTGCCACCCTATAAAAAATAGAATCCCAGCGTCAATACGGTCGTTTAGACACTAAAATTATCAAATTCGGAGACAGACCAATTTTTGAGTCAAAATCAGGAATATGGAACCCGCTCCGAAATTGACTCTGTGAAAAGGTCCCAAATCCTTCCCCAAACTTGAATCCCAAAATGGAACACTCATCGGGGCTCCGATTAGCTCCATGCAACAAAAATAAAAAACGCAAAACTTTACAACAAAAAGGCTTAAGATAGCAAGTTACGCCTTGAATTCATGGAAAACGAGGTACACCTAATGCAATACAACCTAAACAACGAAGCCTGCGAGATTCTGAGCGCCTGTGACTTCAAATCATAAAAAATCGACAACCGAGAAGGGAGATATGAATTTTTGAATATTTCATCCAAATGAGCTCGACCTCCCTTAAATATCACTACTCTTCTCTACGAACGTGGCCCTCAGGCCGCGCGAACACGGAGGGAAGCTAACCTCTACTCTGCAAATGCGGCCAGGCCCCGCGAATGCTGAGGGATAGGGACTCAGACCTCCCTGAATGCGGAACCCTATCCGCGAACGCGGAGAAGGAAATCAGCCCTCACTCAACAGACCTCCGTGAATACGGATAACCTTCCGCGAACGCGGAGCAAAGGGACACAGACCTCCGTGAACGTGGCCTCTGGCCCGCGAACGTGGAGTAGACACTTTCACACCTCCACGAACGTGGAGAGTAAATGTCTTTGCAGTTTTGACAGCTGCAACAACTAAGTTTTAGACAATTCCAAAAGTCTTAAGGGGTGCTCAGGATTCGTTCGAAACCCCATGCATGCAAACGAGATATGCTACCCCCTCGAATTCGATGTTACAGCCTCAATGGCACAATCAAAATTTCCATACAAGGTTGTTTTGAAAAAGAGTGGGTTCCACACCCAATTGGCCGTTTTAGCCAATTACTACCGAAGGCCTCAGATTTTGTTTGGAAGCTCCCGGAAGTTCTGGAAGAGTCATTCTAGACCAAACTCGGCATTTTAGAATAATCGTGTTGTCGGAATTTTTATCTGAGCACGTTTACCAAGAATGTTGACCAAAGTCAACTTTAAGATAGATTTCGAAGGCTAAAGAGCTAACTGGCCCCAAAATCACACCGGAAACCCCGAGACTCGAGTGAACGATGCTCCTAGCCTAATTTGGCCACTCCGGAGCTGAATGAACTGTCAGAATTCCTATCTGAGGTCGTTTACCTGAAGTTATGACCGAAATCAACTTTTCAAGGTCCAAAAGCTCATAAACAGAAAAATAGGCATAAAAATTGAACAAATGACCTGGCAACCAAATAGTCAGTGCCAGCAAGTCATAAATTACTTGGGGTCACTACAAGAATGCTCTAAACGACAAAAATAAGGCATTAACATAGAAATGACCTAGGGGTCATTACACTGATGCAGAATGTAGCATGAGTACAACAAACATGTATCCAGTATGCATTATAGGCCAACTAAGAAAGAAAGGTAAAAATAGGCAGACAAGAGAGAATCAAGCACAAGCAGAGGTTAACAGAACAGGAAAGTAATTACCAAAAAGTAATCTAAGAATATCATAACTAAACCCAGCTGGTCCCCCCATAAGACCCGCTAGGTACACTCAAGCACAGACAAACAAGAACCCGAACAGACCCCCATAAGCCAGACAGGTACAGTGAAAACTACTTCTACGAGAATTGAGGAAGAACCAATTGCGAACCAGATTCATTGAGTCAACTCCACCGATGATCAAACCATCTCCAAACCAGATAACAAATCCAAATCTCAAATCATCTCACCTAACTTGCTAGCTACCTCGGGGCATAATAACCTGATATTCAACTGCCCAATACGTTGTCACTCCGGGGGCCCAGCCCATGTAAGATGAGTGAGCAGTCTAACACTCCGGGGGCCTTGCCTAGCAAGATGAGTGTGTGGGCTATGTCTACTCCGCATACGACCTCAAAGAACCTATGTCGAATCGCCTTGCCAGCTTATCACTCTGGGGGCCCAGCCCGTGCTAGTCAAGTGAGATAGCTATGACTCCCGGGGCCCTGTCCCTACCAGTCAGAGTGTGCGGGTCAAATCAACTCAGTAGAGGATCTCAACTCTAAGCTAATGTGGTTCGCCATCCACTATCAATCAACACGCACCGCGCGAAACGATCCTTGCCCACTGCAGGCCGATATCCTCTCTTGATAAACCTCAATGAAAACTAGGCCTCAAATATCCCCGATGGGGAGAGGCTACTCCTATGATAACACATCAGTATCACAGAAAAGGGGAGAAAATAGCAAGATCGCAACAATGAAACTAAAACACAGCCAAAACTAGTAGACCTAATTCTGCTATGCTTTTCTACAATGACCTAGTCCATTCGAATCAGCGTCGGATACATACCCAAAGTCAACAGGTGCATGGGGCTAAGTCAACACTATCCTAACCTATTCTAAGGTCAAAAATCACAGCATTCAATTATAAGAAAAGAAAATAACCCGAACCCCTACACATGCAACAACAGATAACCACCCAACAGATAACCCACGAACAAATCATCAACACCCCAAGGTCAACAACCCATACTAAAGCCTGATACTAGCCCGAACCATCCAAAAATCAACTCTAAACGAAGAAAATCATAGAAGAAGGACATAAATACTAGCTACCCAACCGACATTCACACAAGTTGACAAGTAATTATACATTCAAGCTCAATCTAGGAAGAAGAGAAGTCGTAACCTACCAGAAGGCCGATCACGCGTGCTCCAAGTCACTCTGCCAGATCTTTTCACTTTCGAACGGCCTCAGACAGCTGCCCCGCTAACAATATAGTCACAGCATCAATATGGTCATTTGGACGCTAAAATCATCAAAATCATAGGCAGATCAATTTCGTAGTCCAAATCGAGAAACATGTGACCCGCTCTAGAGTTTCTGAAATTGACTCCGTAAAGAGGTCCCAAATCCTCCCCTGAACATGCGTTCCAAAACGGAACACCAATTGGGGCTCGGATCAGCTCAAACAAGCCAACAACAAGAAATGCAAAACTTTACAAATATAGGCTAGGATAGCAACTTAAACCTCAAATTCATGGATATCGAGGTACACCAAACGCAATCCGACAACAAACCCACAATGCAAACGACAATCTAAAAGCCTAGGACTTTAAATCACCGAAAACTGATAAAAGATGAGGGAGATATGAATTTTGGAACTTCTTTCCAAATGACCCTCGACCTCAACTTATAAAGCCACTGCAATTCGTTGATCTCCGAAAACGCGGCCAAGGACCCGAGAACGCGAAGGGAAAATAAACGCTACTCCGCGAACACGGCCAGGGGCCCGCAACTGTTAAGAGAAGGGATGCACACCTCCACAAACGAGGAACCCTATCCATGAACGCGAAGAGAAGACTCCCTAAGGCCTCAAAGATCTCCGCCAATGCGGAGCCCTATCTGCGAATGCGGAGAAGGTTACCACAGAACTCTGCGAATGTGGAGAATACAAGCCCACACCTCCGTGAACGAGGGGCCAATTCCACGAACGCGGAGAGAGAATAGGTCTGCAACATCAGCTTTGCACCAGCTGAGTTTTGGAGAATACAAAAACTCTGACGAGGTGCCCGAAATTCGTTTAGAACCCCGTGCACATAAACGAGATACACTAGCCCATCAAATTCGACGTTCTAGACTCAATAGCATAGTCAAAATTTTCATACTAGGTTGTTTTGATGAATAGTGGGTCCCACACCCAATAGGTCATTTTGGCAAAATTCTACCGGGGGCCTCAAAATTCTGGACAAAACTCGGCATTTCGGAACTAACCGGGCAGACAGAATTCTCATCTGACGGATCTTACCAAGAATGTTGACCAAAGTCAATTTTTAGCCAAATTTCGAGGGCTAAAGATCTAACTGGCCCCGAAATCACACCGAAAGCCCCGGGAGTCGGGACAACCATGCTTCAACCCTAATTTTGCCGCTCCAGAGTTATGACCGAAATGAACTTTTCAAGGTTCAAAAGCTCCAAAACAGGAAAACAGGCATAAAAACAAAACGAGCGACCAGGCTACCGAACCTACAGTGCCAGCAACTCAAAAATTACTTGGAGTCACTACGGAATGCTCTAAACGACAGAAAAGAGGTACAAACACACAAATGACCTGAAGGGTCATTAAAACATCCACTACTAAAAGGACTTTCATCCGTGAAAGTAAGAGTCAAGAAGTACTTCAGGGCTCAAATAAGCTGGGGAACTGTTCCCACATCTCCCGCTCAGTCTCCCAGGTAGTCTCCTAAATTTGATGGTGCCTCCAACAAACCTTAACTACAGGAACAGTTCTCGACCTTAGCTACCTCACATTTCTGGCCAAAATAGTAACTGGCTCCTCAATATAAGTCAGGCGATCATCCAGCTCAACGGCATCATAATAGAACACATGAGACTCATTCGGAACATATCGGTGCAGCATCGAAACATGTTAGACTGGAGGAATAGCTGAGAATGTTGGAGGTAAAGCTAACTCATAGGCCACCTCCCCAACTGCTCTGAGTATCTCAAAAGACCCAATATACTTGGGGCTAAGCTTGCCCCGCCTCCCGAATCTCATCACGCCCTTCATGGGCAATACTCAGAGTGATGCTCTATCTCCCATGAAAAATGTCAATGGTTGACGCCTGCGGTCTGTATAACTCTACTATCTACTCTGAGCCGTCCTGAGCCTATCCTAAATCAACCTCACATGCTCAAAGGTCTCATGAAATAGATCTGTACCACGGGGCGTAGGCTCCATAAAATCAAACCAACCAACTGGGGTGTGACAACGCCTACCATATAAAGCCTCAAACGAGGCCATCTGGAGGCTAGAATGGTATCTACTATTGTACGCAAACTCTGCCAAATGCAAGAACTGGTCCCACTGTCCTCCGAAATCCATAACACAGGCCCGCAGCATATCCTCAAGAACCTGAATAGTACTCTTCGACTGGCTATCGATCTACGGGTGAAAAGTTGTGCTGAGATCGAGACGGGTGCCCAACTCTTCTTGAAGTACCCTCCAAAAGCAGGAGGTGAACTGTGAACCCCGATATGTAATGATAGATATAGGCACAACGTGCAGATTGGCTACCTCCCGAATGTAGATACGAGCTAACCTCTCAGTACAGACGGAAGAATGAATCGGAAAGAAGTGTGCTGATTTGGTCAATCGATGAACCAAATGCTGTCAACACCGCTAGAAGTCTGTGGCAACACCAGTAAAAAGTCCATGGTGATGCCCTCCCATTTCCACTCAAGAATACGTAACCTCTGCAACTCTCCACCAGGCCTCAAATGCTCGACCTTCACCTACTGGCAACACAACCAACATGACATGTAATCTGAGAGGTCCCTCCTCATACCGCTCCACCAGTAGTGATGCCTCAAATCACGATACATCGTAGTTATACACAGATGAATAAAGTATCTTGAATCATGGGCCTCGCTAAGGATTAGTAGGATCAAATCACCAACCTTCGAAACACACAAATGGCCAGCAAATCTCAAAACCCTATCTAAACCTAGTGTTACCTACCTTGCATCACCTACAAAAACCCTACCTCGGAGTGCCACCAACGCCTCATCCTAGAACTGACGGCTACAGATTTGATCCATCAGAGATGACTGAACCCCCACATAAGCTAACACCCGGCTAGAATCTAAAGCATAAAGCCTGATCATCATATTTGCTAAAGACTGAATGTCCATAGCCAGGGGTCGCTCATAAAAAAAAAGGAAGGCTAGACTACCCATACTCCCTACTTTCCGACTCAAGGCATCCGCTACTACATTCGCCTTGCCCGGATGGTAGAGAATAGAGAGATCATAGTCCTTCAGGAGCTCGATCCAACGGTACTACCTCGAATTAAGATCCCTCTAGCTCATAATGTACTGAAGGATCTGGTGATCGGTATATATCTCATAGTGAACTCCGTAAAGGTAATGCCTCCAGATCTTAATCACAAAAACTACTGCTGCAAACTACAGATCATTAGTGGGGTAGTTGCGCTCATGCAGCTTAAGCTGCTTCGATGCATAAGCAACAACCTGGCCCTGCTGCGTCAGAACACACTCCAAACCAACGCCAAATGTGTCATAATAAACCATGAAGACCTCGCCCTCAACTGGAAGAGTCAACATAGGAGCGGTGGTAAGCCACTCCTTGAGCCTCAAGAAGTTCCTTTCAAACTCCTCCGAACACACAAAGGGAACATCCTGGCGATTCAACTGAGTCAGAGGTGCTGCTATAGTAGAGGAAACCTTGACAAAGGGCCTATAGTACCCAGCCATTCCGACGAAGCTCCGCAACTCAGTCATAGAAGTGGGCCTAGCCCAATCATGAATAACCTCAATCTTCACCGGATCCACCATAATGCCATCCTTGGACACCACGTGCCCCAAGAATCCTACAGTCTCAAGCCAGAACTCGCACTTTGAGAACTTTGCGTAAACCCGATTATTTCTCAAAGTTTGGAGCACTATCCTCATATGCTGCTCATGCTAACCATGGCTCCATGAGTATACCAAGATATCATCAATGAAAACTATGAAGAAGGAGTCTAGATACAGCTTGAATATACGATTCAACAAGTCCATGAAATCGAAATGGGCATTAGTCAACCCAAAAGAGATCACCAAGAACTCATAATGATCGTAACGAGTCCTAAATGATGTTTTAGGGATGTCCGCTGCTCTAACCCTCAGCAGATGGTAGCAAGATCTCAATTCAATCTTAGAAAACACTATGGCACCCTAAAGCTGGTTGAATAAATCATCAATACGAGGCATGGGGTAACGATTCCTCACCGTCACCTTATTCAGCTGCCTGTAGTCAATACACATCCGCATGGTGCCATCCTTCTTCTTCACAAACAAAACTAGGGCACCCCAAGCCGATACACTAGGCCGAATGAACTCCTTACCCAAGAGGTCCTGAAGCTGAAAACTGAGCTCCTTGAGCTCTGCAGGGGCCAAATGGTACAGTAGGATGGAAATAGGACTGGTACCCTTCTCCAAATCAATGGCAAAATCAATGTCTCGCTTTGGGGGTAGGCTAGGAAGGTCGGCAGGAAACACATCTACGAACTCTCGGACTATAGGAACTGAATAAACTGTAGGGCCCTCCCTACTTACATCTCTAACTTATGCCAAATATGCAAAACATCAACCACTAGCCTCTTAGCCTGATCATAAGAAATTACCCCAATCAGCGTGCTACTACAAGAACCCTGCCACACCACCGGCGAAATACCAGGCATGTCTAAAGTAACAGTCTTGGCATAACAATCCAAGACAGCCGGTGAGGGGATAACCAATCCATGCCTAGAATCACATCAAAATCAACAATAGAGAGCATAATGAGATCAACCAACTGAGGTGTCGAAACCTAATCCACTAATTTAGAATCCCCTATTGGTGTCGAAACACGCAAAGGTATAGATAAGGGCTCAAGACTCACTCCCAACTGAGGCACACAATAGGCAGACACATAAGAATAGTTGGAACCATGATCAAATAAGGTTGAAGCGGACTAATTGCATATAAGGACCGTAATGTGATCACATCATCAGACGCCTCAGCCTCTGCTCCGGCTGGAGCAGCGTAGAAATGGCCCTAGGCACCTCTCCTTGTGCATCCACTCTACCGCCTATCCTGCCTCCCCGGGAACCTCCCCGAGCACACTACTGCTACCCTCCTCCTCTAGCTTGAGGTGCTACTGCTAAAACTGGTCATGCCGCCTGGGGAGCTTGTAATGCTGGCCTTGAAGAAGGGCACTTCCTGGCAAAATGGTAAGGTGTCCCGCAGGTGAAGCGACTATGCTAATATCTAATCCATACTGCAGGTCGGCCATCCTGACCTAAAGATCCCAGCTGCGAGCTACCTCTACCCTGACTCGGCTATATGCACCCTAGCGGTGCTGGTCACCTTCAGATATCTGGAATGAAGCTTGGAATGGGTGACTAGGCTGGCATGTATTGAACCTCTGATAGAGCTGGTCTCGAATAACTCTAGGCTTGGAACGGGGCCCACTAGCTCTACCATCATGTCTGACCCTCTTGCCGCTACCCCCATAGGCCTCACGACATAGCTGCTCAATAGTGCGGGCATGGTCCACCACATCCAAAAAAGAACGGCCCACTTATAACATAGACTGTGACTCAATCCTTAACTGCAGCCTCAAACCTCTAACAAAACATCGGACCCGCTCCTCCTCTGTAGGTAGAATCATGGTGGCATAACGAGAAAACTCAAGGAATCTTGCCTCATACTCTGATACTGCCATGAAGCCCGGCTCCAAACTCGAGAACTCACCATGAAGTCGATCCCTGACGCTCCGTGGAATAAATCTTGCTAGAAAAGCCTCTGAAAACTCCATCCACGATACCGGTGGTGATCCAACTGGCCTGGTTTCGATGTAAGAATGCCACCACTATCTGGCCAGTCCGTCTAGCTAATATGACGTGAAGTTGGCTACCCTCGACTCCACTAGGCCAAAATTCTGCACTCGCTCCCGGCAAGAAGTAATAAACTCATGTGTCCTCCCCTACAGCCCCGGAAAACCTCAGCGATGATAGCTTGAGAAACACCCCGAGCATCTTTTGCTCTCTAAGTGGTATAACCTCGACCAGAGGGTCTGCTGAACCACGGCCTGTGTTGGTTGCTAATGAACCTTTGGAGTCGTTGTCGCAGGCTGGTCTTGCTGACGTATATCTTGAACCACAACGGTAGGCTGGCCCTGCGGTGTTGGAACAAGCTCTAGAACTGGAGCTGGGGCCGGCTACTACTGCTGCTGCATAACCCCGATAGCAGCAAAAATCTTGTCAAGCATGCCCTAAAGGTCGGGGGTAGCAACTGGTGTGGGCGGTGGCTGGGCTGGTACCGGCCCCACCACTGAGTAAAAATCTACTCTTTACGAGGATCCGCGTTCGGCTCAAGAGTCCTCGCTCTATCGTGGCCTTATGTCGTAGCACCACCTCGACCTCGGGGTCGACCTCTACTGTCCGTGCGAGCCATCCTGCAATAGAGTGAAACAAATGAGATTTCATGAAAGCAATAAGATAAGGACGCACGAACAGGGATCAAAACAAGAAAACCTCCTAAAGACATCCTGTAGCCTCTCGAAGATAAGTCATGGATGTCTCCACACCGATCCGTAGGACTCAACTAAATGTTAGCTCTGTACAAGTGAGACGAACGAACCTGGGGATCTTATACCATCTTGTCACGACCCGATCTCTCGAGTCATGATGGCGCCTACCAACCCACCAGTAGGCTAGCCAAACCCTATCCCTAAACTTAACAGTAATGGGACTGAGGGTGTAAACTAACCTCCACTAAGCGGAAACATAAAATGAGAACATACAAGAGAAGGCGTAAACTAAACAAAAACTATATATACAAGACACCTCCAAGAACCTGGAAGTCACAAGTACAGAACTACTAACAGGAGTATAAGTCCCAAAAGTGGACCACAGAAACACACTGTCTCGAAAGCAAAAGACAAGTCAAAGTATAAATACAGAAAAGGACAGGTAAACCCAGAACGCCATGTGTTCATCCTCATCTCCTGAACAGACAGCTACATGCTCGAACTCAACGCTAATGACTGGTGCTTGGACCTGCACAAAAATAGATGCAGAGTGTAGCATGAGTACCAACAAAAGGTACCGAGTAGGCATCATAGACCGACTGAGCAAGAAAGGTAAAACAGGAAGACAAGAGAGAATCAAGTAGAAACAGAGCTCAATAGAACAAGAAAACAATAACCGTAAAGTAATCTATGAATATCATAACTAAACCCAGTTGGGCCCCCCATAAGACCCGCGAGGTACACTCAAGCACAGACAAACAATAACTCAAACGGACCCCCATAAGCCCGACAGGTGCACTTAAAACTATTTTAACGATAAGTGAGGAAGGACAAATTGCGAACCTGAATCACCGAGTCAACTCCACCAAACGATCAAACCATTTCCAAACCAGATACCAAATCAAAATCTCAAATCATCTCACCTAACTTGCTAGCCACCTCGGGGCCCAATAATCATATATCCAACTGCCTAATAGGTTGTCACTCTGGGTGCCCAGCCCATGACAGATGAGTAAGCCATCTAACACTCCGGGGACCCTACCTAGAAGGACGAGTGTGTAGGCTATGTCAACTTTACAGAGAACCTCAAATAACCTATGTCCAATCGCCCTGCCAGCTAATCACTCTGGGGCCCGGCCCGTGTCCAAACTCGTCATGAGCAAGAGGGTTCTCCCAATGTGGTTACCGATATATTGAAAGTATTTCATCTTGATGTTTATGCTTTACTTCACCCCGGTGGTACCTTGTTTTTTGTGATGCCATATGTGACTATGAGGTTTGATATTCTTCCGGATGTGTTGTTAGATCCTTTTTCTATCTCTACTCCTATTGGTGAATCCATTGTGGCTAAGATAGTCTCACTGCAGTAAATGGAATTTTGAACGACCACATTTTCATGATAGAACATAATTCCTATCGTTATAAGTGCACTTTTAGTGACCGAAACTTTTTTCGCTCGTTAAAATTAGGTTTTAGTTAATCAATAACAAAGGATTAATTTTCGGATGTTAAAGTGACAATTTTTTGTGGTTGAAAATAAAAAATTAGGGGCCAGTATTTCCCCCCACCCCTTCGCAACCAATTAAAAACAAAAAACAACAAATTGAAAACAAGAAAATTAGACACAAACACATTAAAAAAAAGCCCTTCACATCTTTTGTGTCTATTCCTAATCAAGTAACCTCCTTGCCTCACGATTTTGATTTATTGCCCATTATTTTTCACTTCTCATTCTTTGTTAATGTTTCAATTTCATTCTTTGGTATAGTCAATCCAATTGTTAAAGGTAGGGAATAAGAGGACAAGCTATTTATAGTTTTGATGTTTGACAAAGTGTTTTGATATGTCACAAAGTCAACTATGATGCATTGCTAGGGAATTAGAGAACATGATGTTTGTAGTTTTGATGATTAAAAAAGAGTTTTGATGTTTGACAATGTAAACTATGATGCATTGTTTATCATCATCAAAAAAGGGGAAATTGTTGAGAAGTAGGAGAACATATAAGTAGTTTTGATGATTGATAAAGTGAACCTGGTTCACTACTTGTTGTCTTATGAGTACTCTATCAAGTGAACCAGGTCCTCAAACGTTTATGCGGACAGCCTGTACAAATATGGGAGATTGCGGCAAAGAAGACTCGTAATAAAGCATAGAAATAAAGAAGTGAAAGTAGAAATAAAGAAATAATCGAGAAACCAGACAATGTGAACCTCGTTCACAATCCAACAGCAAAACCAACGTGGAAAAGAAGTGCAGAAGATTACCAATGCGGAAAAGAAGAGCAGAAGACTCCTTATAGGAAAAGGAAAGCTCCTAAATAAGGAAAATGAATGCAGGAGACTCCTTATAGGAAAAGAAAAGATTTTTGAAGAAAATATAATTATTTTCCTTATAGGAGTTTACTACGAAAAATAGAAATCCATTCCTTCTTTAAGTCGGCTAAGGATCTGTCAAACTCTATATAAAGACAAGGCTGAAGAAAGGGAAGATCAGCTTCTACAATCACAATTGAGAGAATTTTCCAGCAAAGGAAGAGCGGCACCTATTGCATATTCACGAAAGTTATCATCTTCAGAGCAAAACTATAAGGCTTCTTCACAGCAACACGGGAACCAGGTTCATGAGTTGTGTTCGAGTTTGAACTATTGAATGTTGAAGCCTGATCAATTAAAGGCTAGGGTTATTAGTCTTTGTTGATTTGTTCTAGGTTTATCATTGAGTTGTAATAATTCATAGGTTGAAGAACAAGAAATGGATTTGACTTCTTGAAGAGTAGAGTCTTGAGTGAGTTATCCCAAGGAGTGGGTTTGACTTCTTGGAGAGTAGTTTGTGAGAATTGTAACAAGAAGTGGGTTTGACTTCTTGGAGAGTAGTTTGTTAGAATTGTAACAAGGAGTGGGTTTGACTTCTTGGAGAGTAGAGTCTGTGATTATAGATAATCGTTAGAGGGTAGAGGTATTAGAGTTAATTTATTTATTATTGAGTTGTAATCTTGAATTGAGTTTGAAGGTAGTAAAACTGTGGTGTGGTTTTTCCCTTCCTTGAGTGAGGAAGGTTTCCACGATAAAATCTCTGTTTTATTGTGTTTTATCTTTTCTAAGGCAAACGTAAAAGAACCTGGTCCCTGCATAAGTGGTAAGGTTTCTTCAATTTGTATCAGAGCCAGGTTTTTTCATTAAAAGAGTCACATCTTGAATATGATCAATGGCTGCACCACCTGTACCACAAGATTCTGAAACACGACCACCACTGTTCAATGGAAAATATAATCATGTAGCACACACTATTCACATGTCTAAAAGTTTATGCACTCATTGCAGAAACTCAGGTTCTGAAAAGACACAAGAATGCGTACAAAGTTGACATCATGTCTCTTCATGAAGAGAATCTTACTTGTTTCAGCATCATTAATTATATTTCTCTTTGGCATAAAAGAATGCGTCATGTTAGTTTCTCTCATTTAAATAAACTACTCATGAAGAATTTGATTCATGGGATTCCCCGAATCAAAATTCATGAAGCTATTATGCATAGTGCATATACAAAAGGGAGATATGTGAAGTCATCATTCAAGTAGAATAAAAAGGTTGACATTGAAGAAAGTGATGTGATATCAAATATCTTTGATGATGCAAATTTAGAGAACACCGCAGATGAACTCGGTCCACATCTGATAATCATTGATGCACTTGCAGTAGAAGTTACTGGGATTAACCCAATCTTGGAGATAAGGGGAACAACAGAGCAATCAGGACACTTAGAGTCCGGTACACCTTCATGGGGAACTTCGCCATGTATACCCGGTCTTTGTTATTCGTGAGAAGTTATTAGAAATTGATAGGCTCCTTGATCGTATCTAACTTCACGTTGATCTGATATCTTGTTTAGTATGGGGCTGTGTGCTCATTTTTTATCAAACAGAGGAGATTCACGCTTATGATCCTACAAGACCTTGTTCTCTATTACTCAGCTGGAGATTCCTTTGATCCGGTATAATATGATGATTCATTCATACTCATAAAGGCCTTGAATATGAAGAACTTGAGAAAAATCATCTAGAGCTTGGTCTTGTCAAAACAAGCAGATATATTATCATGATTTCCTTTAATAATTGGCTAGTAAACTTATAATTTTATGCTTGAGTAATTATACAGTGGATATCTACTAAATGAATCTCGTACTGTAACAGGTACACACTCCAGGCACATCTCAAACAATGTTTAGAAGGTCTACGAATATTATCCGTACTCTTTTACTAACAACATTAAGCAAATCATTGAGGAACACATAAAAGAAGAACCTGGTTTCTCTGCAATACTCAGTTATGTACAATCCTTTTTCAACGCATGAATTTCCTGTGTTTGTGTCAAACATAAGCACTAGTAATCTGGTCGATAATCAAAATCCAATACTTTGGAAAAAAAATCACGAAGAATCTTCTTTTGACAATAGCCTCCTTCAATCCCAAACTACTCAAATGATGAGGACCTCAGTCTTGAAGCCACCCTGACTTTAATTTAAGGGGCAACCTTGTTTTACCATTCATATCTGAGCCAGGTTCAAAAATTAAAACTTTTTATTCCATCCATTCCAAGTGTATAACCAGTTATCTCTCAGGGGGAACAATTTTCTTAGGAACAAACTATTATCGGTGCCGGCCTTCATTATTGATAAACTGATCTCTATTGCACCAAAATATGATAAATCTTTTACCTATAGTTTGTACTCCTTCGAAATGTCATCGAGAAAAGGCTATCTAACAAAAAGACCACGGAGGAGTGAAAAATTTATGGAGTTGGACTAGAATTTTTTTAAAAATAATCTTAAATTATGTTACAGCTGAACCAAGTACAAAGAAAGGGAGCTCTATAACTCAGTTGTTGTTAGTCCTAATGCTTGAAAATACGCATCTGGTCTCGTTGAAACAGACTATGCTTAACTGATTATGGACCTCGTGTTGTTCTTGATGAAATATTACTTTCTAAGAAAACTGATCATAATGAAGGAGCTAGTGCACAATGGGCGTACTGAAAAAAATGTATGAATGGTAGTAAACATCCTTTTCTTCCTCAATTTAGTAATCTTCATCCCAATTCTTATCCTCCAAGTTTCAATTCTCTTTGATGTGCTTGTGTCTGTCTCATACTCATGATATCATATGCTTTTGATTTAGGGTTCTAAGGGCTTAAATTGGTACATATTTACTTATTTTGTTCCTCATTGACAATCTTGATTATGTGTGAGTGTAAGATGACTAATATCCTTAGATCAACTTACCTTATTGTTAGCAAAAGTGTACAAGAAAGTGTTGCCCAAGTGGCCATAAGAAAAAATGATATTGCACTCATTGTATGTTAATCGAGTTCTTTGGTTGTTGGTTTTCAATGATGCCAAAAGGGGGAAGTTATATGATGTGGGTTAGGGACATATTATGCATAGTTTGTCATCATCAAAAGGGGAGAAATTGCTAGGGAATAAGAGGACAAGATATTTATAGTTTTGATGATTGACAAAATATTTTGATATTTCATAAAGTCAACTATGATGCATTGCTAGGGAATTAGAGAACATGATGTTTATAGTTTTGATGATTAACAAAGAGTTTTGATGTTTGATAATGTAAACTATGATGCATTATTTATCATCATCAAAAAGGGGGAAATTGTTGAGAAGTAGGAGAACATATAAGTAGTTTTGATGATTGATAAAGTGAACCTGGTTCAAGTTCTCTTATGTGTACTGTATCTGGTGAACCAGGTCCTCAGACGTGAATGCGTACAGCCTGTACAAATATGGGAGATTGCGGCAAAGAAGACTCGTAATAAAGCACAGAAATAAAGGAGTGAAAGTAAAAATAAAGAAATAACTGAAAAACCGGACAATGTGAACCTCGTTCACAATCCAGCAGCAGAACCAATGCGGAAAAGAAGTGCAGAAGACTACCAATGCGGAAAAGAAGTGCAGAAGACTCCTTATAGGAAAAGGAAAGCTTTTTGAAGAAAATATAACTACTTTCCTTATAGGAGTCTAGTACGAAAAATAGAAATTATTTCCTTGTATAAGTATGGTAAGGATCTGTCAAACTCTACATAAAGACAAGGCTGAAGAAAGAGAAGATTGGCTTCTACAATCACAATTGAGAGAATTTTCCATCAAAGGCAGAGCGGCACCTATTGCATATTCATGAAAGTTATCATCTTGAGACCAATAGTCATTGGAGCAAATCTGCAAGGCTTCGTCACAGCAACACTGGAACTAGGTTCATGAGTTTTGTTCGAGTCTGACCTATTAAATGTTGAAGTCTAATCAACTAAAGGCTAGGGCTATTAGTCTTTGTTTATTTGTTCTAGGTTTATTATTGATTTGTAATAATTCCTAAGTTGAAGAACAAGAAGTGGTTTGACTTCGTGAAGAGTAGAGTCTTGAGTGAGTTATACCAAGGAGTGGGTTTGACTTCTTGGAGAGTAGTTTGTGAGAATTGTTACAAGAAGTGGGTTTGACTTCTTGAAGAGTAGTTTGTGAGAATTGTAACAAGAAGTGGGTTTTACTTCTTGGAGAGTAGTTTGTAAGAATTGTAACAAGAAGTGGGTTTGACTTATTTGGGAGTAGAGTCAGCGATTATAGCTAATCGTTAGAGGGTAGAGGTGTTAGAGTTAATTCATTGATTATTGAGTTGTAATCTTGAATTGGTTTGAAGGTAATAAAACTGTGGTGTGGTTTTTCCATTCCTTGAGGGAGGAAGGTTTCCACGATAAAATCTATGTTTTATTGTGTTCTATGTTTACTTAGGCAAACATACAAGAACCTGGTCGTTGCATAATTGGTAAGGTTTCCTCAGTTAATTTTATGCAATCGACCTTTTAGCAATTCATCAAGTAGAGGATTTGAGGTTGATGTGTTGAAAAATTGATTTTCTCCATTAGTTAATTGTATTAGTAAGGTTTATGTTTTATCGATTTCTCTATGATTCTTGAATTATATTTTCATTTATCACTTCTCAGAGTTTGAGATTATGAGTGATTGATTACTTTAGGGTTTTAATTAGTAGATGGGTTTTGTTAAAATTAGAAATTTATTCATGTTTTGTTTTTGGTGACGTTATTATCGATGTATTTTTTTCTTTTCATGACTAATGGGAGTATTTTTTTCTTTCTAGGTTCTTTCCCTAACTTTTCAACTACAACCCTGATTGAAGGGACTATTTTTTATTGCATTGTAAAACAAGGATATCAATTCATTATTTTCTTAAGAACTGAAATGAATGAAGGAATTGGTGTGATACATAAGCCATAAACTACAATTATAAGGACTACAATAGTCATACTGGCAGTGATGAATTATTATATTTGTTGACAATTATACTTGTTGATCCATTTCCTTCATGTTTTTATTAGCAGCAGTAATATAATTAGCAAACTCACATGGCAATAATTAGAAAATAAATTATTTATCTTCTCTATGTACACTCATTTTTAAGGTGTTCCTATTTTCTTTCGTTCGGATTTCTTGTGGACAGATTTGTCTTCCTTTTTTTTGGAGGCTTTTTATGGAGACATTCGAGGTCCTTCAATAGATCAATGCTTGTAGAATTCTCATATACATGGAAATTGGTCTAGACTTAAAATTTAAAAGTTGTTATTAAACTGCAAATGAGATCACTGTGTAAAGTTAAATTTGTTCTCTTAAAAATATGGAGATTTTATTGGTAGTCTTCACTCTTTCGTGAAAATTTTTGTACCAATATTTTCCTCTCATCTTCAAGTTATATTTTTATCCAATAGCTAACCAATATTAAACTACCTGTAAAAACTGTTAGAAAAGATGAAAATATCAAATTATCCCTAGAACATTGCTAAAAAGAATGTTTTTTTTCTTAATTGACTTATGTAGGATGTGTGCTTTCCATCACTTCTACGTAGTGAACTCATTGGTTAAATTGAAGTGGATGCCATAAACATATAGTAGCCAATTTTATATCTTATTTTTGTATTTATCTTTCTACTAGTAGTAGATATGATCAAGGATGTAATCCCCTTTCCCACCTAATATTAGGTTACATGATATTTTCTTTTGAAAGAAAGTGAAAGTTTATTTTTACTTAGTTAATGGTACCAAATCTCTTGCTGTATTGTAGTAATAAGCAAAAGGGAAATATTTAGGCTACCCCACAGAAGATTCAACGTGACTGAGCAGTTCCTTTCATAAGAGCTAAGTTGCGAGGACTTTTTACTTTTATTGCCGCACCCGTGTCGGATTCTCCAAAAATACACTAATTTTGGAGAATACGATATGCACTCATTTACATTTTGGAAGAGTCCGAACAACATAGCTAAGAGTCAAGTGGTTGAACATCCCTTTCTTTCCACTTCAGGTTCGAAGAGATCCGGCAGGGGCACTTAAGTCGCAGCAAAACCTTTCCTTTTCTTCTCTCTACTGATCAAATTTTTGCGAGTCATAAAAGCCAATTTATATTTAAGAATTAGTGAGACGATAACAATTGGAGTAGTCATTTTTGTTGGAGTTTTTTAGTCAGTTACTTTATGTTACTAGTTGACTTAGTCTAGTAGGAGTTGTGTTTTTTAAGGTGAGTCAGTCCTATGTTGTTCTGATTTCTAGGAATTAATGGAGTCATGTGTTATGTCTCTTTTAGGAGTCATGTGTTCTATTTTTTAGGAGTAAGTTGTTTTATGGACTGATATGTGCCCTATTCTAGTGGAACTATTTTGTTAAGTGTCTGCCTATATATAGGCCTGAACTTATGAAGGAAAGATATCAATTTTTCCAGCAATTGTTTTCTCTTTTACGTACTTCTTATTTTCACTTTTGAAGAGTATAACAGAGGTATCCGAGCCAGGCTATTGTGAGAGTGAAAACAAGTAAGGCAGCCACATATTTCTTTTAACCAAATCCAATTGCTACAGAAAACAATTTTGTGCAAGCCTCTATTCCACACTTTGATGGTCACTATGATCATTGGAACATGTTAATGGAAAATTTCATGCGGTCCAAGGAATATTGGCAGGTAATTGAATCTGCAATTCAGCAGCCAAAAGGCAGAACTTTGACAGACGCTCAAAAAGAGGAACTGGAAGCTAGAAAGCTTAAAGACCTGAAAGCAAAGAACTATCTCTTTCAAGCAATTGATCGTCCCATCCTGGAAACTATTCTTTGCAAAGAAACTTTCAAGGATATTTGGGATTCTTTGAAGAAAAAGTATCAAGGCTCCACCAGAGTTAAGCGTGCATAGCTTCAAGCTTTGAGAAAGGATTTTGAAACACTAGATATGAAGGAAGGAGAATCTGCCACCAATTATTGTGCTAGAACAATGGAAATAACCAACAAGATGCGTTTCCACGGTGAGAAGATAGACTATGTAGGCATTGTGGAGAAGATTTTGCGCTCACTGACATCAAAATATAATTATGTTGTCTGCTCAATTGAAGAGTCAAAAGATATAGGTGAACTATCTCTTGATGAGTTGCAAAGTTCTTTACTAGTTCATGAATAGAAGATGAACAAAAGTTCTGGAGTTTAGGAGCAAGCGTTGAAGGCTTATACTAATACTTGTTCCAGCAACTATAGAGGAAGAGGTAGAGGTAGAGGTCGAGGAAGAGGAAGAGGAGATCGCGGAGGGAAGAGATTTCGGTAAGAATTTCAAATCCAATACTGATCAATCTCAAAGCAGAGGTAGAGACCATGACAAATCCAAGGTAGAGGGCTACATATGTCATAAATTTGGTCATTATTCATCAGATTGTTATAGTAGACTACCTAATGACAAAGAAAAAGAAGAAAGAGCCAATTTTGTTGAAAATAAGGAAGTAGAAACTTTGTTAATGGTTGTCCATGATAGAAAAAAAATACGAGCATGACATTTGGTACGTAGACTCTGGATGTAGTAACCATATGTGTGGAAGCAAATTTTCTTTTTCATCTCTAAATGAAGATTTTCATTCTACTGTTGCATTTGGTGATTGTTCAACAGTCGAAGTGATGGGGAAAGGTGATATCAGGATTAAAACAAAGATGGTTTTCAGGAAACAATCTCTGATGTGTTATTTGTCCCTGATTTGAAAACTAATTTACTTAGTGTTGGTCAGCTGCAAGAAAAGGGTTATGTAATCACTATGAAGAAAAGGCGAATGTGAACTTTATGATCCTGTGAGAGGAGCTATTGCAGTAGTTCAAATGAGCTCCAACAGATTATTTTCGCTAAAGATTGATAGTATTCATTCTTGTTTGATGGCTAAAGTAAGTGATTCCTCATGGCTATGGCATTTTCGCTATGGTCACTTTAGTTTTGGAGGGTTGAAGACACTCCAACATAAAAACATGGTCACTGGTCTTCCTCAAATCGATGCTCCTTCCAGAATTTGTGAAGAATGTGTTGTTAGCAAACAACCACGCTCTCAATTTCCCAAAGGAAAGTCATGGAGAGCCAAGGATGGTTTGGAGTTGGTTCATTCAGATCTTTGTGTTCCTATAAGCCCAACGTCCAATGGAGGTAAGCGATATTTAATCACGTTACTGATGATTTTTCAAGAAAAATTTAGGTTTATTTTTTGAAAGAAAAATCTGAAGCTTTTTTTACATTTAAAAGCTTCAAAGTTAGTGTAGAAAATGAAGCAGGGAAAACCATTAAGGCTCTCCGAACTGATCGTGGTGGAGAATATTGTTCAAAAGAATTTGAAGCGTTCTGTGTAGAGAATGGCATTCGAAGGGAGCTTACAACTGTGTATTCACCACAACAGAATGGTTTATCGGAAAGGAAAAATAGAACCATCCTCAACATGGTAAGAAATTTGTTAGTGAGAGGAAGCATTCCAAAGACTTTTTGGCCATAGTCAGTAAATTAGAGTGTTCATATTTTAAAACAGAAGCCCAACTTTTTCGGTTAAAAATATGACACCGCAGGAGGCATGGAATGGGAGAAAACCAACAGTAGATCATTATAGGATCTTTGGATGCATTGCATATGCTCATGTCCCAGATTAAAGGAGGAAGAAACTTGATGACAAGGCTGAAAAATGTGTTTTTTTTGGTGTAAGTGAGTCTTCCAAAGCTTATAAATTATTTGATTTACTCATGGAGTGAGGATGATCATGTTGAATATTTGAGGATTGTATTACAAATTCTCACGGATCGTGAGTTGTATGCTAAGTTTAGCAAAGGTGACTTTTGATTGAGGTCCATTGCTTTCCTTAGCCATATTGTCTCCTCTGAAGATATTCAAGTCGATCTCAAGAAAATGAGGCGGTTAACAATTGGCCTAGTCCTTTGTCCACTTTAGATATACTAAGTTTCTTAGGTTTGACCCGTTACTATAGAAGGTTCATGAAAGTATTTTCCTCTATTGCTTCGCCTTTAACAACATTGACTCAAAAGAAGGTGAAAGTTCTATAGTTGAAAGCTCATGAGAAGAGTTTCAACGAATTTAATGATAGACCTACATCAGCCTCAATATAGAAATTACTGGAAGGATCAGATGGTTTTTTTGGTATATTGTGATGCTTCATGAATTGATCTAGGATGTGTCTTGATGCAACATGGAAAGGTCTTTGATTATTCTTCAAATTAATTGAAGGTGCATGACATGAATTATCCAACTAATGATTTGGACTTAGCGGAAGTGTTGTTTGCTTTAAAGATTTGGAAGCATTACATGTATAGTGTTCATGTAGATGTATTTCCTGACCACAAGAGTTTGAAATATGTATTCACTCAAAATGATTTAAATCTTTGCCTAAAGAGATGCCTTGAGTTACTAAAAGATGAAGACATGAGTGTCTTATATCATCCCGGTAAGGTGAATATGGTGGCGGATGCTCTCAGTTGACAATTGATGGGAAGTGTTGCTCATGTTGACGATGATAAGGAGTTAGTATGTGATGTTCATAGAATGGCCCGATTGAGTGTTCCTTTGATTGATTTTGATGAAGGTAGTGTAGTGGTTCATAATTTATCAGAATTGTCTTTTGTGTCGGATGTGAAGCTTAAGCAAGATCTTGATCCGATATTAGTTGACTTGAAGAAGTAAATTTCCGAAAAAGACATTAAGCTTTTCTCCAAGAGGGAGATGGCGTCCTTCGATATCAAGGTTTATTATGTGTTTTGAATGTTGATGAGTTGAGAAATCAAATTTTGACAAAAGCTCACAGTTTTCATTATTCTATTCACCCAGAAGAAACTAAGATGTACCGTGATTTTAACAAATTCTATTGGTTGAATGGGATAAAGAAAGATGTTGCGAACTTTGTGGCTAAATGTCCGAATTATCAATAGGTTAAAGTTGAGCGTCAAAACTTGCGTGGCTTAGCTCAAAACATTAGTATTCCTATATGAAAGTGTGAAGATTTGAATATGGACTTTATTACGTGTGTACCTCGTAGTCGGTGTCAATTTGATATGAATTTGGTTATAGTGGACCGAATGATATAATCGACTCACTTTCTTCCCATAAGGACTTTATTTTCTACCGAGGAGTATGCCAAGATTAATATTTGGGAAATGGCAAGGTTGCATGGAGTAACCTTGTCCATTTTTATGATTGTGGTACTTAGCTTACATCTCAGTTTTGGAAGTCATTTTAAAAAGGTCTTGGTACTCTCAAGTGAAAGTTAGCACAACTTTAAACCCGCAAATCGATGGACAAGTCGACGTACAATTCAAACATTTGAAGATATGTTAAGAGCTTGTGTGATTGATTTCAAGGGTGATTTGGTTGATCATTTTCATTTGATTGAGTTTCCCTATACTAATAGCTATCATTCTAGCATTGGGATAGCACCGTTTGAGGCTCTTTATGGTAGGAGGTGTAGGTCTCCTACTTGTTAATTTTAAGTTGGTGAGGTTGTGTTGATAGGGACCGAGTTGGAGTACGAGGTTATGGAAATGGTTTGACTTATTTACGAAAGGTTGAAAATGGTTAAAAGTTGACAAAAATCTTATGCCGACGTAAGAAGAAGAGAGCTTGAGTGTGAAGTCGATGATTGGGTCTATTTGAATATTTTACCCATGAAAGTTGTCATCAGATTTAGAAAGAAAGGGAAGCTTAGTCCCCATTATGTGGGCCCATATTAGATTTTGAGGCATATATGAGAGGTCGCTTATCAACTTGAGTTTCCTAATGATTTAGCATCGGTACATCCGATATTCCATGTGTCTTTGTTGAAGAAATGTGTTTGAGATCCGACGTCTATTGTACCTGTGGAAGGTTTTTGAATTAAAGAGAATCGTTCTTATGAAGAGGTTCCAATTGAGATTTTAGATCAGCAAGTCCGAAAGTTGAGAAATAAAGAAGTTGCTTTCGTGAAGGTTCATTGGAGTAATCAATTAGATAAGGTTTCTACTTTAGAGGTCGAAGCCAATATGATGTTTCGGTATCCTCATCTCTTTCCCTCCGCTCCTACTCTAGCTTGAGGTATTAGCTCCTCATGATTTATTCTTTTGGATTCATGCGTTTTAGTCATTCTCATGTTTCCATACGCATTGATGTTCATGAAAAACTCGATTTTGATGCTATGATTTAGCTTGGAGTGATTCTCCATGATTATGTGTGTTTTGATGAAATTTGCATTCATGTTGGGTTGTTAGTTTCTCTCCTACTCTATTCATGCTAGCTAGAGTCCCATTCGAGGACCAATATTCACAAAGGGGAGATATTATTACACCTTTGAAATTGGAGAGTCAAGTTGAAAGGAAAAGTTGCAAAATTTTTACGAATCGTAGAATGTTCTATGGGTCGTAGAAGGTGAGTGGTAGAACATGAATTGAGTTTGGAAATTTTAAGTTTTTAAAGTTTAACCTACGAATGAGCAGGACAATCTATAGAATGGTTGACAAGTCATTGATGGGTTCAGTAGAAAGGTTCAAGACTTATTGAAATTTTGAACCAAAAGTTTGGTTCTACGGATTGTAGATTGAATATTTGGATTCTTAAGTAGGTTCTACGGTTTACTAGTATGGACTATAGAAAGTTTTATGTACTATAGATCGAAATTGTAGAGTTGTCTGGTAGTAATTATTTACGGGTGTTTTTGTTTTTTCAGATGCATCTAATACCTATAATATGTCATTTTGACCCTCATTTTAAGCCGTATAACTACCCTTTAAAAGTTCCCCAATTCTCTCATACACTCTAATCCCCAAATCCCATCACCATTCATCCCCTCAAATTCCCTTTCATGGAAAAGAAGAAGAAGTTATGGTTTCAAAGTCTAGACTTCAATTCCTCCATTGCATTTGGGCTTGGATTAAAAAGTTATGCAGGGCTTTATCAATGGGTTCCATTCACCCATTGAGCCTTGTGTTTCTTGAATTCTCCAAGTAAAATCTCAATCAAAGTGATTACGTTTTATTCAGTACTTCATGGGTTCTATTTGTTTTGATTCAATTGCTTGAATTTGATCTTACTTTGATTATATGAACTCAATTACCTGTTTTTCAACTGAAATCACATGAACCCATTCATTGATCAAGATTTTGACTATGAACTCATGATGGCATGAATTGAAGGAATTATGTACTTGTGAATGATTTTTTCATAAAGTTATGCATGATTTATGAAAAGGAATATTTTATTATTTAGGTTTCTTTAAGATGAGCATCAATGAAATTGTGAAATGTTTTCTCACATTAAGAAATCATGATTTGTTGAAAGAATTTCTCACACATGATTTAAAGATATACTTTATGTTGTTTTTAGCTTGGTTTAGTAACTTAATTGTGCTTTTCCGTGGATGATGGTATGTTTATGTTTACAACTAATTTAGTTGGGAGTTTTACTAAGCATCGAGAGGATATTGAGATGGAGGCTCTCTGATGGAGGCTCTCTCGTTAGTAGAGTCGGGTCTCTAGTAGCAATCTCCTTGTACCTAACTACGTGGCCCTATAGGTTTTTATTAAGTGAAATAGCTAGTGGATCTACCTTAGCTAGAAGTGTAAGGTCTTTTCCTTGGCAAGCAAGGAGATCTCTTTTCGGTGTGGGATGAAGAAACTGAATTCCATATTATAGCTCACGTGATCTATGTCGGTTAATACTAAATACCCCACAAAAAAAACTAAGTTGTTCTTAAAGGTTTTATGAAGCTTTACTCATAATTTTTAAGATGCATCCATCAAATTCAAGACATAATTCTTCTATAAATGATTTTTGTCATGTTTAGCATGGTCATGGACATCACGTTTTGATTATGTCCTCTTATGATCATGTTTCATATTTTTATGCATATCCCTCATACTTTGTACATTCCATGTACTAATGCATACTTGTGCCTACATTAATTAATAATGTATATTGTGACACTTCCTCTCCTTCCATCCGTGGCTAGTTTGTGATCACTTAATGTTCGTAGATTTGGTGAATCATCTTGTTCCAAGGACCATAGTGCCTTTATATCATTTTCTTAAGTTTTAGTTTTCTGAGATTGTATGTGGTGTATGGGTTACATCCCGACCACTTCTTTTAATGTGATAGAATTGCTTGTAAAGATTATGATTATACTTCTGCTTTTATTTCAAACTCCTTTATGATATGAGACTTTCTATCTTTAATCCTTGTATCTCTATTATGTTGTGTTGTATATATGTCACGTGGCTCGTGTAGGGCATCTCGGGGTCTTATACGTCATGTCACGTGTAGGGTGTACTTTGGGTCGAGATAGGAAACTGATTTCTTCAAATCAACTAGTACCGAATCAAGATATTGCTTAGCTTTCACATCGGATACAAAAGACCTTTCCGATCCATTAAGAAAATTAACACCATCTTTGTTAGAATTAATTAAAAGAAAACCTAACCAGGAAAATCTATGAACATTACGAGTTAACTCTCTCTTGTCCTCTTCAACATTAGAAATAGTTCCCATTGATAGTCTGTAGAGAGCATCCGCCACAACATTCGCCTAACCAAGATGATGTAGAACACTCATGTCGTAATCCTTCAATAACTCAAGCCATCTCCTTGGGCGAAGATTAAAATCCTTCTGAGTGAAAACATATTTCAAACTCTTGTTGTCAGTAAACACATCTACATAAACACCATATAAGTAATCCCTCTAAATATTTAGGGCAAACACTACCGCTGCTAACTCCAAATCATGAGTTGGAGAATGATTTTTATGCACTTTCAATTGCCTTGAAGCATAAGCAATGACTTTCCTATTTTTCATCAAGACACAACAAAGACAAGTCCTTAAAGCATCACAATATACTACAAATCCATTTAACATTCCTGTAATGTCAATATAGGGTCTGACGTGACTGTATCTTTCAATTCATGGAAACTCTTTTTAAAACCTTCTGACCATAGGAATTTCACCTTATTTAGAGTCAATGTCGTCAAAGGCGAAGCAATAGAGGAAAATTCCTCCACTAACCTCCTATAGTAACCAACAAAACCAGAGAAACTACAAATATCTTTAAAGCAGACAATGGTCTAGGACAATTCTTAACCTACTCGGTTTTCTTAGGATCAACTTGAATACCTTCACCGGAGACAATATGGCCAAGGAAAGTAACAGACCTTAACAAAAACTCACACTTACTAAACATAGCATTCAATTCACGATCCTTGAGAATTTGCAACACAATCCTCCAAATGCTCAACATGCTCATCCTCACTCCTTGAGTAAATCAAAATATCATCAATAAACACAATCATAAACATATATAGATATTTCGTGAAGGCCATATTCATCAAATCAATGAATGCCGCCAAGTTGTTTATCAAACCAAAAGACATCACAAAAATTTATATAACCATACCATGTTCGGAAAGCCATCTTCCGAATGTCACTCTCCTTCACCCTCAATTTGTGATAACCCGGCCTAAGGTCAATTTTTGAGAAGTAACTCGCTCCTTGGAGTTCATCAAACAAATCATCGATCCTTCAAATAGGATACTTATTTATAATGGTAACCTTATTCAATTGCAGATATTCAATGCACATTTGAAGGGAACCATCCTTTTTTCGAAAAAACAACACCGGAGCACCTCATAGAGAGATACTCGATCTGATAAAATCCTTATCTAATAAATCCTTTAATTGATCCTTTAACTCCTTAACTTCTACTGAGGCCATATGATAGGGAGGAACAGAGATAGGATGCATATCTGGAAAAGGTCAATACCAAAGTCTATTTCCTTTTTCGAAAGAATATCAAGAAGATCATCGGGAAACACTTCTAGAAACTCATTTACAATCAAAACATACACTAGAGTAGGGGTTTCAAAATCTGTATCCATAACCTAAACTAGATGATAAATGCAACTCATATAAATCTTTTTAATAGCCATTAGGAAAGATATAAGTAGACCTTTAAGGACCTAATTTCCCCCTTCCTATGACATGATAGGTTCGTTCGAAATCTTGAATTTGACCAATCATGTCCTACAATCTTTGGAAGCATAACATGAATAGAGCCACTCTTGTCACGAACCGACATTTCTAGTCATGATGGCACCTACAAAAATCCACAAGTAGGTAAGATGACCCATACCCAGAACGGCAAGTAGTAGGTACAAGGGTGGAACTATACAAAAAAATAACACTAACAATAAGACAACATAACAACGAAAAACAAACCAAAAACTATACACAAAGGAAACCCTCCTATGACCTGGAAGTTATGAGTATAGAGTTTTCTAGGAAGATAAATACAAGACTCAAAAGTAGACCACAACAAGATGTCTCAAAGGAAAAAGACAAGATAACATATGTACATAAGGAGACACGGTGATCCAGGACACCAAGAGCTCACCCTCGTCTCCGATATCCTTAAGCTGCAAAACACGACATGAACGATCATCGCTGGTAGCTTGTACTAGGACTTGCATCATGAAACGATGCAGAGTATAGCATAAGAACCCAAACAAGGTACTCAATAGGCATCATAGGCCGACCGAGCAAGAAAGGTAAAAAATAATTTGAAAAGGTAGAATCTAAACACAAACACAGGTCAAAACGGATATGAAAAGAAGGCAAGACACAGGAGCATACCAAAAGTAATTCGAAGTACAATAAAACTACACCTATTGGAACCCTATATGCCCAGAAGGTACACTCATGCACAAGTTTAAATAAAATCCACTCGGACCCCATAAGCCCGATAGGTACACAAAATTGCTAAATCTACATGACAAAAGAGTAATCTAGATCTGAATTCAGGAGCATTATTCGGGGCTCCCAGCCCAAGTAATCACAAATAGTAAACTCCCAACCCAGCTAGCAAGAGTGAAAATAAATGCAGCCAGTCAACTCCTAGCCCAGCTAGCATGAGTTACAATAAACCAAAGCCGCCCAGCCAGACAATCCACTCCCAGAGGTGTCAATCACCCAACTAGGAATAATGCCTCAAGGTCATGTCAACTCCATAGAGGATTTCAGATATTCATGCCGCCAAGCTACCAAGCTCACTCTCGGGGGGTGTATCGACTCCGAAGAGGATCTCAAGTAGGCTCCAACGTACCGTAGATCAACATCCACTCTCAACGATATCACAAAAGGCTCCAAGCCGGAAGCACTCAAATTCTGAGAATACACACAATCTCCAGTAATGCATCAGAGCTACATAATCAGGAAGAGTAGTTAGAAAGGCTAACAAGCTGTTCATATATGGATTTGAGTTAATTATCATGGGGTTAACTTATGGATTAGGGTATCAAACTTAATTCCTACTTCCGATCTCCGATTGATGCTTGAAAAAGATTTATTGAAGTGGGTAATTAGTCCAATATTTGCAATTTAGTTTTCATGTATGTAGCTTGCTTGAAAATAGAGGTTATGGATCAGACCTATTTGCCTATTTCTGTATAGAAAGAGAGAATAGTGTAAGGTATTGGGTTGTTTAGTAATGCACATAGATTAGACCGAAAGGAGATTCAATGAATTGATGTTATGATATTAAAAGAAGATTAGAGTCATTGAAGATGACCCAGCCTATCCATGAATGTTCATCACTATAGAGCAATACAATTACCCCTATGTGACATCGATTTCAAATCCCCGTACCCCTAGATTACTTGTTACGAAATTAAAGTTCTGAAATCTTAGCTTAATTGTGACTTTTGAAACCGAGCTTCTTTTACAAATTTTGTGGAATTATCAACCCATAGTTCTTGTTACTAAGAATGAATTGATTTACAATCTAAATTCTTGATAGAATTCCTTGCCTTGTACATTCCCAGTGGGATTCTACCCTGACTCTTAGTTTGGTATTTATATTGACGACGATTGTTTACTCTTTTAATTGGTTTTGAAGAGTAGTTTGAGCATTATCTACTAGCCTAGGACCCATGACTCTAAGTATAGCAAATGTCACTCCAGCTATAACGATCACCTTCTAAACTCTATAATGAGTCCCGAATAGGCCTATTGGACTGACGCTGCCGAAAGCGCTACCGAGCCCTATCGTGTATATCTCTAGGCCTAGAAAGTGACCTACTGTAGCTACCCTCTTATCTAGCCCTCTTTTTACAAACCCTTTTGCCTCATGACAGAGCTGCTCAATAAAGCGGGCATGATCTACAACATTTAACATTGGACATGTAACATAAAATGGGAGACATCCATCTCTTTAATCAATATGGCGGTAGGAAACTCTTTAACCACCATTTCTGACACACCTAACACAAACTTACTCATTCTTGCCCATGAGTCGGCAACCATAGTCAGAGCATACTTAGCAAATTGAGTGAACTTCAAGGAATAATCCTTCACACTCATATTCCCTGGTAGAGGTTAATGAAATCAAGTACTTTTGCTTCTGTCATTTCAAGAGGATAGAAACTATCAAGAAAAGCCCCTTTGAATCTATCCAAATGAAGAGGACCCACATCGATAGCTCTCTCACCTTTCCATTGTTTGAACAAAACTTGAGCAACACCTTGATTTGATAAAAGGCCAACTCCACCTTCTCTACTATAGAAAAACCCACAATTCCCACTATTTATACACCTCATTAATGAACTCTCGAGGATCCTCATCAACCTTGGAACCATGGAACTCTGAAGGATTCATCCTAGTGAAGTCTCGTATCCTTGTCGCTGCCGTACCCACATTTGGGTTCACGGGAGCAACAACTTCTCTATTTTCTTGGGTTTTCATAGCTTGTGGAAAGTGGGTCGAAATTCGGTGTGACTCACTTGCTCGGCCAAAGGGGCAACCGAAACTTGAGGAACCGCAAACTCCACATTCTCATCCGCCTACCTTCTCATATAAACTCTTCGAGGGGCAATATCCTTAAAAGCGTCTTACAAGATTTAGGAGAAGGATCTTTATATAGATAGACTCTATGGTACCGATTTAGAGTAATTAATGAAGTAATGTTTCCTAAACGCTTTGTACTCTCCAATTAATAAATGTGGCTTGCTTCACATTCATGAACAAGACTCTACTCAATGGCGCTTGTTAGACATCTTAGGACTTTTTCAAAAACCTGGCTCTGATACCAAGTTTTTGAAGACCCAAAATATACCCTAGACGTGACATGGCGTATAGGACCCCATGAAATCCTACAGAAGCCACTTGACATACATACAACACAATATAATAAAAAAAATGAGAATTTAAGGTAGCTGGTCTAATATAAAACAAAAGTTTAACGTAGTAGTGAAAGTCTACTCTTAATCTTGATAAGAAAATCTAATACGTCAAAGAAGTGGTCAGGACGTAAACCGTACATCAATTACAACGTCCAAAAAATAAAGACATATGAAAAGGAAAGTAAAGATGACATCGTCCTCCAACATAAGGACTCACCACGTCTTCAACCTCGAATGATATACTAGCCACGAGTGGGAGGAGAGAAAGCGGCACACCCTCCATTATTAAACAATTTATACACAAGTATGTATTAGTATGTGGAATGTACTAAGTATGGGGGATATGCATAAAAACGTAAAACATGATCATAAGAGGACATAAGGAAAAAACATGATACGCATGACTAAGCTAAAGCGTAGTAAAATATTTAATGAAGAATCATAAATCATGAACATGGTCAATGCATCATAAAATCATAATGAAAAATTAATAAGACTTTTAAAGTCACTTTAGTTTGTTTTGTGGGTTATTTATTCTTAATCGACATAGACCACGTGAGCTATCACATGGAATTTTGTGTCTTTCTCCCACACACAAAAGAGATGTCCTTGTATTCCAAGGAAAAGATCTTAAACATCTATCTTAGGCGGATCCGCTAGCTATGTTGCTTAAGCCAATCCTATAGGGGCACTTAGTTAGGGATGAGGAGATTGTTTTATAGACTCGACCTTTACTAACAGGAGAGCCTCCATCTCTTTATTCTCTCATTGCTAAGTAGATTCCCAATGAAATTAGTCATAAACATAATCATTTCATCACACATGGAAAAGCACAAATAAGTTATTAATCTAAGCTTAAAACATCAATAGCTCCTTAATTCATCAATCATGCATGTGTGAATAAGCCTTTTACCAAACCATAATCCCTTATATGTGAGAAAACCTTTCACAATTTGACTGATGCTCATCTTAAAGAAACCTAGATCATAAAACATTCCTTTTCATAAATCATGATTAACTTTCATGAAAACATCATTCATAGATTTATAGATTCTTCATAAATTCATGTATTTAAGAGTTCATAGTCAAAATTATGAAAATTACATGGGTTCATGTGAAATTAATGGGGAAGCATGTAATTAAGTTAAAATAATCATGATAAGATCAAAATCAAACACTTAAATCAACACAATTAGAACACATGAAGAATTGAATGAAAACCTAATCAAATTAATAAAATTGAACTTGGAGAATTGAGAAATCTTTGGGGCTCAAAGGGTAAATGGAACCATTGATGAAACCGTTCATACCTTGAGTATCAAATCCTAAAAGCAATGAAAGAATAGGATACTTGAAGTATCACGCTCCAAACTAGAAGTGGCGTGATAGGCACCTAGTGCCTCACTTGACCGAGCGAACCAATAAAATTAAAAGTAAATGGTACAACGAGGGCTGACAAGGCCCTTACAATAACATACATAAACAGGGTAATTGTACCGGCGAGGTCACTACAACATCAAAGACAAAATGAAATTACTCGCAAAGTAAACTTAACTGATAAAGAACTAGCAACCGACAAGGCTGCCATCGAAATCACATATACGACAAGCCGACATGGTTACAATGGAAAGCTAAAAAGACCCAATAGAGTATGTTCACAAATCTATACGAATATCACAAATCAAAAGGGTGGAAAAATCCCAAACGATACCAACAATCATCTACAAGCTAAAGTATGAAAAACCTACAGACAACCACCGGCTCCAAGAACACTGGGGCTTACCAATCCCAGCTTAGACAATACCCCTACTACAAAGGCTGATCAAGACCACTTTTTGAACGTGCAACATGAAATGCACCGTTCCAAGGAAATGGGACGTCAGTAGGAATAAAAATGTACTGGTATGTAAGGGGGTAGGTGAAATCATAAATAGCTATGATAAAAGGATAATAGGGATACGACCTGAAACTGAAAATGTTATGACCTCCATGGCCGACATCTGACCTTATAGTAATTAAACATGTATGGTATGCTTGTGTAATCCTATGTCACGAATACATATATATGTAAGTGCAAATGCATGACATACCCGACCAAATACTAGCACTGGTGGTGCCTTCCGGTAGCTAACCGACATCATATTCGCCAGCTTGTGGCCATTTGTGTCTCATACATATAACTATAGGCAATAGGCCCCATACCTCCCGATTATAGCTCGGGAGTAGAATGCATAGTATATCATATTATGGATTTGTAATGCTTACATGTTACTATAATCTCGTTGCCAATCTTGGCCTATTGGTACTCTTATTCTCATAATCTAATAAATACTTTCGTATACCATAGAAATGTCACGTGGAACCTCATACACTTTTAGAATAAATCTAAACACATAACTCGACTTTAGAAAGGTAACTTAAACTCGATGATGTTCATAAAGAGATTAAGGTCCTTTATAAATTTCATTGTAACTTCATTTACCTTATACATGACAATTTAGGTCAATAAAACTCATAATAGACTTGAGGCTTTTCACTCAACATAAACTTGGCAAATTTATAATTTAGGAACTCATATAGAAATAGACATGCCTGACTTGTTTTACTATAAACGAATCTAAGTAAGTAATAGTATGGGGCTGCTTAAAAACAAGTTTTTCTGACAAGTGTATAACCAAAAGAACAGGGTACAAGATTTAACATGGATATAATTTTCAAATAAAATTTTCGTAAGAACTTCTCACGAGAAATAACGATCTAACAACCTCCTTAGATACAACATACAAATATCCATAATTTAGCTTCATTCTTAGGATAATAACTCACTACTAGGCATAAGGAATAAGAAACACTTTGAAAAATAACTTTAATCGTCAAGCATATTTCACAATAGTACAAGCACGATAATGATACAATAAAGTAAAAAAAAAGATCAGATGACATTCCAATGCCTTTAACAGAGGGTCTTCCAAACAATAGAATAGTAAAATGACTCATTGATAGATTTGATTCAGAATTTGTACCACAGGAAAAAGAATTTTTTTCCTTAACATACCTTATCCTCAATCGTGCAACTATACGGACCTTTTCGACAACCACGGTGAATCTTGAAATAAAGAAAATCCTTATATTTCTACGAATCTTTAGCTAAAGCACCACTGGAAGAAAACTAAGCCATGCTTTATTACAGTTTTCATCTGATACTTGAGTATAGCATAAAAATATTTTCCTTTCCACAAAAACTATTCAACATGAATAATATTTAAGATATGCAGCAACTTATTTGAACAAAAGTTTCATACACAGATGAAAGTGATGAAGGCGTGCATACATTTTTTTTATATATAATATATATAGTATAAGTTAGACAAACTAGCTGACATTTTCTTTGATTAAAAGTTATAAAATTAATTGATATTTAAATACTAAGTGATGGTCATTGTGCTATCTATTTATAGTACTAACTGCTTGTACTATCCCTCCACTTCCATGTGGAAGTGGAGTATGATCACAAAATTATTTTGTCCCGTTATATATATACTCGGGTATTCCGTAGGTCCACGATAAAATACATATAACATTTTAAATATATTACCATTCATAGAAAATTATTTCTAATAAAGCCTACCTCATGTAATAACAATTTAATCACATAGTTAGATTTACTATCTCTACTAAAATATCAATAAAATATAAAAATCTTATAAATAAATGTGCAAATGTAATAATTTTCCCTTTCCTTTCAACTTTTCAATTTCTGAGGTGTTACTAATTCTAGCCCAAATGTAAAGCAAGAATTATAGTGTTGAACTATCGATTTTTGTGAATTGTAGAGTTGGTTGATGTTATTGTTGGGTGTCAATGGGAAGAAGGGGAAAAATGGTGTATGATTTGTGTGAAAATGACATGAGAATAAGTTGCTCACAACCTATTTGATGAAATGCCTAAGTAAAAAAAACTTATGCGCTGATATATTCTCCATGATCGTGATGTGTTAATTTTTGAAATCTCATGATCATGATGTCTAATCCCCCGATCTTGTTGTGATGAAAGCCTGAGGCTCGTGATCATGATGAAAAATCCCTCTATCGTGATGAGTCTCTTGTATGGTAGCAAATAATGCCAAATATAGTAACTCTGCCCCCATTTTCCTTATTCCATTTCCACTCATTTCTTTAGCCTAATTTCTTAATAATACATTGCTTTATGTACATTTGCACTCATTTGACATATTTTCAACTTTTATAGGTACTCTATTTTCAACAAAATTACTGACAACGTAAACCTAGTTGAGACAGAAATGGTTAATGGGGAGAAAATTTGTGATCATGAGTGGTTTGTGTCTGCTAAATGCCATCGATTGCATGATCACCTCTTAACAAAGAACATCACAAACGAGAGGGGTACTCTCTAAAAAAATCTTCAAGAATCCATGGAAAACTTGTACATGCCTTTATAGGCAAGTGGATGGTTGTGTTTTGCGGATGAGCCTATCAAGGCACACTACACATTGGTTCGAGAGTTGTACGCTAGTGTCACCAAAACCAACTTCTCTGTTGACTTGGTAGTTGCGCTCCCGGGTAAACAAGTACCCTTTTACCCGACGAGGATCAATTTTTATTATGGCCTTCCCAATGTTAAAAATGATGTTTATACAATGAAAGAGAGAGAAGTGGGTCAAGAATGGTTTATGACACAACTGTATGACGGCAATAGGCCTAAATGGAATGAGATCAGCCACCAGATTGACTCCTCAGATTTCACAGCCAAGACCAAGACTTGGCTATCTATCATTTATAGTAGGGAAGTTCCTTCTAGGAATGAGATCCATGTGACTCTTGGATTGTAAAAATTATCTCCCTTTTCCGTCTTTGATTACTTACTTATGCATGACAGATGAGGTTGACAAAAATGAGAGAGATAGCATGCGGGATCCTCAAACGCCTATTCATCTGCATAAGAAGAAGGGTTTGGGGCATGTGATGAAGAAAATAAAAATTGATGTACAAGATCCAGCGTTTGGCACATTTGCTTAGAGCAATGCTTCATCGGGTTCAGACTCCATTCCCTCTCCAGCTGAGTTACTGGGGCGGGGACTACCAACACTAGTCCATTTATCCAGAGTGATCCATGTCATTGATACATGGATTCACTTATAGATTCAGGAGTTGAGTCAGAATCTTCCCATTGGCCCTTGAGAGAGCTCTCTGGCTTCAGATACTGCTCCTTCAACCATTTCAATTCTAGTGTAGGATCACCTGATTCTCAAGGAAAGAATGTCAAAAAATGGAGATGAGGAAAAAAAGATGAAAGAGTATGAAAAGAAGAGTAGTCAAGTTTTTTAACAAGATGATAAGTACCCTTCGAAAGTTTTGGGGATCGGGTGATGAGGCTTATGATAATGTCTTTTGGACCCAGACAACTCGTCATATGAGTGATGATCTTTACCGGAGTACCTTGTATTTTCATTTGATTATTGTTCCATGAGGATACCCTTACATTTTTCAGTTTGGGGTGCCTCCTTGTAAGGTTTGTTTTATATTTTGCATTGCATTTGATTGTGCCCTTGTTGAGCTAATTTTGATTCGTTGATGGTGTGCCCTTGTCGGGCTTTTCTGATATTATGATGGATTAGCTTGGTTTCATTTTTTTTTGTAGTTTGTTGCTTCTTTATTTTTGTTTTGATATGAGATATTGAGTGACGATTCCCAATGATGGATATAGTGATGACTTTCTTATGGGTAAATCATTATTTGCTTGTGAGGGTTTTATTGGTATTGAATGTGGTGAAGTGTAATTAGCCAGTCCCGAATAGATGCATGAGTTTGCCCAATGATGGATTTCTTTACGGCTTTCTTAAGGGCAAAATTGTTATTTATTTGGAGGTAGTTGCTTGGTTTGTACTACGAACATAGTCTTGCATGTAAGAAGTTTTTGGACATAACCCCTCAATTTCTTAAAGCTGAGCATGTGGTGAATGATTTTGTGACAGCTCCTTTAAATCTTTTTGTGACTTTTGAATCGTTAGTGGTTTGAATGATTGATGCCACTTTTATTCTTAAAAGGAAATAAGATTTTGAACTATCTCGATTGATTTGCATGCCATGTGTAGTGTGTTGTTTAATAATGCTTTCTGTTAACTTATGTTACCTTGAACTTGCCCAGTTGGTCGTGATTAAGTTTGTTAGGAGAAATAATCTTAGTCTTTCCTTATGATTGTTCTTGAAGTCCACATGGACTAAAAATCCAATCTTTGCACTAAATATATCCTTAGTTGTCCCCTTCGAGCCTAATCACTTTTATTGGCAACCTTATTATAAGGGATATCCTTTTTGAAAAAATAACCTTCTTTTGAACCCTTCCCTCCTTGAACTTTAATCTGTAGAAGTTGAGGCTAAAAGCCTATGTTGGGGGTGTTATGAGAAAATCATAGAATTAATGCATATCCCACAAGGGATGATATAAAGAGCGATTGAAGAAGTGAGGAAAAATTCTTAAAGAAAGAAAGGTTTTGAAAAATAAAGAAAGACAGTGAATAAATGAGACTAGAATACTTTAAAGGTTGAAAATGATTGCATGTGGGGCATCTACAATGGAAATGAAAAAAAAGAAGAAAAAGAATGTGAAATGTGCATTGGTTTGAAAGGTGAAGAAAAGTGGAAAAAGATGGAAAATGATGAGTTGTTGGGTAGTGTTCAAGGAGGGTTTAGTCAGTTGTACCTAAACGATATCATAACCTTCCCTAAGCCTACATTACAAGCTTAAAAAAGTCCTTAGAGATATCTAACCAAATGAACTTGAGTCAATGTTGATTGAAAATATGAGCAAGCCTATTGTGTGGCATTTGTGTTCTGGAGATGTTTTATTGTGAGTGTAAGTGTTTGTGCATTTGTCCCATGTTTTGTAAATACTTTGTGAGTGTGTAGGGACATTTATTTTCCTTTGAGGGCATGTAAGTTGATAAAGTGGTGATTTTGAAAAATCCAAATTGAATCAAGTGTGCATATAAAAGAGCTAATAAGTTTAACCACTTCTTGAGTTTGAAGTTTTGTCATTAAATGATTCTTTGTTCTTGAAAATGTTCCTTGATAATGAGGGGATTTCATATGTGAAAATGTTGCATGTGGAGTGTTTGTTAGTACCAACAAAAACTACTACCTTTGTGCTTAATTGAAAAAGGTGAAATTGATATGTGGTGTATGTTTAAATAAGAGCCTCTTATGTTTTTGATTTTCTTTACTCGAGGACAAGCAAAGTTTTTAGGTTGGGGGTGCTGATGAGAGGGTTTCCACTCATTTGAGAATATTTTCTTATTAGTTTTGTCTTGCTTTTGGTAAGAATTGGTGCTTTTAATGTGGTTTTCTTCATATTTACAGAAAAACAAAATGGAGAGTTCATTTCGAAGACGTTTGAAGAAACCAAGTGAACTTAAGGCAAGAAGAGGCCAAATGGAAGAAAGTTCAAATTGGCAGCTGAAGTAATCATCACGACCGCGTGAAACAGAGGTTGCAATAACTTTTTAAAAGAATTCCAGACATTGCAATTGCATGTTCAAATTTTGCCATTACGTGACCCAACGACTCTACTCGTTACGATAGAGTGAGTTAGTTCTCACAACTGCAAAGAGCAAAACCCCAGTGCCTGGACAAAACTTGGATTTCACCAAATTGATCCCAAAAACCCTTTTTACGTTCATCAGCATTCAATATTAAGATTATCTATCATCCACCCAATCTATAATTCAATTTCCTAATTCTTAGAGTAGTGTAGAGAGAAAACTTTGAGAGTTCATCTTTTGAGTTTAGACTTTGAAGGCAAGTTTCCTAACAATTCATCTTTTGGATTGAAGATTGTGTTTCTAGTAGTAATATTTCTTACCCTATCTTCTTTCCTAGCTTTTTATTGCATGAATTATGGGTCTAATTCCTAATTATCGCATTTTCATTTATTACTTAAGAGTGCACGCGCAAATCTAGCTTAGATCATTGTGGGTTGCTTGAAAGAGAATTTGTAAAGTGGAGAATTAGATTAATAATTACATATTAGCACTGAATCTTGAGTTTGCTCGAAAGAGAGATTTGGGTTTTCATTGTTGAATGTGAGGCTTGCTCGAAAGAGAGGTCTAAATTAAAGAAGTAGTTGTTTTGTTAAATTTCATGATTGAGGTCGAAAGGAAATTTCATGATATATCAGAATGAGATCAAAATAAGATTTGTGTTGTTGAAGATGACCTATTCTTCCTATGATATATCTAGCATGTGGTTAGATTGCAATGGATCGTTGAATTAGTATTGAGTTCATAATGTTCCAATTCCCAATTATCCCTTACTTGATTAGATCTTTGCACAATCTTGATTTTGTTTCCAAAACCAAACTTGTTTTTATAATTGCATATTTTTATGTTTAGATTCAAACTAGTGGGTTTTAATCCTTTCTCTCTTCGATTACCGCCAAATTATTCCTTGTGGAATTTTATCATGACTCTTTTATTTGATATTTTAATTGCTAGCGACCGCTTACTCTTTAACTTGTTTTGGGAGTAATTTGAGCATTATCACTCGCCTAAAGCGGCAGTGTTCACTTAAGGTAGGTTGGCGAAGCAATGTATAAATGGTGATTTGCCGAAGTAGTTGGGCAAGCTAAAAGTTCCATCGTTGAAGGTGATAGACATCTACGTTAAAATGAAGGCTGAATGGGTGAATAAATATTGTAATTGGTGACTCACCAAATGTGAAAGAATAAGTCAATTTAGTTAGTCGACTAAGGTTCAAACACCTAAAGCTAAGAAAAGACGAGTTGAAGAATAGAACGGTGATCCATTAATCGAGCAGGCGAGCCCGACTAATGTCACCGAGTTGGTCGGGTATGGAATTTCTTACTAATTTTTGAGGAAAGTATAAATATGCCAAAGGAGAGAGAGAATATATCTTTGACCTAATTTTAGTTTTAACTTTTATCTTTTCAAGATAATTAGCATTAGAAATTTAATTTTCTCTTAGTTTTAGGGTTGTGAATAATTTTGTAATTTAAAATTGAAAGTTCAATTCAAAGTGAGTATTGAAGATTATTGCTGATTATCAACACTTTGTTGGCTGAAAACATATTTGGTATATGATGAATATGAGATTTTGCCTTATTTGAGGCCTTTATATTTCAACAAATAGTGTCTTCAATGCCTAGATGTGTCCTTTTCTAATGATATTTTGATGCTTTGTAACTATGAAGGACAAGGCAAGGATGAATTTATGAAAAAGAGGCCAAAAACACTAAAAAGAGAGAAAACTCCCCGCCAAGGATTACCTAACACAATTGGTAGATCGCCTAATAGGCTTGGACCTCGCCTAAAGTGACAGAGTTCACTTCTAAAAATATTCAAGGCAGGTCGGTGAACAAAAGTACTAATGGTGATATGCCGAAGCAGTTGGACGAACTAAAAGTTCCATCACTAAAGATGATAGATTTCTGAGTCTAAATGAAGGCTAAATGGGCGAACAATGGTTGTAATAAGTGATCTGCCAAACGTGAAAGGCTAACTCAATCGAGTTCATCGACTGAGGTTCAAATGCCTGAAGCTCGAAGCCAAGAAAATGTGAGTTGAAGAATAGAACGGTGTTCCTCTGATCGTGTAGGTTAGCTAGACAAATTACGCTAATCAGGTCAAGTATGGAATATCAGACTAATTTTTGGGTAAATTATAAACAGCCCAAAGGAGAGGAAAAATAGATCTTTTGACACATCTTTTACACAACTTTTTTTTTTTACTCTTTATCCTTTGAGGAGAATTAGGATTAGAACTTTACTTTTTCTTAGTTTTAGGGTTTGAACAATCTATCAATTTACACTTATAGGATTAATTCAAAGTGGGTTTGAAGATTTTTGCTGATTATCAACATTTTGATGGCCGAAAACATAATTGGTATAATTTCTTTCCGCTCTGTGATTTTTAGCTTAAACCCCAATTCTGGGGTTGTGATTATGGAGTTAAGTGTTAATTTAATTTAGTGGGTCTAGTGTCTTGCTCTATTTTTCTTCTAATTATTCATGGATTTGAGTTATTTCGCATGGAGCCAATTTATGGAGTAAAGTTACACACTTAATCCTAGCTTAGATCTTCGATAGATGCTCGAAAGAGAGATTTTAATAAGGTTTTGGGTTGAATTGTATCATATATGGATGAGACCGAAAGGAAATTCTATGATATGATGCATTGTGATCAAAAGAATATTTGGGTCGTTGTTGATTACCCAGCCTATTGATGATTATTTTGCATTATTAAGCAATCACTTGTACCCCTACTTTATGTTTTTACCAATTCCCATACCCCTAGATCGTCTCTTACTTATTTTAGTCTCTATTTTTAGTTATATTATGATAATTGATTTTAAAACTCTTATATTAAATTTGGTGGAATTATCCACTTATTTGTTCTAATTGCTACGATAAATTGTTTTGCATCTTAATTTTCTAATTGAATTCTGTGATTTATATCACTCCTTGTAGGATTCGACCCCCATTCTTTTGTTGGGTATTTATATTTTTAGTGAGCTGTTTGTCATTTAATAGTTTTTGTGATTATTTTGTGCGTTATAAAAAATGGTGCCACTGCCGAGGAAGGATGGCTAAGAATTCAATTTTGTGAAGTTAATTTTTATGCTTGTTTGGTTGTAGTAGAATTCCTTTACTTTTGGTGTTGTTGTTTTTGACCCATTCATTAGTTGAAATATGAGTGTAAATAGAAGGGACGATGCTAGTCACTATGGGAAAAATGATATCATTGGAGATATAGACGACATGCATATTAATTTTGTCGAGAGTACAGGAGAGATTCGATTACCTCCTACCACTAGGAGAGCTATGCTTCATGTAACCGGAACGATGTTGCAATTTCTTCATATGAGAGGAATATTTGGAGGTCTTACTCATGAAGAATCCGATGGACATCTCTGAATTTTTGTGGATATTTACTAACCTTTCACTTTTAAGAATATTACACAAGAGTCCATATGTTTGAGGTTGTTCCCTTTCTCCTTAATGGGAGAAACAACTACGAGATTGGCTGAATTATAAAAAGATTCCATAACTTCATTGGAGGAACTAACTGAGGTGTTCCTTGAAAGATTTTCCCTCCTTTGAAGATGCTGAAACTTAGAGATAACACAAAAATCTTCAAGAGAGTCGATGGTGGGCCTCTCCATGAAACATGGTTGCATCTAAAAAAGTTTGTGTTTCAATGCCCGACACATGGTGTTCCAGAAAAGTTATTGATGCAATATTTCAATCGTATCATTAATATACTGGACAAAGGGTTGGCTGACCAAGTCAACCATGGAGAGCTAATGAGACAACCGTCTGATGTTGCAAATATTTTATTGGTTGACATGAAAAAAAGAAACCGAGCATGGAATAATAGGGAGGATCAAGTGTCTTCTTTCCATGTGGTTATGAACTAGGAACAGATGGAAAAGAACCAAGAGTGTGACGAGAATATGGAAACGGTGATTACTCGAATCGACTTGTTATCTAAACATGTCATGGGGGTAGATTCAAGCCGATGAATGCAGTTGGTATGAGTAGTGGGCAGTGCCTAGATGATGCCAATTTTGAGGCATTTTATAATATAGAAGTGGAATACATACAGAACCAAATGGGGGGTTCTACTCCGAACTATCTTAGAGCTGGTGGGAAAAAAGGTTGGACTAATGAAAAGGATATTGGTGGGAGAGATTGGTGAGATAGAGGAGGAAATTGGAAGTATCGTGAAGCTAAAAAGATAAATACATACCACCTCATGATCGGCCCAAACCCAAAGAGAATGTTGAACTGGATTGGACTCGAATTGATGATATGTCGACGAGGATCTTTAACAAGGTTCACGGTTCCGACAAAGTATTGAGAGACTTGAAAAATGATTTCTCTACTTTGACTCAAATGGTTACTCTCCACTCCGTGTCAATTAAGCAGTTGGAATCTCAGATGTGTCAGATCTGTTCTCATTTAAATCTAAGGCTAAAGGAACTTTGCCTCGTGATACCATCCCCAACAACAAGAATGATTTTTGATGAGTGAGAACTACGTCGTGCCACAATGTTAAATATGACGCTTCTTGGAAAGCAACAAAAGTTTACTTTATTACTTTCAATAACGTGTGTTGTGAGTGCATATTTAAATATAGTGTAAAGTTGAAAAGAATAACATGGTCAATGTAAATATCCAGTAAGTGATGCACCGAGTTGGTTCGGAGGAAATCTTCATGTTCACCTTTTTAGTGAAGAATTTTGAAAAATTCTATTGTCAACTTCGGTGTACAGGTACGTGGTTGGCGATTTGCCGAATTACATTCAGTGTACTACATTGGGTCCATCGAGTTGAACTTTAGGTTGGGTATTTGTACAGGCATCGTCGGTGAGCTTAAAGCTCCTTCTGCGAATCACCACACTCGTTCAGCGAAGTAAGCCGCATTCCACCGAGTGTGCCTGACAGTGAAAAGCCAAGGGTGTTTTCTCTTCATAATAGTCATCCTTTTATCTTTTACAGTATTTTCACTTCCAACACTCAATGCCCTTAGCCTAAATACTTTATTGTGTCCTCTTTGCTTCAATTTTCTTTCTTGGTGTAGGTCCTTGTTTGTGATTCTCGACCCAACCATTCCTCCCTTTTTCTTCGAAGAAGCCTTACTTGTTGAGGTTGGTTTTCATATTTACACTTCTTGTTTTTACTTGAAATTTTTTACTCTTGTTGGGTAACCTATTGCTATTGCTAGTTTGATGTACAAATCATTTGGGTATGCATTAGCTTATTCGATTGAATGTTTGCCATGAGTTAAAATTGTTGATTGTATACCCAAAATCTCTAAAAATTGATTATGTGGGTTGTTAGTTGAAAATTGATTGATGAACATTGTGGGTTTTATTTAATTTACTTACGTGAAATCTGATTAGCCCAGTAATGTACAATAGGCATGTATTTGCCCAATGATGGATAGGTTGACGTCTTTCTTTAGGGTAAAACATCGATTTGGCGTTACTTTGTTGATTTTGGTGGAAGTCTTAGTACTCAGAGGGAAAATTTATATATGGGTAGCATGTTAATCTTTTTAGGTGATGGGGGTTGTTACATTTTTGTGCTTAATCTTGAAAAATTGGATGTTGGGCTGAAATTACCTCTTCGGTGAGCTTGTCTTAGACTGCCAAGGTGATTAGGCGAATCATTGATTAAATCCAAAATTGCCTTTTAATTGTGAATATGTGACCTGGGTACTATCACTTTAGATGGGCCTGTCATAGCTCCCAGAACCATCTTGGCAAATCACTGGTTTGGAGCTAACATTGCCCTTTATGCCTGAGTTGAACCCCTTCTCTAATGTCAGTTTCGGCGAGCCTGTCTTTGCTCGTAAACCACCTCGGTGAATCATCGAGTTGGAGATGGCATCACCCTTTGTGCCATAAATAAAATATTTTTGCTCCTGTCAACTTCGGTGAGCTCGTCTAACGTATTAGGTGAATATTCTTTTCATTCGGCCAGCCTTAAGAAACCGATTTCAATTGTGATCATCTAGCAAATGTTTTAAACTAACCTTCACTCGATGTTTTCATTAAAATTTTGTGCTTTTCAAGAAAACATAACACCTCGGATTCAAAAGGAAGGAAAATTTTTGGTTTTAAGGTCTGGTGCAAGTACCAAGGAAAGGCATCTACGGATCATAGGTTGACTTACACGTGGTAGGTGGGAACCGTAGGTGGCAAAGTGATTTTTTAAAAATGTTGAGTTTTAGGATCCTTTATACCACTCAACAGGACTGTCCGTTATTGCTTTTATAGTCCGTAGGTAGGCCTCGTAGGTCTTTCTAGACTCAGTAAAATTTTAAGGGTTCAGGGTTGGACCTACTGATCGTACATGGGGTACCATCGTTTGAAGGTCCAAGGAAATACTTTCTGAACATTTCTACAATTGTCTAGAACAGTCCATGGCTGGACCTACATACCCTAGGTCGAAGCCGACAGTTATTTTTTAGGGCTTTTTTGAATTTTTCCTAATTGAACTATTCCTAATATAAGTCGATTAAGCCCTAATCCTAGCCCATATATAAGTCTTCTAAGTTTAATTTTACCCCTTTCTAATCACTTTTCAAAGTTCCCCAAATCTCTCCAAGTTTCCCCAAATATTTCTCTCTCTAGAAGTTTGAAAAAGAAGAAGAAGGTTCTAGGGTTTCCATTCAAGTTACCTAAGTTCTCCATTGATTTAAAGAACTTGTCATTAAGGTATGATGGCTATCACCTATGGATTCCTTTCCTCCATAGGGTTCCTAAATTCTCCAATTTTTTTGTAGTTAGATTCTTCAATTGGAATTAGGGTTTTCTTCTATCTTATGGGTTCTTTCAAATTATGATCTAATTGATTTATTTAAGTCTTTTTATGCATGAATTGACTTAATTGCATGATTTGAAGTTGAATTACCATGAACCCATGCATGATCTATGATTTCTAAGCTATGATGCAATGATGAAGTTATGAATGATCAAAAGATAGATTTTATGAAGTTATGCATGTTCAATTATGAAATTATGATGATTTAAGATATTCTTTGAGAGTGAAGCATAAATGTTTATGGTTATTGGGTTGTGAAAGGATTTCTCACATATTACTCAAAAACATGATTTTTGTGAAAGGACTTTTCTCACATGAAGGATTCATAAGGGTTGAAAAGTTTTCTCAACCAAAACTTTGAATCAAGAATAAGGAGCTAATCTAATAACAAGATAAGTTAAGACTTATGATTAATCCGTGGGAATTATGCTTATCACCGAATGGATATTGAGATGGAAGCTCTCCCGTTAGTAGAGTATTATGACCCTCCCTGTCATTTTTGTGTTAATGACTTCTTTCCATCATTTAGAGCATTCTTGTAGAGACCCCAAGTCATTTATGACTTGCTGGCACTGTAGGTTTGGTTGCCTAGTCGTTCGTTTGGGTTTTGTGCCTGTTTTCCCTTTTTAGAGATTTTGAATCCTTAAAAGTTGATTTCGGTCATAACCTCAGGTAAAGAACCTCATAATAAGATTTTCACAGTTCCATTAGCTCTGGAGCGGCCAAATTAGGCTAGAAGTATGGTTGGCATGGGTCTTGAGGCTTTCAGTGTGACTTTGGGGCCATTTGGCTCTTTAGCCTTTGAAATTTGGCTCAAGGTTGACTTTGGTCAACATTCTTGGTAAACGCACTCGAATGAGAATTCTTTCAGTGCGGTTAGTTTTGGAATGTTGATTTTTGTCTAGAAGGACCCTTCGTGCACTTCCCGGGGCTTCTGATCTAATTCCAAGACCCTTGGTTGAATTTTGCTAAAATGGCACTTTAGCTGTGGGGCCTACTTTTTATCGAAACAGCCTCGTATGGAAATTTTGAATATGTCATTGAGTCCAGAACGTCGAATTTGATGGGGTAACATATCTCGTTTGCGTGCATGGGGTTACGAATGAATTCCGAGCATCCTATCAGAGTTTTTGAAAAAGCCAAACTTAGTTGAAGCAGGAGCTGAGTTGCAGACCCATTCCTTCTCCGTGTTCACAGTCTTGGCTCCGCGTTCATAGAGGCATGGTTTCTCTTTTCCGCTTTCATGGATAGGGCTCTGTGTTCGCGGAGGTCTGGGAGCCTTTCTCTCCACATTCGCGGAGGTGTGGATTATTTCCCTCCGTGTTCGCGGGCCCCTAACTGTGTTCTCGGAGGTTTGTTTTCTTTCCCTCCGCATTCAGTGCCCCTGGCAGCATTCACAGAGGTTTATTTTCTTTCCCTCCACATTTGCTGGCCCCTAGCAACGTTCATGGAGATTTTTTTTCTCTCCATCCGTGTTCGCGGGACTCTGGCCACGTTTGCGGAGGTTAGCATGGCCGGCAGTTAGTTTAAAAAGGGAAGTCGGGTTCATTGTTGTTGGAAGTTGGAAAATTGATATCTTTCTCGTTTTTTATCAGTTTTTGGTGATTCAAAGTCCCAGGTGTTTGGAATTGTGTATGCTTTGTGGGTTATTGCTCGGATAGCATTGGGTGGCCTCCGATATTCGTGAATTTGAGGCGTAAGTTGCTTCCATAGGATTGTTTTGTAAAGTTTTACACATTTTGTTTCTTTGAGTTTTCAGCTATTTTGAACCCCGAAGTATGTTCTATTTTGGGAACACTAACTCTGGGGAGGGTTTCGGCCCTTTTTACGAAGTAAATTTTTGTATTTCTTGAGCGGGTCCCACATTTCTCGATTTTGACTCTGAAATTGGTCTGTCTCTTATTTTTATAATTTTAGTGTCTAAACGACCGTTCTAATGCTATAGTTTAATTTTTGATAGCGTGGCAGGAGTCTGAGGTCGTTCGAAAGGGAAAATCTCTAGCGGAGTGATTTGAAGCGTGCGCGATCGGCCTTCTGGTAGGTTACGGCTTCCCTTCTTTTTAGATTGAGCTAGATTGTGTGAATGCATTCTGATTTGTGTGAACTCGGGTGGGGTTCTAGTACTTCTTTTCTTCTTCTCAAAAATCTTGTTTTAGGCTTCATTTTCCGGCTATTTTGAGGGCAGTATCATGTTATCGAAGGGGTCGTTTCGGTGTGTCACACATGTGGTTTATCTTGTTGGTTATTTATTTATGTTTGAGCATGTTTCTTGCCTTAGTCTTGATAAGACAAGTTTTGCCTTAGACCCATGCACCTGTTTTTTTCTAGTATGTATCCAACGTCGATTCGGATGGACTAGGTCCTTGTAGGCTGGAATAGCAAACTTGGGCCTGATAGTATGAGCCTTGCTCTTGCTTTGTACTTTTTTGATCTTCTGGCTTCTCTCCCCATTTCTGTGGTGCTGATGTGTCGTCGGAGGGTATTTTGAGATCGATTTTGTGGTGATGTGGTTGGTGGTGGACGGCTATCCATATTGGGTTGGTATTTGAGATCCTCTACAAAGTTGATATATATGACCTGTGCACTCGTCTAGATGGAACAGGGCCCCCAGAGTGTTAGCAGACTAACTCATCTGGCTAGGACAGGGCCTCTGTAGTGTTAGCTGGTTGGGCAGTTTGATATGAGTTATTTGAGGCCCTCTTCAGAGTCGACATGCGCCACACACCCGTCTGGTTGGGACAGGGCCCCCTGAGTGTTAGCATATTGGGCGATTGGATATTAGCGCCTTTGGGGGAGTCGTTATGCCCTTTGGACCTTTGGTGGCTAGAGTAGGACCCCCGGGAGTTGCCATCTGGTTTGGCGGCCCAATTTGGAAGTCAGACTTTTGACTGGTTCGGAGTTGGCTGATTGTTTTGGTTGAGTTGGTTGGTGGTTTCTCTTGACAGTTGGACTTTACTTCGGTCTCGTAGATTTAGCTTCTTAGTGTACCTGTCGGGCTTATGGTGGTCCCTTCTGGTTTTGTTTGTCTATGCTTAAGTGTACCTTCTGGGTCTTATGGGGGCCCCAGTTAGGTTTAGTTAGGTATTCTTAGATTTGCTATCCGTTTGTTTTGTGCTTTCTTCCTTTTACCTCTTTGATTGAAGATTCTATCCTTTTAGTCTATTTTTAACTTTTCTTGCTTAGTCGGCCTATGATGCCTACTATGTACCTGTCATGTTGGTACTCATGTTACACTCTGCATCTATTTTTGTGATGCAGGCCGAGCAGTAGCTATCAGCGTTAAGTTCGAGTCTGTTGTAGTCTGTTCCAGAGGCGAGGGTGAGCACATGGCGTCTTAAGATTACTTGCCTCCTTTTACACTTATATTTTTGCTTGTCTTTTGCTTTTGAGACAGTCTTATTTCGGTGGTCCACTTTTGGGACTTGTTTCATTTTATAGTAGCTCTGTACATGTGATTTTCGAGTTCTGGGAGGTATCGTTTATATTTTATATAGTTTAGGTATGATTCAGCCTTTCCCTTAAGTGTTCATTTATTTATGCTTTAGCTTTGTTGAGGCTAGTTTTTACCCTCAGTCCGATTACAGTCATTTTCCGAGACAGGGTTTTCCTTTCCTACTGGCGGGTTGGTAGGTGCTGACATGACTCGAGAAATTGGGTCGTGACAAGTTGGTATTAGAGCCCCAGGTTCATCAGTCTCACTGGTACAGAGGCAGCATCTAGTAGAGTCTAGTGAATTGGCGTGGAGACGTTCGTGACTTATCTTCGGGACGCTACAAGATATCCTAAGGAGGTTTTTCTGTTCTGTATCATTTTCATGCACTGTTATCTGGTTGATTTCAGGAAATCTTACTTGTTTCACTCTGTCATAGGATGGCTCGCACTTGCGGTAGAGAGGCCGAGGGTGATGCACACGGACTCGCAAATAGAGCCCTAGCTAGGGGTAGAGGCCGACCCCGAGGTAGAGGTAGGGCTGCGGCACCAGCCCGAGGTAGAGTGAGGACTCCAGAGCTGGAGGTAGAGCCTCTAATAGATTAGATTCCTCCTAAGTCAGTGGGGTCGGGACCAGCCTAGCCACTGCCCCCGAACTTCAAGCTATGCTTGTGTAGATTTTTGCTGCAAGGGGGTATGCAACAGCAGCTCCCAACACCAGTTCTAGAGCCAGCAGCAGCACCGCAGGGTCAGCCTACAGAAGCAACCCCAGAGGTTCAACAGCCGCCAGCATAGGCTTTCGTTCAGTCGGGTTATCGCTTATGCGTTGAGGCAGCTTAAACTGCATGAGCGCAACTACCCCACTCATGATTTGGAGTTGGCGGCAGTAGTTTTTGTGCTTAAGATCTGGAGGCATTACCTTTATGGAGTTCATTTTGAAATATACACTAATCACAGGAGCCTTCAGTATATTATGACCCATAGGGATCTTAATTTGAGGCAGCGCCGTTGGATTGAGCTTCTAAAGTACTATGACTCGCTATTCTCTACCATCTGGACAAGACGAATGTGGTAGCGGACCCTTGAGCCAGAAGGCATTAAGTATGGTAGTCTAGCCTTCCTTTATGTTTCGGAGCAACCCTTGGCATTCGACATCTAGTCCCTAGCCAACCAGATTATCAGGCTTGATGTTTCAGATACCAATCCAGTGTTAGCCTATGTGGGAATTCAGCCATCTCTGCTAGATCGGATCCGTGATTGTTAGCTCGAGGATGTGTCTTTGATGGCACTCCGAGATAGAGTATTGGCAGGTGATACCGGGCAGGCTACTCTAGATTCAGATGGTGTGTTGACGTTTTCCATCCAAATTTGTGTTCCGAGAGTTGGGGATCTGAATCAGCTGATCCTTAGCGAGGCCCATGATTCAAGGTATTCTATCAACCCGGGCACCACTAAGATGTATGGCGATTTGAGGCAACATTACTGGTGGAGCGGTATTAGGAGGGACACCTCAGATTATGTGTCCCGTTGCTTGTGTTGTTAGTAGGTGAAGGCCGAGCATTTGAGGCCTGGTGGTGAGTTTTAGAGATTACCTATTCCTGAGTGGAAGTGGGAGAGTCTCACCATGGATTTCCTTGTGGGCTTGCCTCAAACTTCTACAGGTATCAACAACATTTGGGTCATCGTGGATTGATTGACCAAGGCAGCACACTTCCTTCAGTGCGGAGAGGTTGGATAGTATTATATTCGGGAGGTTGTACGTCTTCATGGTGTGCCTATTTTTATCATTTCACACCGGGGTTCACAGTTCATTTCCAGCTTTTGGAGGGTATTTCAGGAGGAATTAGGCACCCTTGTCGACCTTAGCATAGCATTCCACCGGCAGACCCATGGCCAGTCAGAGAGTACTATTCAGGTCCTTGTTGATATGTTGCGGGACTTTGTTATGGACTTTGAAGATCAATGGGAACTGTTCTTGCCCTTAGTAGAGTTTGCGTACAACATCTACAACTCTAGCATTCAGAAGGTCCCGTTTGAGGCTTTATACGGTAGATGTTGTCGCACTCTAGTTGGATGGTTTGAGTCTATGGATCCTAGGCCGCGTGGTACAAACTTGTTTCAGGAGGCCTTAGTTCATGTGAGGATGATTCAGGATCAGCTAAGGATGGCTCAGAGTAGACAACAGAATTATGTGGATCGCAGGTGACAGCCAGCGTGATTTGTAGTTGGTGATAGAGTATTCCTTCGAGTATTACCCATGAAGGGCGGGATGAGATTTGGGAGGCGGAGCAAGCTTAGCCCAAGGTATATTGGCCCTTTTGAGAGTTTCAGGATAGTTGGTGATCTGGCCTATGAGTTAGCCTTATCTCCAATATTCTCAGCCATTCATCCCGTTTTCCATGTTTCAATGCTTTTCTGGTATGTTCCAATGAGTCTCATGTACTCCAGTATGATGTCGTGGAGTTGGATGATCGCCTGACCTATATTGATGAGCCAGTTTCTATTCTTGCAAGAGATGTGAGGCAACTGATGTCTAGAGCCATTCATGTGGTTAAGGTCCGTTGGAATCATCGTCCAGTCTTGGAGGAATTATCCAGTCGAGGAGGCTACCTGGAAGACCGAGCGGGAGATACGGGAGAAGTTCGCCAGCTTATTTGAGCCCTCAGGTACTTCTTGTTTATTACTTTTCAAGACGAAAATTCTTTTAGTAGTGGATGTTGTAATGACCCTCCCGTAATTTTTATGTTAATGCCTTCTTTCCATTGTTTACAACGTTCCTGTAGCGACCCCAAGTCATTTATGACGTGCTGGAACTATAGGTTCGATTACCTAGTAGTTCGTTTGGGTTTTGTGCCTATTTTCCTTTTATTAAGCTTTTGAAGCCTGAAAAGTTGATTTCAGACATAACCTCTTGCAAATGACCTCATAATAGGATTCTGATAGTTCCATCAGCTCCAGAGCGGACAAATTAGGCTAGAAGCATGGTTGGCATGTGTCCCAAGGCTTTCGGTGTGACTTTGGGGCCATTTGGTGCTTTAACCTTTGAAATTTGGCTCAAGGTTGAATTAGTCAACATTCTTGGTAAACGCACTTGGATGAGGATTGCGTCAGCATGGTTAGTTCCAGAATGTTTAGTTTGGTCTAGAATGACCTTCATGCGCTTCCGATCTAATTCTGAGGCGCTTGGTGGAATTTGGCTAAAATTGTACTTTGGGTGTGGGCCCACTTTTTGTCGAAATGACCTCGTATAGAAATTTTGAATGCGCCATTAAGTCCGAAATGAAAAATTTGATAAGGTAGCACAGCTCGTTTGCATGCACGGGGTTCTGAATGAATTTCGAGCACCCCGTCGGAGTTTTTGGGAAAGTCATATTTAGCTGGTCCAGCAGCTGAGTTGCAAACCCATTCCTTGACGGTGGTCGCGGTCCTTGCTTCCCGTTCATGGAGGTCTGTGTTTCTCTTCTCCGCATTTGTGGAGGTCTGGGAACCTTTGTCTCCACATTCGTGGATAGGCATCTGTGTTCGCGGAGGTTTTGATTCTTTCCCTCCGCGTTCGTTGTTCCCTGGCAGCGTTAACGGAGGTTTGTTTTCTTTCCCTATGATTTTGCGGGCCCCTTGCCGTGTTCGTGGAGGTTTGTTTTCTTTCCCTCGGCATTCACTAGACTCTTGCCACATTCACGGAGGTTTTTTTTCTCTCCCTCCGCATCCACGGGCCTCTTGGCGCGTTCACGGAAGTCAGCGTAGCTGGCAGTTAGTTTAAAAGGGGCAGTCGGGTTCATTGTTGTAGGATGTTGTAAAATTAATATCTTTCTCGTTTTTAGTCGTTATTTGGTGATTCAAAGTCTCAAGTGTTCAAGAAATGCGTAGGCCTCGTGGATTATTGCTCGGATAGCATTGGGTGGCCTCCGATTTTTGAGAATTTGAGGCGTAAGTGGCTGCCATAGGCTTGTTTTGTAAAATTTTGCATGTCTTGTTTCTTTTAGTTGTCAGCTATTCCGAACCCCGAATTATGTTCTATTTTTGAACACAAGCTCGGGGGAGGGTTTGGGACCTTTTCACGGTGTCAATTCTTGGATTTCCAGAGCGGGTCTCATATTTCTTGATTTTGACTCTGAAATTGGTCTGTCTCTGATTTTTATGATTTTAGTGTCTAAACAACCATTCTAATGCTGTGATTCTATTTTTGATAGCGTGGCAACAGCCTGAGATCGTTTGGAAGGGAAAAGCTCCGACGGAGTGATTCGGAGCGTGCGCGATCGGCCTTCTGGTAGGTTACGGCTTCCCTTCTTTATAGATTGAGCTAGATTGTGTGAATGCATGCTGATTTCTTTGAATCTGGGGTGGGGTTCTAGTATTTCTTCTCTTCTTCTCAGTAATCTTGTTTTTGGCTTGATTTTTGTGCTATTTTGGGGGCAGTATCATGTTATCAGAGGGGTTGTTTGGGTATTGATGCATGTGGTTTATCTGGTTGGTTGTTTATTTATGTTGGAGCATGTTTCTGGCCTTAGTAGGTTAGACTAGTTTTGTCTTAGACCCCCATGCACCTGTTTGACTTGTGTATATATCCGACGTCGATTCAGATGGACTAGGTCCTTGTAGATCGGAATAGCAGACTTGTGTCTGATAGTATGAGCCTTGCTTTGTATTATTTTGATCTTCTGGCTCCTCTCCCCCTTTCTGTTGTGTCTATGTGTCATTAGAGGCATGGTGTTTTCCCAGAGATATTGTGTATTTTGAGATCGGATCTATGGTGATGTGATTGGTGGTTGACGGCGATCCATATTGGCTGGGACAGGGCCCCCGGAGTGTTAGCTGTCTCACTTGTCTGGCTGGGACAGGGCCCCTGGAGTGTTACCCAGTTAGGCAAATGGATATGAGTTATTTGAGGCCCTATGCGGAATCGCCACGCCCTGTGCACTCGACTTGTTGGGACAGAACCCCCGGAGTGTTAGCTAACTGGGCGATTGGATATTAGGGCCTTTGTGGGAGTTGTTATGCCCCTTGGCACTCTGCTGGCTAGGGTAGGGCCCCCAGGAGTTGCCATCGGTATGGGCGACCTGATTTGAAAGTCAGACTTTTGACTGGGTTGTAGTTGGAGATTTAACTTCTCTGTGTACCTATCGGGCTTGTGGGGATACATTCGGGTTTTGTTTGTCTGTGCTTGAGTTTACCTTCTGGGTCTTATGGAGGGCCCAATTAGGTTTAGTTAGGTATTTTTAGATTTGTTGTCGGTTAGTTTTGTGCTTTCTTCCTTTGACCTCTGTGATTGAAGATTCGATCCTTTTAGTCTGTTTTTACCTTTCTTGTTCACTTGGCCAATGATACCTACTAGGTACCTGTTGTGTTGGTACTCATGCTACACTTTGCATTTGTTTTCGTGATGTAGGTCCGAGCACCAGCAATCAGCATTGAATTCGAGCCTACTGCAGTCTGTTCCAGAGGCAAGGGTGAGCACATGGCATCCTGAGATTACTTGCCTCCTTCTGTACTTATATTTAGGCTTGTCTTTTGCTTTTGAGACAGTTTTGTTTTGGTGGTCCACTTTTTGGACTTGTACTCATTTTGTAGTTGCTCGGTACATGTGAGTGTGACTTTCGGGTTTTGGGAGGTATTGTTTGTATTGTATATAGTTTGGGTTCGCTTTCGCCTTTCCCATATGTGTTTCTTTATTTATGCTTTCTCTTAGGTTAGCCTAGTTTCCACCCTCAGTCCCATTACTGTCAAGTTCTGGGACAGGGTTTGGCTTGCCTACTGGCGGGTTGGTAGGTGCCATCATGACTCGAGAAATCGGGTCGTGACATAGAGGCTGGGTTTCTAGTAACAATCTCTTTATCCCGTAACTATATGCCACCATAGGATTATTGTCTTAGATAGACATTAGCTAGTTGATCCACCTAAGCTAGAAGTTATGGTTCTTGCCTTGGCGAGTAAGGGAACCTCTTTTCGGAGTGAGGTAGACACATGATTCCATGTTATAGCTCGAATGGTCTATGTCGATTGAGGCTCACTTCCCACATAATGAACTAAGGTTACTTTCTATAGGCTTATTAAGGATAGGTTGTTTTAAGATGATTTCCTTGCATTGACCATGACTCCTTCCTTCATGTTTTCTATCATGTCATCCTATGATTTAAACTTGGGCATTGTATCTTATGTATAGCTCTTTTAGCATGATTTTTTAACCTTATGAATAGTTAGCATACTTGGTACATTCTTGTACTAACGCATAATCTTGCCTATATTTTCATATAAGTGTAGGATGCAGCTTATCTTCATCTATCCATGACTAGTCGTTGCCTCTGAGAGTTGAAGGCTTTGTGAGTCCTCATATATTTGGGGACATAGCCACATTTACCTTTCATGTCATTTTGTCTTAAGATTTGTATGGGTTATCTCCCACTTTCATTTCAATGATGTATTAGATGGCTTTGAGACTATGTTTAGACTTCCCCTAATTTGATATAAAAAATTGTCTTTTAAACCTCTTACTTACTATTTATCTTGTATAATGCATGCTAAGTGGCTTGTATGGGGCATTTCAGGGTCTTGTACGCCATGTCAGAAACCACGTTCAGTAGAATCTTGTTCATAGGTGTGAAGCACTCCATACTTATGAATGAGAGGCTATAAGAATTTTAGGAAACTCATCTTCTTTCATCCCTCTAAAGTCATGCGATAGAGTTTAACTCTATATGTCTCACTTCTAATCCCTATTCGATGCTTTTTGGATATGGCCACTCGAAGGACATATGCTAGGAGGAATGCAAACGAGAATGTGGAAAAAGAAGCTCCTCAAGTTCTGGTTGAACCTTTGGCCGAGCAAGTGATTAACACGGAGTTTAGGGCTGCTTTTCAAGTGTTGTCCCAAGCCATGATGGCTCAAGCCAATAGGGAGGCTGCGGTCCCTGTGAACCCAAATGTGGGTACGGCGGCATCTAGAGTAAGGGACATCACTAGAATGACCTCCGTAGTTTCATGGGTCTAAGGTTGAGGAAGATCCTCAAGAGTTCATTGATGAGGTGTATAAGGTTCTAATGATCATGGGTGTAACCCCGGTGGATAAGGAAGAATTGGACACTAACCAACTCAAGGGTGTAGCTTGATAACGCTCAAGTACACCTCTTATAATTCAAAGTGTAGGCGGTCCCTAACAAGTATAAACCCAACGGTGAGTTGGGGTCGATCCCTCAAGAAGTGGTGCGGAAGAGAATTCAATTATGACGTATGCATGTGTTCTAACAAAGATGATTAACACCGGTTTTAACCAATAGAGAGCAGGACCTCAGGAGTGTGTGAGCAATCGAATACTAATTTCGCTAAATGGGTGATTACTAATTTCTTTAAGTTGTTGAATCTCAATGGGTAGGATGGGTTATAACTACAACAACTATTTGTCAATCAACTATCATGTATCAAGTGAGTTCTATCGAACCTCAATAAGCATTCAATACAAAACCACCAAAATCCTTAATTTAACCCACTTTATCAAGCTGGGTTGTATCGACTAGAATCAATACAACTATCAGTCATAAATCCCACTCTAATGCATCTATCAAAAGCAAGCATAGATATATAGAGCTAGAACTAAATTTGCAACTTTAGTTCATAAGTGAAAACATGAATAAAGAACTGAACCCATTTCAAAACAACATTAAATATAGCAATTAGAAACACCCATAAGCTAATTCATGTATCCGATTACACATTCACACCCCTAAGGACAAGGGTTTTAGCCAACCATAGCAAAAAGTAAAAGATAGTTACAAAAAAGGTTCTCCATTGAAATGACAAGGTCTTCAATACTCAAATACTAAAAATAAAGATGAAACTTTCAATACCCAAAGTATAAGAGAAAAACCCTCTCAAAAGTGTTCAATAGATCAAAAGTATCAAAAGTATGAATGTTTCCTTCAGTCTGGTTCAGCCCTATTGCCTTTCTCTCTCTTTGGATCTATTTATTCGTTCCTAAAAAATTCCACACATTTCAGCACGGGGGACCATTCGGTGAAGTAAGTCGAGCACACCGAATGGCTGGACGATCCGCCGAAGTACTCCTACTCACCCTTTTTGTACTTGATTTTTGCATAAAAGTGTTTTGGTCATTTAGGCGAGCTAGGTCATGCTCGCCATTCCATTTGATGTGTCGACGGCTTCTCTTTTGGTTTGTCGACTTGATCCCTTTTATGTGCCATCTTCCTGGAAGATTAGGCGAGCTTTAGGCTTACTCGGCGAGTCGTCGAGTGGCTTTTACGAGCTCCAGCCTCTTTTTACTTCAGATTTTTCAACTTTTTCGCTCCTTTTCGCAATGTAAAGTCCTTGCCTTGTTCTTAAAAACCCATGGCTGCACATAAATAGTTTAACATCAGTTTTGAACAAAAGGTTGGCATTGAGGACACTGTTTAATTAAATATGAATCTCTAAATGAGTAAAAATTCCTGACTCATCAACACCCCCAATTTAAGGTTTTGCTCGTCCTGAAGTAAAACATGAGATCAATAGGCTCAACAGGGATGTCTACAAGTAGTGCTCCTTGATAATCAACACGAGAATGCACACAAGGTTCAATTCAAACATGCAATGTTCAAATGTGCACTAAAAGTTTCAAACTCTGGCTAGCCATCATCGTTAAGAGTTCATGCTCACAAATGCTCACTTCAAACGCAAATTCATGCCCAACAAAAGTATTCAAATGCCCTCACATCAAGAATGATTCCATTCTCTCATAAAGACTATCAAAGACTATATTTAAGGAATCAAAATCAACACTCACACTCAAAAATAAGAAAAACATGCATCACTTTACCTATAGGCTTGCCCGTATTTTCCAACCAACACATCACTAGGCTTATGTAGGATCCAAAAGGTGTTTCAAGGCTTATAATGGGGCTGAGCATCATGGTATGATCATTTTGGCAAAGTGACTCTACCTTCATGAAGCATGATTCAACTTTCACGTCTTTTCCTTTTCTTTCATTCTTTTCACATTCACAACTCATCCTTGGCCTATTCATAGCACACAAAAATTTTGGTGTACCCATTTTTATTTCCACAACAATCTACAATGGATACAATTTATTCAATTATTTTCTTTCACCACTTTTCTTTGTTTTTTAATGGAGGGGTTCCACATTTTTCACAAATTTCCAAGGACCAAGTTCACGAACTTCTTGCTCGGTTTCTTTCTTCACTCTTACAACACACTAAACTTAGGCTCATGGCCTAAAATGGTTATTCAAACAAACAAATTCTTCATGAGGGTTATAGGTGAGAAAGACATGGCAATTTCAACAACCGGATTAAAATATTGTGTTCATGTTTCATCCAAGAACGAGGGTAGGCTCAAATGGTGCAAAACTGGGTTCACACACTCACAAAGTGGTCAAACAACGATATAGCAATTAGGTTTATTCTCAAAAAACTATGCCTAAGATCATTTCCTTCATTCACCAATGCTAGTCAATTAACCAACGGGGCAAGTTCTTGGTATCTTCATGCACACCTTTAAAGTAAAGCTCACCCCACATGACATCTAAACACGATTGTGGATCACAACTCTACGAGTAAAGCTTACGTGCAACGGTCATTGCAAGACTCACTTCGACATTCGACTAGTTACAATGAGATGCTAAGAGTTCACACAAGACTATGCAACTCAAATTTCCTCGTTGGACTTACACAACCATATCGTTCATCAAGAGCACTATTCAAGTCATCGATATTGATCACAACCGACACTTAAATGTACAAGAGAACATCTACAAACTATTCACACAATAACATCCATCAACAAGCAATCGAGAGAGAGAAATCAAGGATTAAAAACGGCAACATTCATTCCAAATGAAAACATAACCATACCAACATAGTGATGTCTTGTAAATAAAAACAACAAAATACAAAAACGAACATACAATGAAAAAGGGTAGGCAACTAGATGCCCTTACCCCACCAAAAAGAAATAAACAATGTCCTCAATGCGAAAATAACAATTGAAGTATCAACAGTAAATCAAATGGAGGGAGAGTAACGATCCCCCTATCAGGCGAAGCCTTAGGTGAGCCCTGGTGTGGTAGTGTAGCCTTGGCCTGGGCATCAATACTCGGCTCTACTCCAGATGGCAGTGCAACGTCCTTAGCTGTGGGCTTAGACCCACATGAACAAATCATAGATGTATCACAAAGCGAAGCCACCATAGTGGCCCACACCAAGTCATCCTCAATGTCCTCCAAATCCTCATAAACCTCTCTACCACGAGCAACGAGGTCCTCCTCATCTGTCTTCGGTGTATCTGAATCTCCCACCTCAACAGTAGTGGCAGCATCACCGGTAGTAGTAGGTTGAGGAATCTAAGAGCTAGGGCCCTCGGGGACCTCTACACTGCCCCATAACATGGAGATATCGGTGGACTTCAACTCATCTGCATCCCAATGCAACCCAACAATATCAGCCTTCACGACTATCAAATCAGCGGGGGTCGTGTCCGTCTTCTCACATACCTCCACCTGAGCGGTGAGGGCATCCAGAGCCAGCCCATGTGCCGTTATCAATCGGCACTTTTCCATCAATTCCTCCCGAATGGGGGCAAGGGTGGCAGTAATGGCACGCTCAATCATCAATGGGACAACGTCCTCAACCCTCGAAGCCCGTACATTAGCCAAATGGTCAAGGTGGCCCATTTTAATGAGCATGGCCTGTGTCCATGGGGGTTGGGAGCTAGGCACAGGAGCAAGAGCAGGGGTGGTAGAAGTCGAGGGGCAGGTATACTTGAAGGCTCAACTGCAGGAGGTGGAGATGCAGGGCCGGTCTCTATACATCCACATCGATGATCGAAGAAGTATCTGCCGGGGGCCTCTTATTTGTCTCTGCCATGTCCTTTAAATACTCAACTTCAATCCTATGGATTTCATAAGACGAGGTCGAAGTGACCTCAACATCTTTCTTTGCCTCTAATGGCACACCGGCTCGATGACATAGGACACTGATCAGAATAGAAAATGACAATGAGGTTTGATTTTTTCTCTCATAGAAATCTCCTAGTAATGATTGCCCAAAAATTTAGCATCTCCGATCCATAATGCAGCCTAGAAGGGTAGCCTTCGGATGCCTGATAATAGACTTATTCTGTGATGGCATCAAGGTAATGCTAATGAACCCGAACCAGTACCGCGCTGCAATGTTTAGGTCCTTCTTTTCAATAATTTTCCCCACCTCGATCCATGAGGGCGTTGCATCACTCAGCAATGGGGCCAGCCACCCCTTCAGGTCACCCAACGTCTTGATTTTGATTTTATTGGCTAACAAATGCCAAACCCGCAGTGTGCAACCCAACTCATCATTGATATCACTTTGGCTGCAGTTCACATTCTTGGCCCGGACCTCAACAAAATCAACCGGAGCCATATCACTTGCGTTATTCTTCCCCTTAAAGATTAACTTGGCATATCCTTCATAGAATTCTCAGACCCTTGTAGGAATATATGGGCCCCGAGGCTCGGTGAATAGCTAGAACTTGTGATATCGCAGTGTCTCCCAAATAGTAAGATATCTGTCCACTACACCATCCGTGGATAACCGCTTTTCTTCTATCATTGTCCGTAAACCCTCTACCTTTAATTTGTTCATCGACCTCAGAGGGTTAACCAAAACTGGGGTCACAAGAGTTGCCTGTGATGCCAAAGGTGCTGGTGGGGCTGATGGTGCTGGTGGTGCTACTGGTGCTGCTAACGGATCCTGAGCTACTTTGGAACGTAACTTGGAATGCCTCCGCCTCATAAGCTTCGCTATTAGAGCCCCAGACTCCATTTCTTTTTCATTTTTTTCATTCTCGGAGTCCGGCGATGAGAATTTGATCTCCAAGCTGCTCTCTGAGCACAAACTCTCTAGAATTTGTTGCTTGCCCTTCTCCCTCGCCTACAAAGTTTGGCGGCGAGTAGGCCGAGGCTGTTGGCTTTTCTCCACAATCTCCACCCCTTTTGCTCGCTTTCAGGGTGGTGGACCACTGATGGGAAGCTTGGGTCTAGCCATTTCCTTCAAAGGCACACAGACTAGAACAAAATGTGATCTCAAATTGGTTAGAAAATAGACTTTACAAAAAGTAGCAGAAGAGCTCACCGAACAAATCATTGAGGCACAGGGCCATCGCAAAAATTTCAAGAAAAATATAGGCAAATAATCAGGTAGAAAGGCCGATAACAAATCCAATTGGTGAGTTGCCGAGTTCACTATACGAGAAACAAAGACATCGCTGAATATCGTAGAACAAAATGGCATAAAAGAAGGTCATAAAGGTGATGGGGAGGACATTTGACGACTCACCGAACCCATTTGGCGAACCTGACTAAGCTTGCCGAGTGGTCCAACGCATCACCTCCCTATTTTTTTTTCTCAATTCACAATTAACAACCCATGACACATCAATTGAAGCACAATTATTGACAAATAGCAATGACCCACTACCCAATTGCTCCCTGGGGTACTCAGACTTCCCCCAATCAATTTGAAATAAACAAAAGGATGAATTTGCCGTTAAGAATGGCATCACCCAATCCATCATAGGGAAAATTCAAGTCATTCAATTGAATTTGGGTTACTCAAACTTCACCCACACATTACCCAACAAGAAGTAACCAACATTAATCATCTACCCCGAGAATTTAGGAAAAAAACACCCCAAACAACATAATTCATCATGCACGAGTTTAAAATCATAACATACAAATCAATGGGGAACAATCAAAGCAAACAATTCAACTACACACAAAATACCCAATATTGTAACAATTTTGCAATTCAAAAATGGCATGAAAATCGACTAATCATGAAAAACCAACCTTAAAGTAGATAACTAGATTAATGTGGCAGAGAAGAAGGGCAAACGAGTCCAATTCACACTTCGGAAGCAAAACACACGACAAGAAATATGAAATTTTCTTCTAAAGTTTGAGCGAAGTGCAAAGAAGTCAAAATTTTCAAACAAAATGAAAGATTTGAATTCTAAAGGATTAAAACCATTCAGTTCGTGCCAAAGTCGGTGAGAGGACTAACGTCGCCGATCCTTTCGGCAAGGCATTGAATGGACCTCATCTCACCGAAACTAATAGAAATCTAGCCCTTCTGTAGATCCAATAGGCGAGCTCGATCGGGCTCACTGAACCCACTCATCGTCTCACCGAGTTGACTTTCAGCTCGCCTAAACTTCAAAAAGATCCATCACTTTCAGCCTTTAAGGGGCGATGCATTTGGTAGATGATAGGGGCAATTTGGTGACTCATGAAGTGGTCTAGCCCCTCACCCTTTTGCATTTTGTCCAAAATACGACTTTAACCTACACATCCAACTCACGTTAATCGAACAACTAAAAATAAATGTTGGGTTGCCTCCCAAGAAGCACCTTAGTTAACATCGTGGCACGACTTGGACATGCCTTCAAGCATAAATCAAATACACCACATCAATCACCATAACATTGGGGCACACTAAAAAGTAAAGCTTAAGGCATTGCCCATTCACCTTGAACATTGACCCAGCCTCGTTTTCAACTTCTATTTCCCCATTTGTGAACACACGATGCACTTTAACCGGGCCCAACCATTTTCACTTGAGTTTTCTCGGAAAGATTCTTAGATTAGAATTGTAGAGCAACACAAGATCACCAACTTTAAATTCTAGATGAAGGATTTTGGTGTTATGCTACTTCTTCATTTTCTCCTTATAAAGGACTGAACTCCCATAAGCTCGAAGTCAAAAATCTTCCAAAATATGGAGTTGGTCAACTCGATCCTTTGACACATCTACCCAATTCAGGTTCATGGCCTTTAAGGCCCACAACGCCTTATGATCAAGCTCAATTGATAGATGAAAAGATTTACCAACATGAATTTATATGCAGACATGCCAATCGTGGTTCTGAATGCAGTTCTATACACCCAAAGAGCATCATCTAATATTTGGGACAAATCAGTTCGATTTGCATTAACGGTCTTGGCCAAAATCCCATTGATTTATCGGTTTGACACCTTGACTTGCCCACTTATTTACGGATGATAAGGGGTAGCAACCTTATGCTTGACACCATACTTGATCAATAACAAAGGAAACATTTGGTTACAGAAATGAGAGCCCCAGTCAGTAATAATTGCACCTAGAGTGCAAAACCTTGTGAAAATGTATCGCATGAGGAAATTAACCACGCTTCTCCCTACACTATTAGATAAGGCCACAGCCTCTACGCATTTAGAGATGTATTCAACTGCCACAAAGATGTATTTGTTCCCATAAGAACTCACAAAAGGCCCCATGAAATCGATTCCCTATACATCAAACAACTCAACCTCCAAAATTGGAGTAAGAGGTAATTCATGCCTTCGCGACACTCCTCCTTTCTTTTGACATTGAACACACTTTCTGACGAAGGATTTCGCATCTTGATACATTGTTGGCCGACAATAACCACTTTGCAAAACCTTTGGAGCAGTACGCACTCCACTATTGTAATACCCCTAGCTTCAAAGGAAATGGAAATGTAGAATTAGACTGAAGGTAGTAAACTACGTAGGCTCTACGTACGAGCCGTAGAAGGGTTGCGGGCCGTAAGTGAGGAGCCGTCGTTGGCACTGCCGGGATCCTGAGTTACTGGTTTCTGAAGTTTGATCTGCGGAGTAGCAGGATGGATCATAAGTGGATTGACGGTCCGTAGATAAGAACCGTAGATGTCCCCCAAACTTTGTAAAATTCTTGAACTTGAGGAGTGATCTACGGCTGCCATGTACGGTCCGTAGAAGGACCTACCAACCCTACATTCCAGTCGTTGTTGTAGGGCCCCAAATCCTTACTCTCTGAATCTTTTGATAGAGGACCAGTACGGTCCGTCAATAGATGTACGGATCGTAGGCCTGACCGTAGATGGACCCTTACAGTTATTAATTAAGGGATTTATGGTCTTTTCCCTAATTGATCCCCTATTAATCTAAGTCAGTTTTACCCTTAATCTAAGACCTATAAATAGTTTCTAAGCCTAATTCTTTTCATTCAAAATCAATTCCTAAAACTCTCCTCTCAAATATTTCTCTCTCTAAAAGAAAGTCTCTCTAGCTCAAGGAAGAAGAAGAAGTTGGAAACCTCCATTGAAAACCTTCAATTAGCTTCAATTTCTTAAGGGCTTTATTGAGGTATGATAGTATTTCTTCCTCCAATGGGCCCTTCCTCCTTTTCATGGATTTCAAGGTTCAATTTCCCCAAAATTGAATTAGGGTTTTTGATCAATTCTTATGAGTTCTTCAATTATGATTTCAATTGTTGATTTTATGATTGGTAGTGCACGATCTAGCGTGATAAAGTAACTTAGTGCACGAATTAGCGTAAATTACATTAGTTGATGTAAAGATTTCATGAATCCCCATGATCCAAAGCTAATTCTCCCCAATTTGATAATCTAAGCTTTGATTGTTGGGTTGAGCTATGAATTGAGGAATTTTATGAATTCTCTATGAAACTAAGCATGAATTAAGAATGAATTGAGGATAATTTCATGAATTTAGCATGTTCAAGTCAAAACCATGATTTTCCTCTTTTATGTGGGTTCCTTCAAATATGACTAAATTGCCTTGATTATGACTTTCTAAGTGTTAGCTTGCATTGAGTTGCATGGTTTGAGATAAAGGCTTATGAACCCATGACTAATGAAGTAGGAGCATGATTGATTATGTAAGGAAGAAGCTTATGAAATCATGCATGTGTTTTTATGAAATTTATGATTTAATGATGTTGAGTTGTGAAAGGTTTTCTCATGTAATGCTCAACTTAAGCTTGTGAAAGGTTTTCTCACATGTAAAGGGCTCATAACTTGTTGAAAGGTTTTCTCAACTAAAATTTAAATCAAGAGATCTTAAAGAGCTATTCTAATGGCGTAAGCTTGGACTAGTCCATGGTATGTGAAACGTAAATAAGCATGTTAAGCTTGGATTGGCAACCCTAGTCGTGCCTTTTGATGGATAATAATAATTATGACTATTCCGTGGGAATTATGCTTAGCACCGAGTTGACGGGTGACAAGTCCCCAAATGTACCATACCTATGTGCCCCCATAGGGTGTCTTGAATAGACTTTATATGAGCTTAGCTAGTGGATCCACTTAGGCTATGGTTTGAGGGTCCTACCTTGGCAAGTAGGATGGCCCTTCCAATATTGGGAGTATGTTGGCTCTTCCGTTGTAGGGAGTATGTTGGATTCCATGTTGATAGCTCACATGGACTTATATGTCGGTTAAGGCTATTTCCCATGCTAATGAACTAATGTTGTTTTCAAAAGTGCTTCACATGCTATATGATAATTTAGCTGGCTTTGGCTATAGTTTATGCTTTATGCTACTTGCTTATTATGCCTTATCATGTTTTTAGCTAGGCCAATTGCATGTCATGATTTTATCTCACTCTAGAATTATTTACGAGTTTTTGTGCATTGCTATCACACTTAGTACTTTATTGTTCTAACGCATACTCTTGCCTACATTAACTTCTTTGATGTAGGATGTGGCGATTCACCTTCCACTCTTTGCTAGAGCTTGTTAGTAGAGGATCTTGAGAGGACTTCCATAGACTCCTCTACCATATCGGCAAAAATGGATAGCATACACCTTTGAAACGTTGTCGGTGCATTGCACAACCCGAAAGACATTCTTTTGAAAGCAAAGGTCCCATAGGGACATCTGAAAGTTGTCTTTTCTTGATCTTCCAGTGCAATGGAGATCTGATTATAACAGGAGTAACCATCCAAGAAGCAATACCATCCGCACCCCGCAAGTTTATCAAGCATTTGATCCATAAAGGGCACTGGAAATGGTCCTTCTCGGTCCATATTTTCAATTTCTGATAGTCCATACAGACACACCAACCGCCGACTAGTCGCAATGTTACAAGTTCAGTTTTTTCATTCGGGCCCATGTTCATATAACATTTCTTTGGGATGCATTGATCCGGGCTCACCAACTTTCTATCTACAATAGGGTAAATCACACCCACATCAAGCCACTTGATGATCTCCTTTTTTATGACTTCTTGCATTGGTGGATTCAACCTCCTTTGATGTTCAACACTCGGCCTACCATCAGTATCCAATTGAATTTTGTGGGTACAAATACCGAGAGGAATACCCACAATGTCGTCAATCATCTGTCCAATAGCCTTGATGAACTTTTTCAACACACTAACAAGTTCTTGTATTTGCCATTCAAGAAAATCTGTGGCACTAATCACGGGTAAACTGTTATTAGCTCCCAAGAACACATAACGACGGTGTGGTGGAAGTACCTTCAACTCAAGCTTTCGTGGTTCTTCAATGGATGGCTTTGCGTGATGACTTTCCCTATTTTTCAAATTGATATCAAGCTTTAGGGGATTCTTAGGATAAGACACTAAACCCGATAGAGCAGCCACTACCTCATCATAATCTTGAATTTCTTCCCCATCATAATTCAAGAGGACGACATCCAAAGATTCTCCAACACAAGAAATTTCACCCACACTAGCAACTGCCTCATCAATCAAATCAACTACCAATATTACATGAAGGTCACATGGTTTCTTCTTAGACTTACAAACATTGAAAGTTACTGTCACGACCCAAGGCAGTCCCTAGATGTGGCATGGAGTACAAGACCCCGAAAGGCCTCATACAAGCCACTTAGCACACATACATACAGGATTATAGAGATTTGAGAGTTCAACAGACAATATCATATAAAAGCTTTTAAGAAAATAGCGGAAGTCTACATCTCATGTCTCAAAGTCAATCTATCATAAGAATGAGAAATAAAGTTTGGGACGTAACCCAATACAATGCCAAAATGAAAGAACATAAAAGAAATAACAACTAGGCTATGTCCTCAAATGGATGAGTACTCACCAAGTCTTAAACAATCCTTCTACTAAGCTCTAGCCACGAGTAGATGGAGAATCACCAAATCCTACATTATGAAACAATGTAGGCAAAAGTATGCATTAGTACATGGAATGTACCAATTATGAGGGGAACGCAATAAAACATTAAATCATGCTAAAAGGGGACATTTTCATAACATGCAATGACCAAGCTCAACATGAAGTAAGAAGGGGTTAGAAATCATAAGTCATAAATCATAGTCAATGCAAGTTCAACATACTTAAAACACTTGTGAAATACTTTGAAAGGCAACTTTAATTCATAGTTGTGGGAAGTAACCTTAACCGACATGTAATACCATATGATCTATCAACATGGAATCTGACATACTCCCTACATCAGAAGGGCCATCCTACTTGCCAAGGTAGGAACCTAAACTTCTAGCTACCTGGATCCAATAGCTAAGGTCTACTTAAAGATAATCATCCTATGGTGGCACAAGGTAAGGATACGGAGATTGCTACTAGAAATCCAGCCTCTGCTAATGGGAGAGCTTCCATCTCCATATCCTCTCGGTGCTAAGCATAAATCCTAGGAATAGTCATAATTCTTATTCATCTTATTATCCATGGAAGGGTACAACTAGAGTTACCAATCCAAGCTAAAATTCATAGAATATCTCCTTAAACCTTTGATTCAACTTTAGTTGAAAAACCTTTCAACAAGTTATGAATCCTTTATGTGAGAAAAATCCTTTCATATTCATAGATTGAGTAATATCTGAGAAAACGTTTCACAACTCAACAACATCTTCAATTAAGCTTCAATCTTAAAGCAATTCATAAATCCTCATAATTCCATAATTGAACATGCATACTTCATAAAAACTCAATTTTTATCATACATCAATTTCATCATGAATCATAGCGTTTGAAATCATTAAAAGATGCATGAGTTCACATAAACTTCATAAATTCCATCTTTTGAGTTCTTGAACCCCACGAATTTTGGGGTTGAGTCCATCGATGATTATCTCCTTCATTCCTAACAACTGAAGGACAATTTCTTATTTTATGATCTATTTTCCCACAACCGAAAAATGCATTTGAACCGGCTAAAACTTGCCTCTTTGGCTTTTTCCACATCTTTGACACTCGGATACCATTTGTTTACTAGAACCATTACCTTGAGAACGATTTCCTTCACCGGACCTTGAATGTGAAAATTCACCATCACCCCTCCTTGCCCTCTTTGAATCCCTAGTTTTCTCCTTAAGATTTTCCTCTTCTATTTGTTTTGCATGAACTATCAAGAAGGAGACATCCATCTCCTTAACAAGCATGGCGGTTAGACAATATTAGACTGCCAACTCGAAAGAATCCGACACAAACTTACTCATCCTTGCCCTTGGATCGACGACCAATGTTGGAGCATACTTTGACAATTGCGTGAACTTCAAGGCATACTCATTCACATTCATGTCCCCTTGATGAAGGTTAATGAACTCAAGTACCTTTGCCTCCCTCATCTCAAGAGGAAAGAATCTATCAAAGAAAGCAACCTTGGACTTATCCCATTCAAGACCACCCGCATCAACCGCCCTCTCACTCTTCCATTATTCAACCCAAACTTGAGCAACACCCTTAAGTTGATAAGCGGCCAATTCCGCCTTGTCCACCGACATCGTACCCATGATCATCAACACCTTGTAAACCTCATCAATGAACTATTTAGGATCCTCCTCGACCTTGGAACCATGAATCTCTAGAGGGTTAATCCTAATGAAGCCCCTCACTCTTGTTACCATCGTAATTACCCTTGGATTCATGGGAGCCACCACCTACCTATTTTCTTGGGTCAGCATAGCTTGGGCCAATGCATGAAATGCGGCTCGAAACTCATTATTAGTGACTTTCTCTGCCAAAGGGTTGACCGGCACTTGGGAAACCTCTTTTCTCTCATGTTCACCAACATACCTATTCCTTCTCACGGGATTCCTTTGTGGAGGCATATTCTGAAAAGTACAAAGAAGGGTTAGGAGAGGAAAACCTATGAGGTTAAACTCTATCGCACGACTTTAGAATAATAAAAGAAGTGGAATTTCCTAAACATCTTATAGCCTCTCATTCATAAGTGTGGCGCGCTTCACACCCATGAACAAGACTCTACTAGACATGGCTTATGAGACATCCTAGGATCTTTCTAAAACCTTATGCTCTAAATATCAAGTTTGTCACGACCCAAGGTACCCCTTAGACATTACATGGCGTACAAGACCCCGAAATGCCTCATACAAGCCACTTAGAATATATACATACAAGATTATATAGATTTAAGAGTTCAAAAGACTATCATATCAAAGCTTTTAAGAAAATAGCGGAAGTCTACATCTCATATCTCAAAGCCAATCTATCATAAGAATGAGTAATAAAGTTTGGGACTTAACCCAATACAATGCCAAAATGAAAGAACATAAAATAAATAACAACTAGGCTATTTCAACGAATGGATGAGTACTCACCAAGTCTTCAACAATTCTTCTACAAAGCTCTAGCCACGAATAGATAGAGAATCGCCAAATCCTACATTATGAGACAATGTAGGCAAAAGTATGCGTTAGTACATGGAATGTACCAAGAATGAGTGGAATGCAATAAAACATTAAATCATGCTAAAAAGAAACATTTTTAAAACATGCAATGACCAAGCTGAACATGAAGTAAAAAGGGGTTCGAAATCATAAGTCATAAATCATAGTCAATGCAACTTAAACATACTTAAAACACTTGTGAGATACTTTGAAAGGTAACTTTAATTCATTGTTGTGGGAAGTAGCCTTAACCGACATGTAAGACCATGTGAGCCATCAACATGGAATCCGACATACTCTCTACATCGGAGGTCCATCCTACTTGCAAAGGTAGGAACCTAAACTTGTATCTTACGTGGATCCACTAGTTAAGGTCTACTTAAAGACAATCATCCTATGGTGGCACATAGGTAAGGGATAGGGAGATTGCTAATAGAAACCCAACCTCTATTAACGGGAGAGCTTCATCTCGATATCCTCTCGGTGCTAAGCATAAATCCCACGGAATAGTCATAATTCTTATTCATCTTATTATCCATGTAACGGTACAACTAGAGTTACCAATCCAAGCTAAAGTTCATAGAATAGCTTCTTAAACCATTGATTCAACTTTAGTTGAGAAAATATTTCAACAAGTTATAAATCCTTTATGTGAGAATAATCTTTTCACATTTATAGATTGAGTAATATGTCAGAAAATCTTTCACAACTCAACAACATCTACAATTAAGCTTCAATCTTAAAGCAATTCATAATCCTCATAATTTCCATAATTGAACATGCATACTTCATAAAAGCTCATTTTTCATCATACATCAATTTCATCATGAATCATAGCTTTTGAAATCATTAAAACATGCATGAGTTCACATAAATTTCATAAATTCAACCCATCATCAATACGTATATATAAAAATTAGGGGAATTCATGTAGGTTCATGGGGATCCATCTTAAAACATGCAATTCAAACCGATTTCATACTTAGTAACCATAAACAAAGCAATTTAATCCTAACTGAAAGAACCCACATGATAGAAGAAAGCTTAGTTTTTTATTGAACAATTCTTACTTAGAAGATTAGGGTTATTAGTCAAATTCATAGATCAATACATGGATTCACATGGAATTAGTTGAAAAACATGTAATTGAGTCTAAATCATCAAAACAAGATCATAAGTACATAATTGAATACATACAAATAGAACCTATGCAGAAGGAAATCAAAACTTTCTTCAATTTTGGGAAATTGAATTGGAGAGTTGAAGAAAACCTTGGGGGCTCAATGGGTGAATGGAACCCATTGATGAACTCCCTTCATACCTCAATTGAAGCCCTAAACAAATGATGAACAATGGAGACTTGAACTTGAATAACCCTAGCTTGACCTCTTCTTTTTCTTTATTCTAGAGAGAGGAGAATTTGGGGAATCGTGTAAAGTGATTTGGAAGGGTAGATTTTAGTATTAAAAGGGATTAAATAGTGTTAGAAGAAGTTATAAACCGACTTAGATTAGTAAATAGGCCATTAGGTGAAAAGACCAAGAGACCTTTCTTCAAAACTCCACCAACGACCCTACAAACGACCTGACCTATTGTTGGTAGGTGAAACTACTGCCCGTAGGTGACCACCGTAGGTCAGCCTGACTTAGCCCCAAAAATTAAATTAATTCCTCCTTCCAACCATACCATCAACGACCTCCCCCCTTCTTGACCTATGGTTTGTAAGTCAAACGACCATTGGTAAGTCATGTAGTAGGTCACTCCTTAGAATTATTTTCCCACTTTTTTCCCTAGGCAGCTTTACCAATGGTTCCTACCCACTTGACCTACAGTTGGTAAGTCCACCAATGGTTAGTAGGTCAAGTCGTAGGTCACCAAAGTTCCCAAAAATTGAATTTTTCTCCTTCTTCAAATCCGGGGTATTACAGTTACTTCCTACTCATTTACCTGAAATTTCAAATCGCCACTTTCCATATCAACAAGAGTTCTCCCGGTAGCTAAGAATGGCCTACCTAGAATAATAGGTACCTCGGCATCAATCTCTCAATCAAGGATCACAAAATCTGCTAGAAATATATACTGGTCCACCTTCACCAAAATATCATAGAGAATGCCAATTTGACGCTTGATAGAACAGTCGGCTATGAGAAGGCGCATAGTTGTTGACTTAGGCTCACCTAGCCAAAGTTGTTTGTAAATGGCATAGGGCATCAAATTTATTCTTGCCCCCAAATCGCACAATGCTTTAGAAAATTGAAACATCCCTATAGTGCAAGGGATACTAAATGCCCCTGGGTCATCTTTCTTGACAACCACGTTTGACATAATCGCACTACAACTATGAGATACTTCAACCGTCTCGAAATCTATACTTCTCTTCTTCGTGACCAACTCTTTCATAAACTTTGCATAACCAGCATCTCTAGCATTGCCTCCACCAATGGAAGATTAATAGAAAGAGTTTTGAAGACGGAGAGAAATTTTTGAAAATTCGCGTCCTCATTCCTCTTCTTCAATCTTTGAGGAAATGGTGGAATAACTTTGGGCAATGACTTTGGAGGTATTGAGAGAGAAACAAGTCCCACCTTTGAATTCATAGCTTCATCGGAAACTACATATTTCTGTGAATCATTAACCACGTCAGAAGTTTCATCACCCTCAAAAACAATAACTTCCCCTTTATATAGCTCCTCGAAGAGCATGTGTTAGAAGGAATGTTTGTGAAAATGTACGAAAAGAGGTTCCTCAAGTACCAGTCAACCGTTTGGTAGACGAAGTGACTAATGATGAGTTTTTAGCCGCATTTCATTCATTAGCCCATGCTATGAAGGGTCAAGCAAATAGGGAGGTTGTGGCTCCCGTGAAACTAAGGGTGGGTACGGTGGCATATAGAGTGAGGGACTTTACTAGGATGAATCCTCCAGAGTTTCATGATTCCAAGGTTGAGGAAAATTCTCAAGAGTTCATCGACAAGATTCATAAGTTTGTAGAGATTATGGTTATCACTCCGGTAGAAAAGGGGGAGTTGGTCACTTACCAACTCAAAGGTGATTCTCAAGTGTGGTTTGAACAATAGAAGAGTGAGAGGATGGTTGATGCGGGTTCTATTGATTGGGAGAAATTTAAGGTTGCTTTTCTTGATAGGTTCTTTCCCCTTGAGATCAGGGAGGCAAAGGTAAGTGAGTTCATTAACCTTTATCAAGTGGATATGAGTGTGAAAGAGTATGCTTTGAATTTCACGGAATAGTCCAAGTATGCTCCAACTATGGTCACCGATCCAAAGGCAAGGATGAGTATATTTGTGTCGGGTGCTTCTGACTTGGTGGTCAAAGAAGGTCTAACCACCATGCTTGATAAAGAGATGGATCTATCCCGTTTGATGGTTCATAAACAACAAATAGAAGAGGAGAAGATTAAGAAAAATCCTTGGGATTCAAAGAGGGCAAAGACCAATAATGATGATTTTTCACATTCAAAGTCCGGTGGAAGTAATCGTTCTCAAGGTAATGGTTCTAGTAAGCAAATGGTGTTTGAGTGTCGGAAGTGTGGAAAGAGTCATCCGGGTGATTGTCTAGCCGGTTCTATTGCATGTTTTGGTTATGGAAAAATGGATCACAAAATAAGGAATTGCCCTTCGGTTGCTAGGAATGAGGGAGATAAATGTCGGCGGGCTCGAGAAAATCGTGAGGGTTCCCCAGATGCCGTAATTGGTAAGTTATGGTCTTTTAGCTTGTAGTTATGCATTGTTTGATGTGGGTGATTAGTTGGCTATGATAAGACTATAAGTGTGGTTACTTTGTTTAAGGTCGACCTTGAAATCCTTGTGGAAACTTCTTAAGTGTTTACTTGTATCAATGGTTCTGTGGTTGTTAAGGCTTTGATGCTATGCTTGGGTTGAGGGAGATGGATTAGAAAAGACTAGAGAGGTTTTCTCCCAAGGGGGAGATTGTGTGCTTCATGGTTGAGATACATGAGTAGAACTATGTTGAATTTTGAAGAGTTTCTTGTTATGGTTTTGTATGTGAAAGGTCGGAGGCGATGTGATGTCTTCATATCCCTATCTCTTCCTTCTATCTTCGGGTGTTGCTTGAGGCCTTAGCCCCTCATGGTTCACTCTTAAGGATTTTTGTGTCTTAGTCATTCTCATGTTTCCTCATGCATGCATGCTCATAAAAAAAATTTATTTTTGAAGATATGATTTAGATTGATTGATTACTTCATAATTATGTGCATTTGACTTTGATTTGCATGTATGTCTTATGAAATAATGTTTTGCATATGTTGTAGCTGGGAGTCGAGGTTTCTCCTTGGTCACGTGCATTTTGAGGAAGTTGCACTCATGTTGGGTTGTTAGTTTCTCTCCTACTCTTTTTGTGCTAATTCGAGTTCCATTCGAGGATGAATGTTCCCAAGGGGGAGATATAGTAACACCTCGTATTAGATAAAGGCTTGAAAGGAGTCAAACGGGCATGTCAAGAACCAAAAGGTGGACCATGGAACCCTTAACGTAGCCCTAGACGGGCCGTGTAGGGGACCACGGTCCGTTTGTGCACTGCTGAGTAATTTCAAGAACCTGCCTCAAGCAGGTGTCCCTCAGAAGGAGGCCTAGAAGGCTCGTGGTGAGGTTGACGTATCATCAAAGGTGTCGTCAAGTGCCCCCCTTAGAAGAGGCTTCTTCTCTAGTCACTAGTAAAAGGCCACAGACGTCTAAACGGCCCGTGAAGCTTAACACAGATGGTGAAGTCATCCGTGAAGAATACTTGTCTGACTTAGAATTTAGGGTAAGATTAAAACGATCCTATCTGTTAGCACAAACTTAATTAGGTGGCCCATGACCTGTCAAATTAAAGATCCTTGAGTCCTCTTTTAAACGCCACTGAGTTTGCTCCATTTGACGTTCGGAGTAAGAAGTTATGCCCTTTTTAGTGGAACACTGTCAGGCAGATAAATCTTCATGACTTGCTTGACGGGCAGTGAAGGTCTTGACGAGCCGTTTGGGTCTCCTTGAAGTCAATTCGGCAGTTTTTAAGTCAAGGGCTATTGGGTCTTTTTCCAATTGTTTTAACTCGATACTACGTCATTTTGCCTTCTACCCTAAACCCTATATACTGATTTTTACCCCCAAAATCACCCAATTCAATTCATTCTCTCAATTTCCCAAAAGAAGATCAATTCATCCTCTCCAAAAATCTTCTCTCTAGAATCAAGGAAGAAGAAGAAGCTAGGGTTCTTCAAGTTCAAGTCTCCTTTCTTCATCAATGCTTAGGGCTTCAATCAAGGTATGTAGGGAGTTCATCAATGGGTTCCATTCACCCATTGAGCCCCAAGGTTTCTTCAATTCTCCAATTTGATTTCCCAAGATATGATAAGGTTTTCACTCAATTCCTCATGGGTTCTATTTGTATGGATTCAATTGCATTACTATGATCTTATTTTGATGATTTGGACTTAATTACATGCGTTTCAACTAATTTCATGTGAACCCATGCATTGATCTATGGATTTTAACGCATGTTTTTATGAAAGCAATGTTTATGACTCAATTAAGTTTATAGATGAAAGTATCTATATGTTCTATGAAGCTTGGCCACATGACATGAATGATATCTAGATTTGCCCTCAATGCTTTTTGGGCTATTTTCCTAAACTAGGTCTTGATTAGTATGGTAGCCAGTTATGCCATCAATGATCATAGATAACGCTTTTAAAACTATTTCTATTAGTAGTTAGGCATTTCTAGCATGACGTGAATGACTATGGGCCTTAAAAGCTATTATGAAAAGATCATGGATGGTGAAAGGTTTTCTCATGCATGGTCTAAGGAGCTATTTTAAATGACGTAAGCTTGGACAAGTCAATGGAAGATGAAACGTCTATTTTAACGAACTTTAGCTTGGATTCGTAACTCTAGTTGTACCTTTCCATTGATAATAAGTTAAATAAGATTATGTCAATTCCGTGGGATTTATGCTTAGTACCGAGAGGATATTGAGATGGAAGCTCTCCTGTAGATAGAGGTCGGGTTTCTAGTTGAAATCTCCTTATCCCATACTTATGTACCACCATAGGACGATTGTCTTAAATAGACTAGCTAGTGGATCCGCTTAAACTAGAAGCTCATGGTCCGTACCTTGGCAAGTAGGACAACTCCTTTTCGGTGTGGGGAGGACAACGGATTCCATGTTATAGCTCACATGGTCTATGTCGGTTAAGGCTCACTTCCCACAAAATGAACAAGGATAATTACTAATATTTTATGAAGCTTCCTTTATTAGTTAAAGATGCATTGACCGTGTTCATGATTTACGAATCTTCTTAAATGATTTTACTATGTTTTAACTTGATAATGCATTTCATGTTTTCGATTATGTCCCCTTATGATCATGTCCCATGTTTTTTTGCATTCCCCTCATACTTGGTATATTCCATGTACTAATGCATACTTGCCTACATTGTTTCTCTAATGTAAGGCGTGACGACTCTTCTCCCTCCACTTGTGGCTAGTAGATACGTTTGAGCTTTGAAGACTTGGTGAGTCCTCATACATTCGAGGACGATGTCTTTTTTAGCTTTATGACTTTGTCTTTGTCTTTTTATTTTCGGGTGTTGTCAGTGAAGCATGGGTTACGTCCTAATCACTCTCCTATTGTACTAGATGGCTTTGAGACATACGTTACATTTCCTCTATTTTTTTTCAAACTCTTATGATATAAAACTGTCTTTTGAACTCTTTAAATTCTATTATCTTGTATGATGTATGCTAAGTGGCTTTTGTGGGGCCTCTCGGAGTCCTATACACCATGTCTCATCTAAGGGGTACTTTAGGTCGTGACAAGATTTCACTCATCCTCCTCCCGATGTGCAAGGCACTGATGCCCAAGTTGATGCTACACTCATGCCTCCTCCTCTAACTGTGTCGAGTACTCATGCCCGAGGAGATGCTACCCCCTCAGAACCACAGGATTAGAGTTCTTCACAACCATTGCCTGTCATAGGGATATTTTGCCTATTTCACTCCCGTACTTTTACTTTAGCATTGAGGACACTACTATTTTTTTTCGGTTGGGTGTGGGCACTTATGCCTATTCCCCTTTCAGAATGTATTTTGTTTATTTTGGGTTATATTTTGATATATTATAACATTTGGTTTTTATTATATTTGGTTGTTTCTTTTCATTTTCCTCTCTCTATCAAATGTCCCATCTGTTTTGAGTAGTGATATTGATTGTTTTTTCTATGAATTCATTGTTGATATTCGACGATCGATTTTGTCCAATACCGATGTCTTGGATCATGCGCTTTATGAGAAATGTGTATTGTGTTGATGATAACGACATGGATAGCATGGATCACATGAAAGCTTTAGAGGAGCTTGATGGACACATAGTTAAGACATACAATGTGTGGAACGTCCATCAAAGTGAAGAGAAAGAAGAAAGAGGCCATTTGTGTAAATGGTCATCTCATAAATTGAAGAATTCACAAAAGAAGGCACCCAAACAAGGCCATTATCTCATTAAGGGTAAAATTGTAAAGAAAGTTTCTTCTTTATTTTATTAGTATAAATAGTAGTCTTTTTCATTTTGGAAGAGTTAGATTATAAAGATTTTGAATGTTGAATGAAGAAAACTCTTTCAAGAGTGTAGTTTAAGGGTGGAATCCCTTTAGTTTAGTGTAGCTAAATCTAGATTAGTTATGGGTGGATTCCCATTGTTGATTTAGGACTTCTTAACCTTGATTTCACTTGAGATTGCTCATTTGTGGTTCAATTTGAGTTGTTGCTTTTCGAATTCAAGTTTCTCTTCTTCCTTGGTTGATTGTTTATTCAATTAGCCTTTCTTTCTTCTCTTCTCATCTCTTATTTCTCATCTATCTTACTTTTGTGTTTTTTAATTCCACACTTCGTTCAATTGACCCTCATTTTTCTTATCATTTGGTATCAAGAGCCTAGGTTTAGATTTGTTCCTACAAATCTAGTCTTGGTTTGAAAAATAAAATAAAATAAAATCCAAAAATCCACAAAATTTATTTTTATGATTTGTTGTTTTTAACACTAGATTCTTGTTCCCTAATGTTTTTTGAGTCTAAGTTTCAACTTTCGTTTGATTTGGAGTTGTAGAAGTGAAGTTGCCATTGAACGGTTTTGAGCTTCGAAACTTTTCAAATTTTGATAGTGGGTCTTTAGATTGAGAAGGAATTGGATATTAATAATTATTGGGGTTTGTTATCTAAGTTGAGTGGAAGAAAATCCTAAATTTTGAACCAATTCCGAGTTGATTTGAGTGTGCTGGATTTGGTGTGCCTTCTTGGTGTTCTAGGTGTTCTTGATAATTTTGAAGCTGTTCTTGAAGAGGAAGAAGGAAGAAAGTACATTTGATTCAATATTTCTCAAGTCAAAGTTGGTAAAGGTGTTTATTGGTCCACTTTTGGAAATTTGAAAAAAAATATTAAATTAAATTCCACATGGCAAACACATCAGCTGCCTCATCAGCAATTCATTGCTAACATAGCAGCCACGTCAGCGCCAGCGCAGCAGGCTGCCACTTAGAGAGGTACAACTCGCTGTTGCACGCATGAGGTACAACTTCAGACAGCAGGTTTTGGTTTCAGCCTCAAAATTTGGCTAAGTATGGGTGTTTTTTTGGCCTAAAAATTTTTCCAAGTGTCCAAATTCACTTCTTCTTCTAAACTCACTTTTCTTTCATTTCTCAACTATTTAACAATTAATTAACAACACTAATTACTTGTTAAATTGTTTTAATCAGCCAATCAAAGCCTTACAAGTGATGAACTTCTTTAAGGCTTAAATTTTTTTCTAAGTGTCCAAATTCACTTCTTCTTCTTCCACACTCATTTTTCTTCTATTTCTCAACTATTTAACAACTAATTAAAATTTTTAATTACTTCTTAACTAGTTTTTAATCATCAAATTATTTCTTTGATCCTTGAAATTAAGTAACAACAACTAATTCTTCTACTTTTGTTACTTAGTTTGTTTTGAGTCCGAATCTTTTTGTGCTTCTTTCTTCTACTTTTCTCATCTCAATTCGTTGATAACCTTCTTGATTTAAGTGCGTTAGCTTTTTTTTTGTGTCGTCCTTCTTTCAAGAGTCATAGGAATCCACTCCACCACAAAGAATTAGTGATCTTGTGAATTGATTTGGCTAAGGTAGTTCTCTATCAACTTTGGGAAGACACTTTAGGAAGGTGAGTGTGAGATCAAACACGATAGGTGTGAGGAATTATTTTCACTAACCTTGTTTGCTAAGTTTTGTAGGTACCAAAGGTGATTACAAGGAAGAATGTCATCCATAACTTCCGAATATTGTGGAGATGACATTAGTGAATACGCTTGTAGCAATATGAGCTACGAGCATGGTGAGAATGAGTTTATTAAGGGCTATGATGGTCCTTATGAGCATGGTAATCGGTCTCTTGAGTATGATAGTGATTCCTATGAGGGCTATGATTGTCCATGGGATAATGAATAACATAGTGGTGAAAACTACTACTTCGGAGATGATTATGAGGTGAATGGAGCTTATGACTCATGTGATGATGTTGAAGGGGTAGAAGGATCTTATGGAGTCTACCATTGTGAAGATGATGGTTCTTGTGCTTTCCACCATGGTTATGATGGTGATGTGAGGTACAATTCTTTCTCTCATAGGTCTTATGAATCCTTTGAGCGGAATCTAGATAGAAATGGAAGTTGTGAGGTTGAATTTCCTTCCTCGTCTTGTGCTACATCCTATTCCAAGAAAGAAGGCATGAATGTTTGGGTGAGACCATTTTAAAGTCGTCGTGTGGACCATAAAAGAAGTACATTCCCTACTTCTTGAAACATGATAACTTATTCTTCTCATTCTAGTACCAATGTTTCTTGTTCTCCATGTGGTGATGAGGTTTGAGGTAGAGCTCCGTACACTAAGCCATGAAGTCGTAGAGTTAAGAGAATCATTCACTACATTGAGGGAAGATTTTGATGATTTTTTGTGGATGTTTGAAAGGTCAAGTCTATGGTACAAAAGAGGCAAGTTATTCATCATGAAGATAAACCTAAGGAGTTACCTTTAGAAGCAAAACAAGATACTCCTTATAAGGATGACTCTAAGGAGTTGAACATGGAAGTCAAAACACCCACTCCTTGTGCACCAAAATGGAAGTTAAACTTGAAAGGATCTTCTAACACTTCACAAGGAATCCTTGGCACGTGTCCTAACTCCCATAAAATTGAGAGACAAAAGATTGAGAGGAGTAAGGGTGTGAAAAGTGATAACTCTAGAGTGGAAAAAAGAGAGGTTGGGTGGAGTGATGTGAGAGGGTTGTCACCTTCTCCTAATTCATGTATCTTTTCTTTCTCTAGTTATTTGAAAACTTAAGCAGGTATCCTTGGAAGCAAGCCTAGTGAGGCATCTCAAAATGTGAAGAATCACGAGGTTCTTGAAAGCTTCCACAAGGAGCAAATGTGCTCCAATGTTGAAAACCAAGGTGAAGACACTTCATGTTATGGGCTACAAGGTAACAATGCTAATTCTTGGACTTCCTTAAACTTGAAAATTCATTTTGTGGCTAGTAGCCAATTGAGTATAAGTAATAGATTGATTTCATGTGAGCGTAATGATTCTTTGCCCCATAGTGATAATGTATTTGTTGAGAGTGTTCATACACTAGTTGATCCTATTGATGACCGAATTGATTCTTCTTGTAAGATCAATTTGTGTCCACCTAGTGTTGACACTTGTGCCTTGAATGATAGTAATTTGTCATGTTTTGATAATGTACATGTTGAGAATGTGGATACACTAGTTGATCCTATTGATGACCAAATTGATTCTTCTACTAAAGACAATTTGTGTCCAGCTAGTGTTGATACATGTGCTTCAAATGACAGTTAATTATCAAGTGATATTGGTGTTGATCTACTTCTGTATAATAATCCCTTGTTTGGTGTTGACATGTCTAATGATGGTGAAATGCATAGTGGTGTGTCTTGGCATGATAGAAGTGTAGTCCCTCTTGAAGGCTACCAAGTGATTGAGAATCCACTATGGTATAATGACACACTTTCCAAAGATGTAACTCTCTTATTGGAAGATTATAGTACGTCTATTGGAGGGGTTAGTGGTCAAAAGGAAGAGGGTGTATGTTCTCCAAAGAGCCCTTCATTCTTGTGCGACCCCATTCTTGATCAAGACCTTAATGCTTGTGGATCAAAGTGTTACTCTATATTTGGGCACACCTTGGATGGAGTTCATTTATGTAGCACCTTTCTCTATTACTTGTTTGCATATGACGATGTTCATGCCTTTGAGTGGAGTATGATATTAGAAGATAAGGGTGCCAACCGGGCAAAAAAAGGTGTGCTTGATCCTTGTTCATGGATTTTCTTTCCATTTGACCCCGGTAATGAGTTGAATTGTGGCACTTGTTTAGTTATGCTTGGCCAAGATGACAAGCACAATTTGGAGGATTTTTTTGGCACCTTTCCCTATAATGGAAATTTCTTCTTGAGGGTTTACAATTCACTTGAAGGGCCCACGTTGTGTATGGGGAAGGGTAGTTTTCTAACCCCCTTTCTTTACTATCTCTTTGCGTATAATCTCATTGATTGTGCATCTTATGGGCGCAAGAGTTAATTGTCAAGAGAAGGAGAAGTTTATCTTGAATTTGTCATGTTCTCTTTGTGTGTTCCATCTTGTGATGTAATGAGTTCTAGGATCCGTGAACCTAATTGTGATCTTACATGTAGGAACACCTTAGATGACCCCGATGTGCATGACACCTTTCTCTACTATCTCTTTGCATATGATGAGTCTCATACTTGTCTTAGACGTGCGGTGTATTTGGGTCGGGGTTTCATTAGGTCAATCCATGTTTGTATGACCTGATTATATGGACCTATTATAATTTTTACCACGATGAATGTTTGGGGGTATTGGAGCTTGTAGTAGTGCCATCTTTTGGGTGTTATTATCTTTTTGGTGTGAGGAATAACCAATTTTATTGTGCTCCATCTATGGGCTTAATAGTCATGATAATAGAGGATACTTGGTTATTCATTGCGATTGAGTCTCCTTGGTGTAATGCTTTTTATGCTAACAATTTTACTAACCATCACGGCTATGAGGATATGTTTGTTGTTTGTCCTTTTTATGGTTGCAAGGTTTGGATTTGAGGACAAATCATTTTCAAGAAGGAGAGGATGATAACGACACGGATAAGATGGATCACATGAAAGCTTTAGAGGAGCTTGATGGACACATAGTAAAGACATACAATGTGTGGAAGGTCCATCAAAGTGAAGAGAAAGAAGAGGCCATTTGTGTAAATGGTCATCTCATAAATTCAAGAATTTACAAAAGAAGGCAACCAAACAAGGCTCTTATCTCATTAAGGGTAAAATTGTAAAAAAGTGTCTTCTTTATTTTATTAATAAATAGTAGTCTTTTTCATTTTGGAAGACTTAGATTATAAAGATTTTGAATGTTGAATGAAGAAAACTCTTTCCCGAGTGTAGTTTAAGGGTGGAATCCCTTTAGTTTAGTGTAGTTTAGTGTAGCTAAATCTAGATTAGTGATGGGTGGATTCCCATTGTTGATTTAGGACTTCTTAACTTTGATTTCACTTGAGATTATTTATTTGTGGTTCAATTTGAGTTGTTTCTTTTCGAATTCAAGTTTCTCTTCTTCCTTGGTTGATTGTTTATTCAATTAGCATTTCTTTCTTCTCTTCTCATCTCTTATTTCTCATCTATCTTACTTTTGTGTTATTTAATTCCGCATTTTCTTTCAATTGCCCCTTTCATTCTTATCAGTTGGTGTTGCAAGAGGAAATCAATGTTTCTTTACTTTCCAATGATCTTTTAGATTCTTGCGTTGACTAGCAATGTATTGATTTAAGCCTTGCAATGATCATCGCACGTAAGTTTCTTAATTTTGTAGGGCTGTGTAAAATGATTGTGTTTGAAGTGCCATGTGCGGTGAGATCCTACTTGAAATCATGCTTGTTGATTCCTAGAATTTGCCTTGTTAGTAAAATTGTTTAGCCTTGGTGAAAGCAAGAAATGATCTTTGGCAAAAATCTTAAGAGAGAACCCAAATCTTCATACCTTTTGTGACTACCTTGTGAGGGTGTGCAACCGTCTTTGCACCATTTGAGCCTATACCATTTGTTGTCAACCTCATTGAAGCCTCTTGAACCAAATATGTCCCTAACTTCTCACCCATAAATCCTTTTCTAAGCATTGGTTTTTTGAATAGCAAACTTAGGCCAAAAGCCTAAATTTAAGGTGTGGTTGGGAAGGAAGAAAGAAATCCAAGTGAAAAAGAAGAAATAGAAGTTAGACTCAACCTTGAAGTTTGTAGAAAAAATAAGGAACCCCGCCTTATTAAAAAAGTGTGAAATAAAAGCATGAAAAGTGAATGAAAAAGAAGGTCTTGATAAAAAAAAAAGGGTTTCGAATGAGTCGAATAAAAATATGATGATTGAGTCTCCAAATTAGAAGTATTAAAAGAGCTTCAGAAGAGGTAAAGATTAGTACAACAACGATTTGAAAAGGTGAAGTCGCTTAACCAAATTGACCATACCTTTGAACTCTACCCCATTACAAGCCTGAAAAGACCCTTTAGATCGTGCTTAAACTAGGTTGTGTGATTATAGGAAAATAAGGGCAAACCTATGGGTTGAAGCTTGCATGTAATTCTCTTTCGGAGAGTGATAGTTTTATCTATTCCTAACTTATTTTTTGATGTGCTTTGTGAGAGTATGGAATCGTTCTTGTTGTGAGGGCACTTGAATTATTTTGTTGAAGCATGGTTTTGCATTATAAAAGAGCATTTGTGAGCTTGAGCTTGAGCTTGGATTGATACCGTCTAGTCCTCATTTGAAGTTTCTTGAGTATGATTGAGATATTTTGTATACTTGTTAGTAGTCTTGTGATGACACTTACATGTTAACTAACATTGAGAACAATTGTAGTCATCCTTGTTGGACTAATTGTGTTCTTGATTTTCTTGGGGATAAGAAAAGAGTTTAAGTTGGAGTGTTGATGAGTTTGAGATTTTGGCATATTTGAGGCCTTCTTAGCTCAACAAATAGTGTCCTAAATACCTATCTATGTCCTTATCTGATGATATTATGATGTTTTGCAGTTATGAAGGATAAAGGACAAGGCAAGGATGAGTCTATAAAAAAGAGGCCAAAAACATTGAAACGAGTGAAAACTCCAAACTGAGTATCACATAACACAATGAGTTAATCACCCAATAGGTCTACACCTCACCTAAATTGACTTTGTTCACTTCTGAAAATATCCAGGCAAGTCAGCGAAGAAAACTACGAATGGTGAATAACCGAAGCAATTGGGTGAGCTAAAAGTTTCATTGCCGAAGATGACAGTCTTTTGAGTTCAAATGAAGGTTGAATAAGAGAACAAAGGTGGTAATCAATGACTCGCCGAACGTGAAAGGCTAACTCAATAGATTTTGCTAACTGAGGTTCAAACACCTTAAACTTGAAGCAAATAAAAGGCGAGCTAAAGAATAGAACGGTGATCCGCTTATCGATTTGGTGAGCCGGAATATTGTCACTGATCAGTGCACATATAGATTTTCTGACAAATTTTTGGGGAAATTATAAATAGCGCAAAGGAGAGAGAAAATTATCTTTTACCTAATTTTACTTTTACCTTTTATCCTTTCAACAAAATTCGCATTAGCAATTTACTTTTTTCTTAGTTTTGGGGTTGTGAACAATTTTGTAATTGACAATTAAGGGTTCAATTCAAAGTTGGTGTTGAACATTATTATTGATAATCAACATTTTGATGGTTGAAAACATATTTGGTATAACTTCATTCCCTTTTATGATGCATGGCTGAAACCACAATTCTAGGGTTGTGATTATGGAGTTGGTTGTTAATTAACTTTAGTTGCTCTAGTGTCTTGCTCTATTTTTCTGCTGTTTATTTATTGATTTGAGCTATTTAGCATGGATTCAATTTATAGGATAAGGTTGCAAATTTAGTCCTAGCTTAGATCTTTGGTTGAGGCTTTAATTGTGATAAATGATTTTAAACTCTTATGTTAATTTTGGTTGAATCATCCAACCATTTTTCCTAATAGCTACATTAAATTAGTTTACATCTTTGTTTCCTAATTAAATTCTACAATTTATACATTCCTTTTGGGGTTCCACACTAACTCTTTTGTTGCGTATTTATATTGCTATCAATCGCTTACTTATTTAATAGTTTTTGTGAGTAACTTGAAAGTTATTAAATCATAGTCACTATAATTCCTTATGCATGCAAAATTTCAAAGCTTCTCAATCCATGATCATAAGTAGTCATAATACATGAGTTCATAGGCAAATCATTGAAGCAGATAAATTGAATTAAATCATTCTTAATAAGACCAAATATAATGAATTTGTCAATAAACAATTGAACCTACAGAGAATCATGCGAACCCTAGAGTTAGGGTAAGATCATACACTAAAATTTAGGTTTCTTTTGAGACTCAATGGATAGAAAGGGATCCATTGATGAATTTTCTACATATCTTGATTAAACCTTTCTTAAGAACTAGCTAAAGAAGCTTGAAGAAACCTAGCATTACCATGAATCCTTGGAGAGAATTTGGGGTAGAGGACCTTTAGCGCTTTTGGGGCTATTGAGTGAATTAGAGGGAATTGGAGAATTTGAACGGTAAAATAAGTTATAGGGCTTACAAATAGGCTAGAAATTACATAATTTAGGTGTTAAAAGGATAGGAAAAGACCTAAATAACCCTGATCTTATAACTACTAGAGGGTGCCTATGACCCCAGGTGCAATCTATAAAAGACCCTATGGACCATTTTGGTCAAACGTAGAACACATTACTGGAGACCCAATTTATGATCACTTTCCACGAACCACTTCCTATGGTCCGTCAGTCTTTCCATGGGCTATAGTCCCTCTCATACAACCTAAGATCCCAAAAAATTTCTTTAAGTCCAACCCACATTTATGGACCATGGGCTACGGTCCAAACACACATCTATGGACCATCCTGCCGGTCCATAGGAGCTCATCTAGGAATTCAAATTTTCCAAGTTTCCAGGACTTCTTCCACGGCCTCAATCTACAACCACTTGGACCTTTTACGGTTCATAGGTGGCCTGGTTCAAATGGGCACCAACAACATATATGAAATATTTTCCTTTCTGAGGTGTTACAGGTGCGTACGATTTCAAAAATTCATAAAACAAAGTATCATTTTCCATCAATGTATCACGCTGTCAATGCTCTTGTCAAGGATTATATTAAATTCCATTGGCAAGGAGGTGTGTCCCAATGTCATGATTTGCCTCCCACTCCTATTTTATAGGTGGAATTGTTTGGTGTATGTGGTATTGATTTTATAGGGTCATTTTTGAGTTCTTATGGGAAAAATATTTTTTTATTGTTGTTGATTATGTCACCAACTTGAAAGAGGCGGTGGATCTATCTTCAAATAGAGGAGAAGTATGATTCAATTCTTAAAGTGGTAAATCTTCACAAGGTTAGGTACTCTTTGATCAATCATTAGTAATGGGAGATCTCACTTTTGCAACCGAATGTTTGAATCATTGCTGAGCAAGTATGTAGTGAAGCATGTGGTCGCTATCCAATATCATCCCCAAACAAGTGGTTAAGTTGAGGTATCAAATAGGGATATCAAAGATATCTTGTGCAAAGTAGTGAATGCAAATAGGATAGATTGCTCCTGAAAAGTGGAGGCACTCTTTGGGCATATCAAACTGCATTTAAGACTCCGACTAGAATGTCTCCATACCAACTTGTATTTGGTAAATCTTGTCACTTGCTCGTCGAATTGAAGCACAAGACATTATGAGATTTGAATAAGCTGAGTATGAATTAGGAAGAGGCTTCCAAACATCGTGTAAATCAATTAAATGATATGGAGGAATTTCTTTGAGAGCTTATGAAACCTCAGCTCTACAGAAGAAATAGATTAAAAGTTGCATCATGCCAAACTTTTTCGAATGGAGTTTAGAGTGAATGATTTGGTTTTTCTCTACAACTCAAGGTTTAGGTAGTTTCAAGGCATGTTAAAGTTAAAATGCTCAGATCCCTTCCAATTGGTTTATATCTTTCCCAATGGGCCTATTGAGGTTGAGAATGAGGATGATTCCAAGGTCAAAGTGAATGGTCAATGGATGAAATTGTATTTTGGGGAGCATTTGTATGTGGATACCATTGATGTTATTAACTTTGACTATGCTTAAGTTATGTGTCCACGTCATGCCATGATGTAAACTAAGGCACTTCTTGGGAGGCAACCCAAAGTAAGGTTTACTTTATGTAATTTTCCATTATGTTTGTTGGATGTGTAGGTTGAAGTTTAATATTGAAAGAACCAAGCAAAAAGTTGAAATACATTTTTGTTCAGTGAGACGCTTAACTTCCTTGAGGATTTTCATTTGCATCATCTCACGTTCAAACAACATGTAGGCTTCCTCTGACATTAACGGCGAGTTTTGGAAAACATGGTAAATCTCTAATTTCCATACAGTGATGTGAAGAGCATTGTCATTTATCCAAAAAACCTGTAGGTTTTCCCTGATGTTTTCGATGAGCTCTGTCCCATTCGGCGCATTACTGAGCCTATTTAAAAGCTTTAATTGATTTCTTTGATTTTCTCTCACACTATAGAGCCATGGGTCTTTTGACCATTTAAATTTAAACTTTTTATACTCTTTCAAATTTTTCTCTCTTTTCATTCTTTAATCTTACTTTACTTTTTGTTATTCATCATTATTTCGTAAAAGTTCAGTAATTGTACTTTTGGAATTTCATCACTCTCTATTTTTTGTTCATCACATTATAATCTATTAAGGTTGGTTTCCTATTTGATCATTGTTCCTTTTTGTGTTCTTTAAAGTGATTAAAAATTGATTATATGTATTGGTTTATTTGGTTGTTATGTTTATTAATTATGCTTAATTCATGTGTGCAGTGTCTTATTGGACTAAATTTAAATTGATAAAGTCAACTTGATGTTTTGGTAAATTTGAGTGGGTAAATGGGTATTATGTTGTCTACGTTATTACTTGTTACAAACTGTGGGATTGAATATGTGGCTTGTGTTGAGTGGTGTTTTAGTAATTCGAAACCCGAACAATCAGCTAGATTTAGCTTGATAATGTATCAGGTGACGTCTTTCTTAATGGAAAATCATTATTTTGTTAAGTTTGAATAAATTGGGGGGGGGGAGGGGAGTGTAAGTACCCCAACTTATTAAATCATTGTGTGTAGGGTAGAATTGGATGAATTTCTGGCTAAACTGATGATTCTTTTTGTGTTCATATCAAAAGTTAGTGAAGGCAATGAGGTGTCACATTTTTGCCTTTTCACACCCTGATCAGTGACTAGCTGAATATCCCCCATGATCGCCTTTTGTTGCCGATGGGAAGGCCTTCTGATGAGAAAATTTGTCAGGCTCCATAAGCCTCACAGAGTGAGCTTAGCGCATCCCCACTTTTCTTGCCCCATCACCGATCTGAATGACATTTTTAATGGGAGCCTCAGATTTTTTCGGAATGACCCTGTAATTTTCCAATCCCCCAAGCCGATCCATCGAGTCAATTCAGCGAGCACCAGATGTAGTGCTCCATTTTTCTTTGGATTTTCATTAACCTTTCACCCACTATATATTTATGTTGTACTGTGTGAAATAGGTATGGCTCACTCAAGGAAAAAATCCTGAAATAGTGCCACACCTCATATTCCTCCTGCATCCCAAAAGAAAGCAAAGAGGGTTGTGATGTCGAAACTGGTAGAAAGTCCTAAACCCGCTCATCACAAGTCTACGTGTGTGAGTGACATGGGAAAAATGAAGGTTGCTGAGTTTAGGGGTTCTAATGATAGTGATAGCACTGGGTTGTTCAAATAATCTTGGATGGGGTTTGAAAATGAGGCCAATGAGGGGTCCATAATCCAATTTGCAATCCTCTTATAGAAACAAACTTTAAAAAGAAAAAGAACCGAACTTCAATCTAAGGTAGTTCATGATCCACTTGTTGGCATTTTCCCTTGGGTACTTCCTATAGTAACACGTCGTTCTTTGAATCATCTAAAGAATGTAAGTTGTGTTTATTCTGTAAGAGAAGCAATTGTCCATAAAAGATGGAATGAACAACTATCTGAATATCTGGCGCGCAATAAAGATTCACAGGTTTGAGGAGTTTACCAAACCCCAAAGCCCATAGGTTCTAACACATATTAGGCAATTCTATGAAGGGAATGCTCTATTGCTTGGAGTTCACCATGATCCTATTACAATTGTTGAGGTTCGAGGGAAAAGAGTGAATTGTAGTGAAACTGATATAATTGATGCTTTGGATTGCACTGTGTGAATTCGTTACTCTTTAGAAAATAAATTGTTCAGTTTTTTGGATGCATTGAAGGGGTGGATTGTCCTGTTTTTGACTGATTCTACACCCCGTGGATAGAGGAGGGGGCCATTAGTGAGAAGAAAGACATCAATGTCATTACTAGGTATTGGTTCAGTTTCATCAATAGCTCTCTTGCATGCCATCCTATAATTATTCTAATATACGTCACCTAAAGGTTGTATTGATGGGTGCCATTATTGATCAAGAGAATCTCAACTTCATTACTATTATTGCACTAGATATAGCTATGAGGGTTAAATAAAATAATACCTAATTGCCATTTCCTATGTTGATTACTTCTCTGTTCCATAAGGCAGGCATTCCTTTTATGGCGATGACGAATGTCATGACCCAAGCTATCCCCTAGACGTGACATGGTGAATAGGATACCGAAAACCTTAATCTAGACACTTGACATAAGCATGACTTTATTAATAACAATATAAGAGATTTAAGCATGAATGTGAGATATAAGTCTCCAAATCTTAAACTCATACAAGATACCAAAACAAGGTACATTAATCTCTTAAGCAGAAACATGCTAAGTTTGAGATGAGCCTCTACTAACCATAAGTTTTGTTAGGATAAAAAACTAACCACGAACATGTCTAATAACTAAAATGACCGAAAATGACATAAAACTGATAATGTGGTCATGTCCTCGACCCATGAGGACTCACCAAACTGCTACTCAAGATGATTAATCTAACTAGCCACGGCCGGATGGAGGAAAGTTAGACCCTATATTATGAAACAATTTAGGCACAAGAGATACATGTGGTAGTACTTGGAATGTACTCAATATAAGGAAAATGCATGAAACATAAACGTGATCACATTAAAAGTTCAAAACATGAAAATGCATGACCAAGTGAAATATATAAAATCATGATAAGTTAAGGTCATAAATCATTGAACAAGGACAAGTCAATAGGAAAGTCATGACATATGTATAAAACATAAGCTTAGTAGAGAATCATATATTTTGTGGGATATTTACCATTAATTGACATAGACCATGTGAACTATAACTTGGAGTTCGGTGTCTTACTACCACACCGAAGAAAGATTGTTCTAGTTGCAAAGGTAAGGACCATATACTTAAGCTTAGGTGAATTTAGTAGCTAATTGTCCTATTGGGACATCCTATGGGGGCACGTAGTTCAAGGAAATTGGTAATAACCGAAATCTACTCAGTTCTAAGTAAACACCCAACCGAAATAATAAAGTCATAATGTCACTCGTATTTTTTTAAACTCTTACATGGTGAGAATCTATTAAAGCCAATTCAATCATAAAGACATAAAATCATAACAATCTCTCCTTAAAATACTACTATTTCATAACATAATCGATGTTTAAAAGAAAATTACTAGAAAGTATCTAAATCATGATAATCTTTTCTTAGTAAAACCGCACTTCAACCAGAAGGGGCTAAATCATAGAAATCTTTCATAATAAGAATACTTGAATCGAAAGTAACCTAATTTCATAAAAACATGAGATGGTTTATTCAAACTAAACCGAGAATCATAGTCACTATAATTCCTTATGGATGCATCTTTTCAAAGTGCAATTCATGATGATAAAATTTGAATATAACATGGATTTATATGAAATAAGTTGAAATCATGTAGTTTGAATAAAAGAATGCATAGTAATATAAAATATAATAAATTGGATCATAAATAAGTGAACCCACAGAGAATCATATAAAACCCTAGAATTTTGGTTAAATCTTAGAAGAGAAATTGAGAATTTATTGGGACTCAATGGATGGACAGGGATCCATTGAGGAATTTCCCACATACCTTGAGTAATCTAAGCTTTAGAATTGGGGAAGAGGAGTTGGACCTTGAAGAACCCTAGAATCTTCCTTGAGTGCTTTGGAGAGAATTTGGAGAAGAAGACTTTAAGGAAACTTTTGGGTTTTGACTGAATTAAAGGTAATGGTAAATTTTGAAGAGTAAAAATCAATTATAGTTTGTTAGAATTGGTTAGAAACAACATAGTTTAGGAGTTAAAAGTATAGAAAAAGACCCAAAAAACCCTAGATAAAAACTCCTGGAGTACACCTATGAATTGACCTATGGTATGTACAAACTTCTACAGACCGTCCTGGTCATCCGTAAAACATGTACTAGAGACTGACATTTTGTTCGAACTCCACGAGCCCTTGTCTATGGGCAGTCGACCACTCTACAGCGTTTAGACCTCAGCTGTATAATTGTAACACCTCGAAAATTTGTAAGTTTAGTTTGGAAAGAAAGTTCCAAAAATCTCACTAGTGCAGGTTCTTATGAGCCAACCTACGGACCGTACAAGAACCTACAAACTATAGGAGGACTGTCCTAGAAGTTAGGCTAGAATTTTTGAAAAATATCAAGCCCTAGATTGGTTCCTATAGGGCAACAGGACAGTCCATAAAGGGTTTGGAAGGCTGTAGGAAGTGCCCGTTGAAGGAGATCTAGACTTTGTAATTTTGAGTGACATAAGGTCTATGGTTTGTTGCACGGATCATAGAAAGTTTGATGGGTCATAGTCCAGGATTCGTGGAATTTCGTTTGGACTTAAAGAATTTTTGGATTTTTGTTCTATGTGAATGCCCTACGGGCCACCTAAAGTTGCATGACCCGTAGGAAGGATCATATTTAAGTTGACCCTAATATTGGTCTCTATTTCTTATTGTACGAGTGACCAGGACGGTTCATAGAAGTTCCTACAGACCTTAGGTTGAGTCGTAGGTGTTGTCTGACAATTCTTAATCAAGGTTATTTATGTCTTATTCTACCCTTCTAACACCAAAACTATGTCATTTCTCGTACGTTCCAAGGTCCAATAACTGATTTTACTCTCCTTAATCTTCCCATTCCCTCTCATTCACTCAAACCCCAAAAATCCTCTAAGTTCATCTTCTCCAAATCCCCTCTGAGGATCCCCAAGGAAAGCTAGGGTTCTTGAAGTTCCAAGGTCGTTTCCTCAATTTCTAAGGATTTGCTTACCCAAGGTATGTGGGAAGTTCATCAATGGATCCAGTTTCATCCATTGACTCCCAAAGACTTCTCAAAATCTCTTTATGTCTTCACCCAATATCTAGGGTTTCTATGAGATTCTTCACGGGTTCAAGCAATTATGATTCAACACACTATATTTGATCTTATTATGCATTATTCGATTCAGATTATATGATTTCAATAAACCCATGCTATTTGTCTTATTATGATCATTAGTTGAGTGTGGAAAGTACACATGCATAAAGGAATTTTAGTAACTATGATTCCATAGTGCTTTTGAATAAAGTATCGGATGTTTTTATTAAAAAAAAAATAGGTTTACTTCCGATTGAAGTATTCTCATTATGAAATATTTCAATCATTTAGTCACTTCCGATTGAAGTGCAATTTACTATGAAAAGATTGTCATGATTTATATGATTCGATTAAGTATCTTTTAAACATCGATTCTATTATAAAATAATCATATTATGAATCAGTTATTCTTATTATTTTTAAGTTGTATTGATTGGGTTGTTACTACTATATCCTTACCTTTCCAAAGACTAAAATATCAATGTGATATGATGACTTTATGATTTCCTTTGGGAGTTTACTTAGCACCAAGTGGATTAGGGTGATTCTCAATATCCTTGAACAATGTGCCCCTAAAGGATGTCTCGATTGGAAAATTAGCTAGTGGATCCACCTAAGCTTTTGATGATGGTCCTTTCCTTGGGAAGTAGGACAATCTCCTTTTGGTGTGGGAGTAAGAAACAAGATTCTGTGTTATAGCTCAAATAGTCTATGTCGGTTAATGGTAAATATCTCTCAAAAGGTATGTTTTCTTACTAAGCTTATGTTTTATAGATATGTCATGATTCTTGTATAGGATTGACCATTTTCTTGATTTATAAATTTAGTTTACCCGATTGGTATGCTTTTACTTATTCATGTATTTCCATGTTTTAAACTCATCATGTTTTCACGTTTATGTTTATACATGTTCCTCATACTAAATACATTCATAGTATTAACACATATATCTCTTTTGCTTGTATTATTTCATAATATAGGGTTTGACTTTCCTCCATCCAGCTATGGCTAAATTGAATTGCTCAGCTTAGCAAATAATTGATGATCCTTGGGTATTTGCAAAACGATCCTTAGGTGATCAACATGTTAATTCTCATTCTATGAGTAAATAAAAAATTCATCAATAAACACAATCACGAACATGTCGAGGTATTTCTTGAACAGTCAATTCATAAGGTTCTTCATAACCACCAGGGAATTAGTCAAACCAAATGACATCACCAAGAACTCATAGTGACCATATCAAGTTTGAAAAGTTTTCTTCAAAATTTAACTTTTCCTTACCCTCAACCGATGATACCCTGATCAAACATCAATCTTTTAGAAGAATCTCACACTTTGGAGTTGACCAAACAAGTCATCTATTCTTGTAATAGGATAATTATTCTTTATTATAACCTTGATCAATTGCATGTAGTCAATGCATATATGAAATGAACCATCCTTCCTTTAAACAAAGAACACCGGAGCACCCCATGACTTGGTCTAGTGAAACCCTTATACGACAAATCTTTCAATTGATGTTTTAACTTCTTAAGTTTTGCCAGGGCTATATGGTAAGAAGGAATATTGATAGGTTTCATACAAAAGTCAATACTAAAGTCTATTTCACTTTTGGGAGGAACACCATGAAGATCATTGGGAAACACATCTTGAAACTCACTAAAATTTGAAACTCACTAAAGAGTAGGGGTTTCAGAATCCATATCCCTAACCCGAAGAAGATGATAGATACAACATTTAGAGATCATTTTTCTAGATTTTAGGCAAGAGATAAAGTAACACCTAGGAACATGGTAAGTTGTGAATGGAAGGGAAAATTGCAGAATTAGTTGCTGGTATAGGTTGTAAGAGACCACATATGGACCATACAAGGTCCTACGGTACGTAGGAGGGTGGACATGGAAAGAGTCAGAGAAAATTGGATTTGATAAGTCCGAGATGGATCATCTATGGACGAACAAGACGGTGCGTAGAAGACCTTATGGGTCGTATAAGGGAACTTATAGGATGAGATCCCCCCTTTGGATTTTCGGCACATCATGATATACAAAAAATGGTACAACCCGTTGAAAGTCATATGGACAATTTATACTAGCTCGTGGAAAACTATATAGACTTGAGGTAATTTTTGAACTTGGGATCTAGGGCCTATAGGTGGTAGGAATTTTGACTTCTTGTAGGAAGGGTTTAATCGAATTTGAACAAAATATTGGTCTCCAATAATTAAATCTACGGATTACTAGGATGGACCGTAGATGGTTGTACAGACTGTAGGATTGTCCGTAGGTCACTTCTAGCAATTTTTAGTTTAGGGCTATTTTGGTCTTTTTCTATTCTTTTAACTCCTAAACTATGTCTTTTTTACCATGTATTGAAGTCCTACAACTGATTTTGCTCTTCAAAACCTACCCGTTCCCTCTCATTCACTCAATACCCAAATATTTCCTCAAGGTCTTGTTCTCCAAATTCTCTTGAAGGCTTCCAAGGAATATTCTAGGTTTCTTAAAGCTTCCTCTTGCAATTCTAAGGATTTTATTACCCAAGATATGTGAGAACTTCATCAATGATTCTCTTTATATCCATTGAGTCCTAAGAATTTCTTAGTTTTCCTTATGAATTTTATCAAATTTTCTAAGGTTTTATATGATATTTTGTCGGTTCAATTATTTATGATTCAATTTATTATATTTGATCTTCTTATGCATGATTTAATTCAAATTAAATGTGTTCAAAGTATTTCATATGAAGCCAAGCTGTATGCCTATTTTGATCTTGAATTGAGCTTTGAAACTATGCATGCATAAAGGAATTGTAGTAACTATGATTCTAGATTTCTTTTGAATAAAGTATCTCATATTTTATGAAACTAAGTTGCTTCCAATTGAAGTATTCTCAATATGAAAGATATCTATGATTTAGCCACTTTCGATTGAAGTGTGTTTTTACTATGAAAAGATTATCATGATTTCAATGTTTTGATTAAATGTCTTTTAAACATCCATTATGTTATGAAATTATAGTATTTAAAATGATCTATTCATATGATTTTTGAGTCCTTATGATTGAATTGGTGTTACTAGATTCTAACCATTTCAAATACTAAAGAATTATGATTTTGATATATTGACTTTATGATTTCCGTTGGTATTTTAATTAGCACCGAGTTGATTTAGGCAATTCCTGAAGTCCTTGAAATATGTGCCCCCATAGGATGTCCCAATATGACAACATAGCTAATGAATCCCTCTAAGCTTAAGAATAATGTTCTTACCTTGTCAATTAGGATAATTTTTTTCTGTCTCAGAGTAAGACATTGGATTCAATGTTATTATTAACATGATCTATGTAGGTTAATGGTAAACATCCCACAAAATATGTGATTTATAGTTAGCTTATGTTTTATACATATGTCATGATCCTTCTATTATATTGACATTGTTTTTTTAATTTATGACTTCAACTTATTATTATTTGATAAGTTTTCACTTGGTCATGCATTTTCATGTCTTAAACTATTCATGTTATCCAGTTTATGTTCTATGCATTCTCTCCATACTTGATACATTCAAAGTTGTGACATATATATCTCTTGTTCCTTTATTGTTACATTATATAGTGTCTGACGTTCCTCCATTTGGTTGTGGTTAGATTGGATTGATCAACATTGCTTGCTAGTGGTGAGTCCTCATTGTTCGAGGGGAGAATCACACTATATCACTTAATTGATTTCATGTGTTTTCAGTTTCAGACTTATTCGTGTGTTAGGGACTTGTCCTAACAAAATCTATGTTTATTCGAGGACATAGTTCCTATATTGTTTCGTAATATAGTGTCCGACATTCCTTCATCAGGTTGTGGTTAGATGGATTGATCAATATTGCTTGCTAGTGGTGAGTCATCATGGTTCGAGGGGAGAATCACACTTTATCATTTTATCGCTTTCATGTGTTTTTAGTTTCAGACTTATTCGTGTGTTAGGGACTTTTCCTAACCAAATCTATGTTTAGTAAAGGCTTATGTCAGACTTAATATGTTATCTACATTTCGAGCTTTATATTAATGTTGTCCTATGTTGAGATATTATTTTGAGACTCCTCTTAGCTTTATGATTCATTTCATATTGTAATATTGTTATCATATTGTCATGCTTATGTCAAGTGGCTTATTTAGGGTCTCTTGGGATCCTATTCTCTATGTCACATCTAGGCGGTACTTTGGGTCTTGACAGATCAACTGACCCTTAGGTGCTAAATTTCCATCCCACTATTCTAAGATAGGTTCATTCGTAACCTGAAATGTGACCAATCGGGTCCGAAAATCTACTGAAGCATAACAAGAATGAAGCCAATATATCGAAGAAGGACATTGAAATCTATCATTTCAAGGTCTACAAGGTCAAGTAGAGTGACTCGTCTAGAAATAATGCAATCACCACTAGGTATAGAGGCTGAAAAGGTTCTAAAAGATTTTCAGGATTGACATCAAACTTCAAAGCCATATAAGGAGCCACAAAAGACAGTGTATCACCTAGATCCATCAAAGCATAGGCATAAAATTGAAGAAACTCGAAACATATCAAGAATCATATTTGGAGAACCCTCATGAACATGACGAGTCTAAAGAGCACAACATTTGTCTTGGTTTTGTCTGCCACCCACTATAGAATCACCCTGACGAACTAGGTGACCTAAAGAAGGGTACGATTGATCCAGCCAATTTCTACATTTACCCTTGCTAGCAAGTGAGTGGAAAACCCTCAACTTATGAACATTTTTTCCATATCCAAAACATACTCTGGTACCGACTAAATAATTTACTGAATGGTTCTTCCCACACTTGTTGAACATGGGGTAGGAATTTTCGTTCCATTATCTTTCTTAAACAAGAGCCAGATGGTGTTCCCTTTTGATCAAAATGGGGCTTAGAAACCATGGAAAAAGTACTAGGAGATGGCGACCTCCGCACTATAAGCACTAGGTATCAAAGATATCATTTCCCTAAAGCATTCTTCTGATGATTCGAGACCTATTTTCCAAAGCGGTCCGTTTGTTCTCCTTTTTTCTCAACTTATCGCTCATATTTGATGATTCTACCAAATGTTGAATTAATTGAGCGGTCATAGATCAAGCTAATAGCTTAATGGCGTTACAAAACTCTATGATACACAAAAATTACACCTCCCTAAATAAGTATAAACTGTCGTTGTTCAATTAAGGAACCTAACAGAGGTTAGGGTCGATCCCACGAGGATTGAGGTCTACATTTAGCATAATTAGTTGTTAGATGTCCTTTTAGTCGTGTGATTTCTGTAAAGGTGGTTTTGTGAAACAAAGTTTTATTGAATTATTGTAGTAACATCTAACACAGTAAGAAGGATTGAATGTTTTGTAAAATCAATAGAAGTTGAAACTACAGTATTTGTGCTCCCCATAAGTTCATAATTCAGTTAACCATAAAGTAGTAACATTGTGTAGTGTTTAGTATACAAAGTCGGTACGATAAGTATCTCCTAAGTGGATGGTCGTCAAAATAAGTGAATTTCACCACGCAACTTTGGTTGTTAGGGTTGTATGCTTTACTAGTCCTTACCTTTGACCCCAGATTAGCTATCCTCTTGTCAAGGTCAAGCAATTAGGTGAGGGTCGTAGTCCCCAAATCTCCGTTATATAAATCTTTTTTCCATTCGCTACTCTCTTAGACATGGATGTAGGAATAAGGAGGGTTCTAACACGAGCTCTCATTAAAAAGCAATCAAAGCAAAGTGAAACACAATACATGCATAAAAACCATTCAAGAATAACTATTTATTAGGTCTACTTTGTTAATTCCTCATGGTTCTCACAACCCTAGTTGTGGAATTCGCTACTCAATGCTTGTTTGATCACAATTCATATTAGTTGAGGTACGATAAATCATGAACTTACAAGTATAATTGACAAATTCGGAAATCTTTAATTGAAGAACAAAAGATGCAATATAAACCAATGATTCAAGAATTAAAAAGGAAAAGTGTTCCTTAAATTTATTATCAAAGTAAAAAACCAAAGTAAGAACTGTCTAACGCGAAAAATGAATCATAAATGACTATTTATAGACATCTAATCCTCAATAAACTAGATTAAGAAAGCATAGGGAAAATAGGATTCGACAGTCGCTTCTACTATTCAGTATCTACATCTCGTAGGTATTGCTACGGCTCGTAACAACCTTTCATTCAAATCAACTTCTTCAGTAATTTCTCTACACTTTTCTATGGACATGTTCTACGACTCGTAGAACATAGCACGATCCATCCTTGCTACTCATAGTCCAAGTATTGTGCTTAACATTTATGATATTTTCTATGACTTAGACCTATATGGCACATAGAATTTGCTATGACTCATAGTCCAATCTCGTGCTTCCATATTTAGCTCCAAAAATTACTAGTCCTTTCTACGACTCATTCTTATGGCTAATAAAGAAGTCTACAGCTCGTAGGTCAACTCATGAAAATCTCAAAAGTTGTTGTTTGACTGTATTATCCAACCCAACTTGCCAAAACCTATTTTCCTACAAAACAAAGATAAAACTCTAAGTTTAAAACATTACATGTCACGACCCGATTTCTCAAGTCATGATGGCGCCCACAGCCCACTGGTAGGAAAGCCAAACTCTATCCCGAAACTTAACAGTAATGAGACTAAGAGTGAAAACTAGTCCAAAACAAGCGGAAGCATACAAATAAAACACAGACGAAAGAGCTGAAGCGAAACAAACCCAAAATGATAAATACAATTCCTCCCAAAATTTAGAAGTCACATGTACAAAATTACTAACCAGAATACAAGTCCCAAAAGTGGACCACAGAAACAACTGTCTCGAAAACAAAAGAGAAGCCAAAATATATATACAGAAGGAGACAGGTAATCCCACGACGCCATGTGCTCACCCTAGTCTCCTGAAAAGACAGCTCCAGGCCCGACGTCAACTCTGATAACTGGTGCTCAGACCTGCATCACGAAAATAGATGCAAAGTATAGCATGAGTACCAAAACAATAGGTACCCAGTAGGCATCGTAGGCCGACTGAGCAAGAAAGGTAAAAACAGGCAGACAAGATAGAATCAACAACAATAGAGGTCAATAAAACGGAAACTAAAAAGCAAAAAGTAAACTAAGTATAGCTAAGCTAAACCCAATTGGGCCCCTTATAAGACCCGCTGGGCACACTCGTGTGCAAGTTGAAATAAAACCCAAACGGACCCCCATAAGCCCGACAGGTACACAAAAGAGCTATACTATAGAATAAAAGGAGATCCTTTACTAGAAGCCGTAACATCTATGGTTCCCGGACAAAACAATAATACCTGGGCCCCGCCCAATCATCACTCATGAACTGGAAATACTGGACTTTAACCAGGTAACGTCAGTCTTGAGCTAGAACAATATCTGGGCCCTGCCCAATCATCAGTCACGAGCTGGAAATACCAGACTGTAACCGGAAATGTCAGTTTCGTATAGGAGCTAATCAGTCTATGCTCAACAATCTGGCACTGGAAATATTGGTCCCAATTGGGTAACGTCAACCGCGGGCTGGGACTAGTAGCCTACGCACCACGGACTCACACTGGAAATAACGGGATGCAATCGTATAATGTCAACTATAGAGCGGAGCTAGTAGCCTACCCCCGACAGCCAGCTTTGGGAATACCATATGCTAACCGCGTAACCTCAGTCGCGTGCTGAAGCTAACACCCTCAAACCAGATAGAGCCACTACGAACAACACAACGCAAGGCTAAACACCACGAGCCGCCGCCCCCCAAAGATATCAATGAAGGCTCCCAGCCTAACACAATCTGACCATCAATCAACTCAATGAAATATCTTCCTGTAGCATCCCACGCTCTTAGAAATAGAGGGGAAAGAATCGGAAGATCCGAAGGTCATGAGAATGCCTAATTTAAGGCTCACACTATTAGGCCCAAGTCTTCTATATCAATCTACAAGGATCTAGTCCATCGGCTACATACTAAAGCCAATAGGTGCATAGGACAAAGGCAACACTACCTCAACCTATTCAATGTCTGAAATAACAAAAATCAACCCAACACTGAATCCAAAGACCCGGACCCACTCATGCATCAAAGATAACCACACAACAGATAGTCCCCAACACAAATACCAACAATCCAAGTAAACAACGCAATCTACAGCATGATACTATCCCATAACAGCCCAACAGTCAGCTATAAAAATAGGAAATCGGGTAAGCAGGGAAACAATACTAGTTAACCACCCCAGATTCACAAATATCAACCCGCATTTACACAATAAAGCTCAATCTAGAAGGAAGGAAAGTCGTAACCTACCAAAAATCTGATCACAAGCGCTCCAAGTCACTCAGTCGAAGATTTTCCCTTTCGAACGGCCTCAAACTGCTGCCATGCTATCAAAAATACTATCACAACATCAATACGGTCATTTAGACACTAAAATCAATAAATTCGGAGAATAACCAATTTTGGAGTCAAATCAGGCAAACTGGGACCCGCTCTGGATTTTCTAGAATTGACTGCGTGAAAAGTTCTCAAATCCTTCCCCAAACACGAATCCCAAAATGGATCGCCAATTAGGGGTCGGATCCGCTCCTAACAGCCCACAACAACAAATCACAAAACTTAACCAAATAGGCCAACGAGGAACTTACTCTCGATTTTACGAAAAACGAGGAACACCCAATGAACCCCAACCTAAAACCCACGAAGCCAATGAGAATCCGGGCGCCTAGGACTTGAATCGCCTTAAATCGACCACCGAGGAGATTTTTATGAAGGTTTAAACCTCTCCAAAATGGGAGCTTCGACCTCATTAAATAGACATTGCCAGGCCCCTCTTCTCCGCGAACGCGGAGGTGAGCAAGCCAGTGCTCCGCGAACTTGGCCCTAGGCTCGTGAAGGCAGAGAAAAACTTCTCCCCTCACCCAATAGACCTCTGCGAACGCACATAACCCTCTGCGAATGCAGAGCACAAGAAACCTCTCAACAAATAGGCCTCTGCGAACGCGAAGCTCAAGGACCCAGACCTCCGCGAACGCAGAGAACAGGGATACACCCAGACTCACAGACCTCCGTGAACGTGACCTCTGGCCCACGAACGCGGAGTAGACTTTCCCACACCTCCGCGAATACAGAACCTATCCCGCAAACGCGGAGAGTAAATGAGTCTGCAGTTTTGACAGCTGCGCCAGCTATGTTTTGGATAATTCCAAAACTCCGACGGGGTTCTCGAGATTCGTTCGGAACCCTGTGCACGCAAACGAAATATGCTACCCACTCGAATTCAACATTTTAGACTCAATGATGCAGTCAAAATTTCCATACGAGGTCGTTTCGACATAAAGTGGGTCCCATACCTATTGAGCCATTTTAGCCAATTTCTACTCAAGGCCTCATAATAATATCATAAGCTCTCGGTAATTCTCCAAAAGGTCGATCCAGACCAAACTCGGCATTCCAGAACTAATTGCACTGTCGGAATCTTCATCTGAGCACATTTTCCAAGAATATTGACCAAAGTGAACCTTAAACCAAATTTCAAAGACAAAAGAGCTAACTGGCCCCTAAATTATATCTGAATCCTCGGAACTTTGGCAAACCCTACTCCTACCTTAATTTGGCCGCTCCGGAGCTGGTGGAACCGTCAAAATTCCCATCTGAGGTCTTTTACCTTAAGTTATGAGTGAAATCAACTTTTCAAGGTTTAAAAGCTCCAAACAGAAAAAAAAAATAGGCATAAAATCAAAACGAACGACCAGGCGACCAAACAATTAGTGCCAGCAAGTCATAAATGACTTGGGGTCGCTATAGAATTGCTCTAAACGATAGAAAGAAGGCATTAACACAGAAATGACCTGGAGGGTTATTACAATATCCAATACTAAAAGGACTTTCGTCCGCAAAAGTAAGGATCAAGAAGTACCTGAGGACTCAAATAAGCTGGGGAATTGCTCTCACATCTCTCGCTCAATCTCCCAGGTAGCATTCTCAACTGGACGAGGCCTCCAACGGACCATAACCAGAGGAATGACTCTCAACCTCAGTTGCCTCACATCTCTGGCCAAAATAGCAACTGGCTCCTCAGTATAAGTCAAGCGATCATCCAACTCAACAGCATCATACTGGAGCACATGAGACTCATCTAGAACATATCGATGCAGCATCAAAAAATAGAATACTGGATGAACGACATAGAATGCTGGAGGTAAAGCCAACTCATAAGCCACCTCGCCAACTGCCCTCAAAATATCAAAAGGCTCGATATCCCTGGGGCTAAGCTTGGCCCGCCTTCCAAATCTCATCACGCCATTCATGGGCGATACTCGGAGGAATACTCTATCACCCACGGCAAAACTCAACGGTCGACGCTTGCGGTCTACATAACTCTGTTGTCTACTCTGAGCTGTCCTGAGCCAGTATTGAATCAACCTCACATGCTCTAAGGACTCCTGAAACAGATCTGTACCATGCGGCCTAGGCTCTGTAGACTCATACCAACAGACTGGAGTGCAACAACGCCTACCATATAGGGCCTCTAACAAGGCCATCTGGATGCTGGAACAGTAGTTGTTGTTGTACGCAAACTCTGCCAAGGGCAAGAAGTGGTCCCACTGACTCTCAAAGTCTATAACACAGGCCCACAACATATCCTCAAGAACTTGAATAGTGCGCTCTAACTGTCCATCAGTTTGCGAGTGAAATGCTGCGCTAAGATCCACACGGGTGCCTAACTCCTCTTGAAATGCTCTTCAAAAAAAGCTGGAAGTGTACTGTGGGCCCCGGTCTGAGATGATAGAAACAGGCACACCATGAAGACTGACTACCAACCGGATGTAGATATGGGCTAACCTCTCATCATGGTAGGATGTATGAATAGGGATAAAGTGTGCTAACTTGGTCAATTGATCCACCATGACCCAGATACCGTCAACACCCCTAGGAGTTCATGGCAACGCAACAATGAAGTCCATCGTCATACGCTCCCACTTCCACTCAGGAATGGGTAATCTCTGCAACTCTTCACCAGGCCTCATATGCTCGGCCTTCACCTGCTCACAACATAAACAAAGGGACACATAGTCTGAGATGTCCCTCCTCATACTGCACCACCAGTAATTCTGCCTCATATCACGATACATCTTAGCTGTGCCCGGATGAATAGAGTATCGGGAATCATGGGCCTCGCTAAGGATCAGCTGGATCAAATCACCAACTCTGGGAAAGCAGAATCGGCCAGCAAACCTCAAAACTCCATTTGAATCTAAGGAAGCCTTACCGGCATCACCTGCCAACACTCTATCTCCGAGTGCTACCAAAGACTCAAACTCAAACTGACTACTACAGATCTGATCAAGTAGAGATGGCTGAACTCCAACATATGTTAATACCCTACAGGAATCTGAAACATCAAGTATGTCATCTGATTGGCTAAGGACTGAATGTCAAAATCCAAGGGCCTCTCCGTAATAAAAAGGAAGGCTAGACTACCCATACTCACTGCCTTCCGACTAAAGGCGTCGGCTACTACATTCGCCTTGCCATGATGGTAGAGAATAGAGAGATCAGAGTCCTTCAGGAGCTCAATCCACCGACGCTGCCTTGAATTAAGGTCCCTCTGAGTCATGATGTGTTGAAGGCTTCTGTGATCACTGTAGATCTCACAATGAACTCCATACAGGTAGTGCCTCCAAATCTTAAGCGAAAAAACATCCACCGCCAACTCCAAATCACAAGTGGGTAGTTGCGCTCGTGCGGCTTAAGCTGCCTCGACGCATAAGTAATAACCCAGCCCTGTTGCATCAGAACACAAGCCAAACCAATGCCGGATGCATCACAAAAGACCTTGAAGCCCTCGCCCTCAACTGGAAGAGTCGAAATAGGAACGGTGTTAAGCAACTTCTTGAGCCTTAAAAAGGTCCTCTCACACTCCTCCGTCCACACAAAAGGAACATCCTGGCGAGTCAACCGAGTCAAAGGAGCCGCTAAAGTGGAGAAACCATCAACAAAGTGTTTGTAGTACCCTGCCAATCCGACAAAGCTCTGAATCTCAGTCCCAGAAGTGGGCCTAGCCCAACTACGAATAGCCTCAATCTTCGCCGGATCCACCATAATGCCATCCTTGGACACCACGTGCCCCAAGATTGCTACAGACTCAAGCCAAAACTCTCACTTTGAGAACTTGGCATAAAGCCGATGACCTCTCAAAGTCTGGAGCACTATCCTCAGATGCTGCTCATGCTCACGATGGCTCCACGAGTATACCAAGATGTCATCGATGAAGACAATGAAAAAGTAGTAAAATAGTGCCATAACACTCGAGTCATCAAATCCATAAAGACGGCAGGGGCAATAGTCAACCCAAGACACATAACCAGGAACTCATAATGGCCATAGCGAGTCCTAAATGTTGTCTTAGGGATGTCCGCTGCTCTAATCCTCAGCTGATGATTACTATATCTCAAGTTGATCTTAGAAAACACGGCAGTACCTTGAAGCTGGTCGAATAGATCATCAATATGAGGCATAGGATTACGGTTCTTCACCGTCACCTTATTCAACTGCCTATAATCGATACACATCCACACAGTGCCGTCCTTCTTCTTCACAAACAGGACTGGAGCACCCCAAGGTGATACACTAGGTCTGATGAACCTTCTACTCAAGAGATCCGAAGGTCGGCAGGGAACACATCTGCGAACTCTCAGACAACATGCTCTGAATCAACTGTACGACCCTCCCTACTCACATCTCTGACATAAGCCAAGTAAGCCAAGCATCCGCTGTCCACCAGCCTCTTGGCCCAAATACAAGAAATCACCCCAACTGGTGTGCGACTACAAGAACCCTGCAACACCACCGGTGGGATACCAGGAATGGCTAAAGTCATGGTCTTGGCATAACAGTCCAACACAGCCCGGTGAGGAGATAGCCAATCAATACCAAGAGTCACATCAAAGTCTACCATACACAGCACAATAAGATCAACCAGAGTTTCCTACCCGTGAATGGTAACCACACAAGACCTGCAAACCTGATCCACTACTAAAGAATCCCCCACTAGGGTCAAAACACGCAATGGAACAGATAAAGGCTCAGGACTCACTCCCAAACAAGGCACACAGTAATCTGACACATAAGAATAGGTAGAACCTAGATCAAACAAGGCTGAAGCGGGCTGATGGTATACGAGAACTGTACATGTGATCACATCATCTGATGCCTCAGCCTCTACTCTTGCTGGAGCTGCATAAAAGTGGCCCTGGGTGCCTCTACCCTAGGCATCTACTCTGCCACAATTCCTTCCTCCCCTGGGTCTCCCTGAGAACCCTGCTGCTGACCCCCTCCTCTAGATGAATGGCACTCTCTGGCTCAATGACCCAGCTCTCCACAGGTGAAGCAACCCTTAGAAGACTTGCGAACTGCTGGAGGTCAGCCACCCCGACCTAATGCACCTGTCTGAAAGCCGCCTCGGCCCTGACTAAGACTGGTACTATACCCGCTGTAACGAGGCTGATCTCCCTCTGAGGTCTGCAATGCTACATGAAACGGGCGACTGGACTGCCCTAATTGGAACCCTTTGTAACCCTGACCTCGGGTATCCCTCGACCTGCGACGGGTCCCACTAAGCTATCATCTAATCTGGGCCTCTTGTCGCTGCCCCTGTGGGCCTCACGACGAAGATGCTCAATGGTACGGGCATGGTCTACCACCTCTAAAAAGGAACAGCCCACTGCCAACAATGACTGTGACTCAATCCTCAGATGCAGTCTCAACTCTCCAACGAAGCATCAGACCCACTCCTCCTCTGTAGGTAGAATCATGGTAGCATGACGGGACAACTCCAAAAAATATGGTCTCGTACTCAGTCACCATCATGGAGCCCTGCTCCAACCTTGAGAAATCATCACGAAGGTGATCCCTGACGCTCCGTGAAATAAACCTGGCAAGAAAAGATTTGGAAAGCTTCTCCCATGATACTGGTGGTTCTCCGGCTGGCCTGGTCCCAATGAACTAATGCCACCACTGTCTGGCTGGTCTGTCTAGCTGATAAGCTGTGAAGTCAGCTCCTCTGGACTCCACTAAACCAAAGGTCTGCAACCTCTCATAGTAATTTGTCAAGAACTCGTGGGTATCCTCCCCCGCAGCCCCTGAGTACCTCGGCGGTGATTGTCTATGAAACACCTCGAGCATCTTCTGCTCTCTTAGAGGCATAACCCGTCCAACGGGTCCAACTGAACCATAGCTCGAGTTGGTGCCCCTACTGCAGGCTGGTCCTGCTACGCCTGAACCGGCTCTGGGACTGGTGCTGGGGTTAACTGCTGATGCTTGATGCTCCCGATGGCAACTAGAATCTAGGCAAGCATGCCCTGAAGATCAGGAGCAACATTTGGTGGTTGGACTGGTCCCGACCCCATCGGCTGAGGAGGAACCTGCTCTGCTCAAGGCTCCAACTCCATCTCCAGAGTACTCTCTCTCTCAGTCAGTGCCGTAGCACCACGTCGACCTCCTCTGCACGTACGAGCCATCCTTGTAATAGAACGGAACAAGTGAGATTTCAAGAAACCAATTGGACAGCCATGCACAAAAAGAGACAAAGTAAGAAAACATCCTAAGGGCATCCTATAACCTCCTGAAGATAAGTCACGGACGTCTCTGCACCGATCCTCAAGACTCTACTAGATGTTAGTTTTGTACACGTGAGACCAACGAACCTAGGCTCTAATACAAATTTTTCATGACCCGATTTCTCAAGTCATGATGGTGCCTACAGCCCACCGGTAGGCAAGCCAGACTCTATCCCGAAACTTAACAGTAATGAGACTAAGAGTGGTAACTAGTCCAAAACAAGCGGACGCATACAAATAAAACACAGACAAGAGAGATGAAGCGAAACCAACAAAAATTATATATACAATACCTCCCAAAATCAAGAAGTCACATGTACCGAACTACAAACCAGAATACAAGTCCCAAAAGTGAACCATAAAACATCTGTCTCGAAAACAAAAAACAAGCCAAAATATATATATAGAACGAGACAGGTAATCCCAGAACGTCATGTGCTCACCCTAGTCTCCAGTAGGCATCATAGGCCGACTGAGCAAGAAAGGTAAAAACAGGCAGACAAGATAGAATCAACAACAACAGAGGTCAACATAACGGAAACAGAAAAGCGAAAAGTCAACTGAGTATAGCTAAGCTAAACACAGCTCGCCCCCCAAAAGACCCACCGGGCACACTCATGCGCAAGTTGAAATAAAACCCAAATGGACCCCCATAAGCCTGACAGGTACACAGAAGAGCTATATTTCAGAATGAAAGGAGATCCATAACCAGAAGCCGTAACAACTATGGGTCTCGGACCCAACAATAATACCTGGGTCCTGCCCAATCATCAATCACGAATTGGAAATACCGGACTCTAACCGGGTAATATCTGTCTTGAGCTGGAACATTTTCTAGGCCCCGCCCTATCATTAGTCACGAGCTGGAAATACCGGACTCTAATCGAAAACGTCATTCTCGGATCGGAGCTAATAAGCTTATGCTCAACATTCTTGCACTGAAAATACTAGTCCCAACCGGGTAACGTCAACTGCGGGCTGGGACTAGTAGCCTACGCTCCATGGACTTGCACTGGAAATAACAGGTTGCAATCGTATAACGTCAGCTACGGACCGGAGGTAGTAGACTACCCCAGACATCCTAGCGTTGGGAATGCCGAATGCTAACCACGTAACCTCAGTCACATGCTGGAGCTAACAACCTCAAACCAGATAGAGCCACTACGAATAACACAACGCAAGGCTAAACACCACGAGCTGCCGCCCCACAAGGATATCAACAAAGGCTCCAGCCCTAACAGAATCCGACCGTCAATCAGCCCAATGCATTATCTTCCGGCAACATCCCACGCTCTAAAAAATAGAGGGGAAAGAATCAGAAGATTCGAAGGCCATGAGAACGCCTAATTTAAGGCTCGCACTATCAGACCCAAGTCTGCAATATCAGTCTACAAGGATCTAGTCCATCCAAGTTGCCGTCGGATACATACTTATGTCAACAAGTGCATAGGACTAAGGTAATACTACCTCAACCTATTCTAAGTCCGAAATCACAACAATCAAACCCGCACAGAATCCAAAGACCCGAACCCACTCATGCATCAGAGATAACCATACAATAGATAGACCCCGACACAAATACCAACAATCCAAGTCAACAACTCAATCTACAACATGATACTAGCCAATAACAGCCAACAATCAGCTATAAAAATAGGAAATCGGGTAAGCAAGGAAACAATACTAGCTAACCACCCCAGAATCACAAGTATCAACCCGCATTTACACAATCAAGCTAATCTAGAAGGAAGGGAAGTCGTAACCGACCAAAAAGATGATCACAAATGCTCCAAGTCACACAGTAGAAGATTTTCCCTTTCGAACGGCCTCAGACTGCTGCCACGCTATCAAAAATAGAATCACAACGTCAATACAGTCGTTTAGACACTAAAATCAAAAAATTCTGAGATAGACCAATTTTGGAGTCAAATCGGGCAAAGTGGGACCCGCTCCAAAATTGACTCCGTGAAAAGGTCCCAAATCCTTCCCCAAACACGAATCCCATAATGGATTGCCCTTTAGGGGTAGGATCCGCTCCTAACAGCCCATTTCAACAAATCACAAAACTTAACAAAATAGGCCAACAAGGAACTTACCCTTGATTTCATGAAAAACAAGGAATACTTAACAAACCCCAACCTAAAACCCACGAAGCCAACGAGAATCTGAGCGCTTAGGACTTTGAATCGCCAAAAATTGACCACCGAGGAGAGTTTTATGAAGGTTTGAAGCTCCCCAAAATGGGAGCTTCGACCTCATTAAATAGACACTGACATGCCCCTCTTCTCCGCGAACGCGGAGGTGAGCTAGCCAGTGCTCCGCGAATGCTGCCCCAGGCCCACGAACACGGAGAACTTCTTCTCTTCTCACCTAACAGACCTCTGTGAACGCGGATAACACTCCGCGAATTAGGAGCACAAAAAATCTTTCACCAAATAGGCCTCCGCGAACACGGAGACCGCTCCGCCAACGCGGAGCTCAGGGGCCCAGAACTCCGCGAACGCAGAGAATCTTTCGCGAACGCGGAGAACAGGGATACACCCAGACTCACAGACCTCCGCGAACGTAGAGTAGACTCTCCCACACCTACACGAACGTGGAGCCTATCCCGCGAACGCAGAGAGTAAATGAGTCTGCAGTTTTGACAGCTGCACCAGCTAAGTTTTTGACAATTCCAAAACTCTAACGGGGTGTTCGGGATTCGTTTGGAACCCCGTGCATGCAAACGAAATATGCTACCCCCTTGAATTCGAGATTCCAGACTCAGTGGCACAGTCAAAATTTCCATATGAGGTCGTTTCGGTAAAAAGTGGGTCCCACTCTCATTTAGCCATTTTAGCCAATTTTTACTGAATGCCTCAAAATCATATCGGAATCTCTCGATAATTCTCGAAAGGTCGATCTAGACCAAACTCTTCATCCCACTGCGTTTTCTAAGAATATTGACCGAAGTCAACCTTAAACTAAATTTCAAAGACTAAAGAGCTAACTTGCCCCTAAATTACACAGAAAACCCCTGGACTCGGGCAAACCATTCTCCTAGCCTAATTTGGCCGCTTCGGAGCTGATGGAACCGTCAGAATTCCAATCTGAGGTCGTTTATCTGAAGTTATGACCAAAATCAACTTTTCAAGGTTCAAAAGCTCCAAAACAAAAAAAAGGCATAAAACCCAAATGACCGACCAGGAGACCGAACAGTCAATGCCAGCAAGTCATAAATGACTTGGGTCGCTACAGGAACGCTCTAAACGACAGAAAGAAGGCATTAACACATAAACGACCTAGAGGGTCAACACCCTCAACTTAAAATTGTTGCTTGTCCTCAAGAGACAATAGTAACACAACACGATACGATGAGTAGACCTAGAATTCAAACAATCACATGGTCTTTTCTCAATAGTCTAACCTCTATCTCTTATTCAAAAAGAGTGCAATCATTAATTCCAAAATAATCTAACACATGTGGATCAATTTATGACACAGACATACCAATGGATACATTCACATACACATAATAATCACCAGGATACCCACTTTTCGACAATGTAACATGTGCCCTTTTTGCAAAGAAGTCTTGTTTTCACACAGATATTGATATATTTTTTTCAAGCATAAGGACTCAGTTGATGCTTACCCTCACAATAGAATTCAATACAATAAATACACAATACCATCGGTTTTCCCTTATAATAAATACATCGAGTCTCGAACAATTATATTAGGATCACATTAGATCATTCTTAGCTTGTAACGTAGGCGCAGGGTCGGGTGTGGTATAGTAAGATATAAAGTGACTTTTCTGCTCTTCATGACATTATATTGGCTAATTTCCTCTTTTACAACCAATTTTAATTTCACCTCTATTTTCTTTTCTCCTCATTTTTCATCAAAGCTCGGGTGTGGCTTTGGCTTTCATTTTCTTTTTTAGTTTCAATAATTTCTTCAGCATTACATGCATTTTTCTTTTCTTTTTTGCTGCCTCACCATCTTATTTCTTGCTTTTCTCATTATGCAACTCCTTTTTTACCCATTTCTTTTCCTGTTTTCCTCTATAGTAGCCACCCTCAAGTTAGGCATTTAGCAGTAGTTTAGGTGCACGATGTCCAAAGAGGGACCAGGGCCAAAACAAAGGTTAACATTTATGAACAGGGAAGGTGAATTGGGTGTTGACACCCAATTTTGGCCTAACATTTTCAAAATTCATAATTTTAAGTTATATTCATTCAATAGTTCAAAATACAATTTTTAAAATAATTTTAAGTAAGTTTATCAATGCTTATCCTTATTTTTCAAAATTTTAGGATTTTTATTAGTTAATTTTAATTACATTAATTTTTTTTCATAGTCCATTGAATATGTTCAAATATTTGTGCAATTCGATTAAATCATTATTTTTATTAAATTACATTTTTTTACATATCGTTCATTTTATTTGTTACATTTGTTAATATTCAATTTAATATTTTTTGCACAGTCTAAAAATTTATTCAATAAGGATAAGATTGCATACACAGATATTTTACTAATCGGTGGTTTTGGCCCACAGTTTTAAGATAATGGTATTGTACTATAGGTGGTTTTCGATTTTCTATTTTAGCAATGGCTTAGTCATTAAGTGAGGGGTGGTGGATAAAATTTTAGATAAGGGGTGTAATATTCAAATTTTTAGGGGTCGTTTGGTACAAAGATTGATAAGGCGGGGATTAGCAGGCTTAGTAATGCATGGATTAGTAGTCCAGGGATTAGTAATGCAAGATTTATTTTTTACCAAGTGTTTGGTTCATTTCTTCCCATCTCATCTTGTGTTTGGATTAAACTCTACAAAATGTTTCTTTCCAATTATACCCTTGATTTATTTATGAGATTTTTTATTTCATGTAATCGGGTCAAAGTAGATAACTGACGGACAATATTATTTTTTATGGTCTTCTAACTAATTAGGAGAAGAACAATTTTATTGTCATATTTGTAATTTTATCACTTGAATTATTTGAGGGTAAAATAATTGTTATCTTAATAAATTCATTACTCACAAAACGTCAATTCAATTTTAAAAAGATAGACCAAGTACTTTTAAAACTGAAAAGACGGTAAACAATAGTATAGTCAAATAAACCATCTACATTTACACATAAATATTGCAAGTTGTAGTTTTAATAATTATATGTATGACATTTCATAAAATTTTCAAAATACAAATAATTAGAAAGTCACATAATCAACAAATAATACATTCAATTATGATCATAAATGGGACGTGATGATATATAATTGCCTTTTCAATTAGTAAATGTTAAATAACTCACATTTCAAATATTGTATTGGTTTGTATTCAAATTATTTAGCACAAACAACTCTCTCTAAATAATAAAATTTGTAAGCTAATTTATTTTAATAAATTTACTAGTACAAACATAAAACATAAAATCAAGAACATAAATAAAAGGATTAAAAGGATTTGAGGGATATTTTTGTCTTTACATGGATAATGCCATGGTATTAAATCCTATGTATTACTAATAACACCAAATGGGAGGCATTAGTAATACATCATATAATACCATGTAGGGTGTATAACTAATCCATGGATTAGTTATGTATGAACCCAAAATTCCTAACAAACATAGTATTAAATAATAACAAACATAATACATAGACTATTTATCCTAATACTTCCTACCAAACGACCCCATAGTGTTTAAGATATTCTTTTAGTGTTCATAATTTTCTGGTGACAAGCTCACCGGAGTTCTGCCGGAATCCCGCAAGTCCATCACCAAAAAAAACCCCATTTTTGTACAGTTTTCTTTCTTTTTCGGCGATACAGCCACCCATGAACCACCACCCTTCTTTCTATGCTTTTCCAAGCACAAGCTCAATCGGAAAGCTCCCATTCCTTCATTTTCAGGCGCACTCAACCCCTCCCCACTACTATTCCGAACAGCTCCAAGCAACGAGCTCCACAAATGAAAAACCCATAGCAACAGACCGTCGGAAAACAGACCAAACAGTCACCATCGATTTCAGCTACAACTACCACAAAACCACCACCCAAACACTTTTTTTTGCCTGAAACAATCAACAAACAGACCCCTGTTCTCCACCCACACAAACACCAAAATCCCTGCTCTTCACTCACCACAAACGACCAAAAACAGACCTGAAATCGCTCCAAATCACCGACAACAGCCAAAAGCTCATGCCAAACCACCCAGCCACCAAACATCGACCAAACGCACCTGAAACATCACCAAAACCCCTTTTTCCTTTCCCTTTCGCTACTTCCAGAAATCGAACCAGCAAATCAGACCCATTCCCTTTTCCCTTTACAATTTTTTATTTTTATTTTGCAGGTGTTCAAACCCCCAACTTTTGAGCTCTGTTTCCGGTGAGATATGGCGGGAAAGCTCCCACCACCAAAAGCTCAACTCCGGCCATGGACTCCGGCAACAACAATCAACCACTCTCCTTTTCTAACCAAAATAGCTCCAAGCGAGAGCCGACCCCAACAGCTGCTCCGGCGAAAAACGAGAACAACAACACAACGATACCACTGCCTCTGATAAGTCATAGTGGTTTGTATTTTCCATTAAAAAAAATTTTTTGGCCATCCTTCTTGTTGTTTCTTTGTCAGCTTAGAGTGTGCCCTCTTCCAAGATTTATATGTATTTTAATTTTATTTAGCTATATTTGTTATAGATTAACTTTATTTACTTTGTCTAAAGTTATTTTTATTTATTTATTTATTGCATTACTCCTATTTTGATTCTCAAATATGTTAGGTATTGTTGTGAATTGTGATTTTGCTTATTTCGTCTTTATTTATTGGTAGTTGTTACTGTTTTATGTTGTTGCTTTGGGTCATTGTTTTTTTTATATAGGAAAAAGGCTCAAATATGCCACCAAACTTTCTGAAAAGATTCATTTATGCCATCCGTTAAAAGTTAGGCTCATCTATATCATTACTATTAAAGAAAAGGCTCATCCCATGCCCTTTTTTTTAACTCCAATTTCTTAAAACCACTTTTTACCTTCCAAACAAGGTTTGACACTTTTCAATTTGAGTTTTTGGATCAAATTCACTCTTTTTGCTTTTTTTCCCTTAGAACACCAAGAACACATGAAGAACATAAACAACTCCCAAATTTTTAACTTCTTCAATTCTTCACAAAATCATCTCAAATTTTGACTAAATCATTAATTTCTTTTTTTTTTAAAACCAAAATTCTAAAATCATTTGTAGAGTTTAAAGAATTCACCCATATTAATTTTTTTTTCAAAAAAAATGAAAATTATTCCCAAAATTTCAAAAAATTGCTTTGATTCGTGTTTTTGTAATTGTTTTTGACATTAGATATTTGTTCCATAGTGCTTTTTGAGTCTGTGTTCAAAATTTCAAATGATTTGAAGTTGTGGAAACAATTCTAACATTAAAGAATGTTGAAGTTTTGAAACTTTGAAGAAATTTCAAGTTCTATATGTGTGCTTGAAGAAGAACAACAAAAAAGAGTACATTTGATCCAGAAACTTCAAATGAAAAGTGTCAAACCTTGTTTGGGATATAAAAAGTGGTTTTACAAAATCGAAGTTAAAAAAAATTGCGTGGATGAGCCTTTTCTTTAACAGCAATGGCATAGATGAGCCAAACTTTTAACGGATGGCATATTTGAGCCTTTTCCCTTATATATATTATTTTCTTTAATTTTTGTTAGAATATTTGACCTGGTGAACTTTATATTTGCTTTGATTTTAATTATTTATCTATATGTCTTTTGGCTTATTGCTATGGTAGATTGGGTTAATGTTGCTATGATCAGTCTTATATTGTTATTTGATCATTTTTTATATCTTAATATTTGTTATTATTTTATCATGTAAAATTAGCCAATGAAAAAATCGCTCCGTCAGTTTTAGAGGCCTCCCCATTATTAAAAACGGAAATGTACTTTAAGTTTATATATTTTGTTTATTAAAATTGGCCGATGAAGAAATTATCGTCGATTTCCAAGGCCTTCCATGTTAATAAGAAGGATTTTTTACTTTTTAAGTTATTATTTGATTCATTTATTTTTATTCATACTTATTTATAACTAACACTTTTCTAAGTATCTTTACAAGTACACTCCGTAGTCGCTTCCCATTGAAGCTGTTCCAATGGAGTTTGAATTTCATATTCATTATTATGTATATATTGACATTAGGTAAACACTAGACCGTTTCTTATATTATCGTTTTACTTTGTTATTTGTTTATATTTCATATTTATTATACTTGTATATTATATTTTATCTCCTAATTTGAAAAAATGAATTCTATCGGGACCCATAATTGTGGATTTCGAAGGATTCCTAACACCTTCCCGTCGGAATCACTTAAACCCCCTACCTAGAATCTATAGGTTTTGTAGACTATTTTTATTTTTTCAGTTAATTAATTGGTTTCCTAATTTAGTCCTAAAATTAGGTGGCGACTCTGTTAAAAATTCTTTTATTCTTCAAATTCTTTTAAACTTTAATTAATTAGCTTATTTTTTTGAGTTACAATGACGTTTCGCCTTATTTGAATAAAGTAGGGATGTAAACATTAGGTAAACAAATAAAATGGTCTATTCAAGGCACAAAAATTTTGATTGAAGGGAGCATCTTCATTTGGTTGGTTGTTTTTAGGCTTAGTGGACTTTATTTCAACAATGACCTATTATCCTTTCGTAATTAACACTTCAATTATCCTAGAAAGACTAATGGGGTAAGTTTTAGATTGGCACATACTGTAAAAACTAACAAACACCTCACACACGTGGCACATTGTTTCACTATAAAGTATTAATGTATTTGAATTATGCTTCCACTTAAGTCATGTACTCCTATCTGTTCCTATCATGTCATATGATAACTCTCAAATTACTTGTAAAATCATTAAACAAGTAAGTAGTTATTAGTAATGTAGTTATCCAACATATGAGGTGGGGGACGAATCCCAAAGGTAGTGGTATGTCAAATAATTCAATTACAAAGTCAAATTATGTCCTAATATTCATTGTAAGTAGATGGTAACAAGGGTGGATAAATTCCAAATATCAAATTTAGATTTTTTAGTAGCCAATTTAAATAAAATGTACGAAAGCGAGTTTTTAACAAGCAAGCGGTGTAATAATGTAGGAGTGTACAGAAGTGGGTATCGATTTCAAATGGTGGGTCAATGTGATTGCTCAATAACCTTGATTACCCATGTATAGGCTGAATCAATGTAAACCAAGCATTGTATTTCTGAATCACAACATGCTTATAACAAGAATTCCTCTCATACATTCCCATGTGTAATCAACTAAACAACCCAATACCTTAACATAAATCTTCTCTCTCGAGCAAGACTAGCATCTAGAGAATAAACCCCAAATTACTTTCTCAAGTAAATATGGAATTCCAATCTAATATGCAATCATAATATCAGTTACCCACTTCATATATTCTCTCTAAAGCAATACATGAAGATCTAAAGTAGAGTTAAGTTTGCAACCTCAATTCACAAATTAACACATGATAATCAATTTGAATTCATGAAAATCAAAGTAAAACACAGCAATACACACTATCTCACCGATTTAATAAAAATCCAACTCTATTTGCACGCCCCTATATTAGGGGTTTTAGCCAATGATGTTAAAAGTAAAAGAAAATACACCTAAAACATTCTCAGCAATCATACTGTTAATTTTCAACTTCAATTTAAGAGACCCACTTCGGATTTCCACCAAAAAGATGGGTTACAAGCTTGTTTTTCACTAAAAAAAATAGAAAGTTCTATTGTACTCTAATTTCAGAAAGTCTCAGATCCAAATTGTATAATCCAAGATATATTTTTCTCTCTCCTTTTGGCTATTTATATTTTCCCAATAATTTAACAAAAATTTCTTTAAATGACTCAAATAGCAATGTTACTTGATCTTCTTCTCGCCTTTCCTTGTCTTTAGGGTTTATGTGTTTGTACCGCAGTTGGCGAGCTCGATGGAGTTCACCCTTCACAATAAGGAAGTCCTCGATCATCCCTGAATCTCACCATTTTGGCCTTCATTTTAACCAAATTATTAATTGCCATATCATCAATTAAGTTTGAGAAATTTTCGTTTAGCCCAACTTCTTGCCGACCTACCTTGAGCATTTTAGTCAGAAGTGGAGGCTTCTCAAAATCTTTGGCTTTCTTTTGCAAGGCCTCTGTTATGATTGCCACGTAGGAGGCATAAATCTCACGAACCATGTCTGGGTTATATTTGTTTGGGGATCCAAAATCCTGTCATATCTTGCCGCCTGAATAAGACATGTATTGACGGTGCAATGTGAAGACTACCTATAAGTACTAGTGACTCCTCAGTAATCGGTCGGCTATTCTTATATTATGCTTTTTTCTGAATGGCCTACTTGAATATATCAAACATGCCTTAGATTCATCACCGGTTGGGCTGGCCAAATAATCACACTAGCACTACGGTTCTACTAGGTGATGCTTTCTTATCACTGTACTGTGATGAGCTAGAGTCACACTTTGATCTCGATTTGGAACCAGAGCCTTATCCGGATTGAGTTTCATCGTATCATCTCATAAACTCTTTTCTCCCTCTTCTGATTGGGGAGTAGCAACTCTCTTTGGAGAAGCCACGCCGACCGACTTTAGTACAATCTCAAGTTCTTTAGATTTTGGTCGAGTGGTCTGGGACTTAGTGGGAGAGGTGTCCCCTACGTCATAATTCAGTTTTGGCCCCCTGTCCTCCTTGTCAATTGGTAGATCCTGAAATCGAGATTTGGCTTGATTTTGAAAAGTGATGGAATTGCACTCACTTGAGGCCTTTTTAGTTCAATATTTAGTATTCTCAAAGCATATTTATGTCTTATTCTAATGATATTTTGCAACTATGTAGACTAAAGGACAAAGGAAGGATGAATCTATAAAAAAGAGGTACAAAACATTGAAAAGAGTGTAAACTCCCATTAGAGAGCCACCTAACCAAAAGGAAAGATCGCCCAATAGTACGCACCTCACCCAAAGTAATAGTGTTCAGAATTTAAAATATTCAAGGCTGGTCGGCATCACACCCCTAGACTTTGTAGTTTCATCCACATATATTAAAAAGAGAAATTACACCAATAATATGTTTGGCCATTAATTTTTTAATAATAAACAGGAATCTTCAAGACCCGCTTCGAATTCCAATCCCTAAATGTCAATTACAAAGCTATATGAAACCCCAAAACCAATGAGAATAGAGAGAAATTTCAATTTGAGTATCTTAAAGTTTAATATGTATAAAGGACAGTTTCTCTTTCTAATTAACTATTTATTGTTTCTCAAAAAATCAGTTCAGACTTCTTTCGTGACATGTCCGGTGACATTAGTCAGGCTCACCTAATGCATTCACCGGGTCACTGTCTTGTCCTTCAGCTCACCCTTTCTTTGTCTCAGGCTTCAGGGGTTTGAACCTCTGTTTGTGGACTCGACTGAGTCAGTCTTTCCCATTCGATGAGTCATCGATTACCACCTTGGTCACCTTCTCAACCTTAATTATAACTATGTAGTCTTTCACATTAGGTGATGAAACTCAGATCACTCTTTTTATCCAGTAGGTCGGCTATTCCTTTTTTCCTCATAAACTTGGCTTTACCTTTTCCTATCGAACACTACCAATTTCAGTGGATTAGGTTAATTTGGCGATTTGCCTTTATCTTTTTGCAATCTTCAGCTTGGGGTTTTCCCTTAATTTCAACATTTTTGGTCTCTCTTTGTGTAGTTTAGTCCTTGCCTTGTCTAGTGGCCTCCATAACTGCAAAACATCTAATATTCATTAGATAAGGACATAATTAGGCATTGAGGACATAATTGTTGAACTCAAAAGGCCTCAAATGAATACAAATCTACCGCTCATCAACAAACTCAAATCGGTGAATACGGTTGGCACAAGCAATGAGCAATGAGCAGATGATGCCATGTATGAGGCATTATACAATGAAAAAGTGCAATTCTTGAGGAACCAAATAGGGGGTTCTCATCCGAACTATCCTTAGACAAAGTGGAAGCCATGGTTGGAACAAGGAAAGAGATAATGGCTGGAGAGATTAGAGAGATTGAGGTGGTGATTAGGGAGATAATGAAGCTGAAAAAGATAGATACATTCAACATCATGATCGTCCGAAACCAAAAGAGCAAGTTGTATCGGAGGCAAACTAAACTAATGATATGTTAACAAGGATCTTTTACAAGGTTGAAGAGTCCGACAAACTGTTGAATGGCTTGAAAAATGACTTCTCTACTTTGACTCAAACGATTACTTCTCTCTCCATGTCAATCAGGCAGCTGGAAACTCAGATATGTCAAATCTCTACCCATTTAAAACTAATGCAAAGATGGAAATTTCCTATTGACACCATCCCCAATCAAAAGAATTTTGCTTGACGAGTAAGAACTATGTTATGCCATGATGTTAAATACGGTGCTTCTTTCGAGGCAACCCAAATATATTTTTATTGCTTTCAATAATGTGTATTCTGAGTGTAGTGTGAGATGAAGTCAAAAAGCTAAAAAGGTTGTATTGGGTGATGCAAGTACACAGTCGGCGATGTACTAAAATGGTTGGGCAGAGATCTTCATGTTGGCCTTCTAAGCTAAGAATTTTAAAAAAATGATACTGTCCACTTTGGTGTAAAGGGACCCATTCAACGACTCGTTGAATGAAACTTAGTGAACTACATCGGATCCACCAAGTTAAACTTCAGGTTTGGCATTTGTACATGCATCATCCTCGAGCATAAGCTCCTTTAGCGATTCGCCAAACACGTTCGGTGATATTAGTAACTGACTAACAAATGCACCTCACATAAAAAGGCCAAGAGTTGTTTCAAATTTTAAAAGGCACCTTTTGCTTTTTTGTGCAATTTCACTTCCTAAACTCTTGATAATTTACCTAAATACTAGTGTGCGTTCATTGTGCATTGATTTGCTTGCTTGGAGTGAATGAGTAACTGTGAGTCTTGACCCCAAACCCTTTCTCCCTCGTTGTCACTTTTTTTCTTGTCTAAGGTCTGTTATCGAGATTAATTTTTGTCCTTACTTTACATTGATGGATATTGATTGGGTTAAGTGTTATTGTTGATCTTGTGGGTAACTTACTTTAAGACTATTGGATAAAGCCCTTGAACTAAGATAGTGAATTTTATCGCCTGAGCTTGCTAAAATGGATTATGAAGGTTAAAAGTTGAAATTGGGTTCTTAAATTGAATGGATTTTGATTGAATTTTAATTGGGTGAGGTCCGATTAGTCTAGTGTTGTTCTTTCAACTTGTATTTTCCCAATGATGGATTGGGTGACATCTTTCTGAAGGGCAAGTTGTTGATTTGGCAATGCTTTGTAAATATTGAGGGAATTCTAAGTACCCCTGTGTAGATTATCATGTAGGTAAGTTGTGAAATTACTTAGGTGCTGGCTATTATCGCTTTTTGGTGTTTAATTTTTAAAAATATTACGTTGGGCTAAAATTATCTACTCAGTGGGCTTGTCTTAGCACACCAAGGTGATTAGGCGAATCACCGAGTAAGCCCCAATCACCTTTTAATTTCCAACTTGTGACTTGGGTCCTGTCACGTTCAGCAGGCTTATCTAAGCTCGCTGAAACCAACTCGACGGATTACCAAGTTGGAGCTGACATCGCCTTTATACCTTGCCCTAACTTATTTTGCATTATCACTTTCAGCAGACTTGTCTTAGTTTGCCGAAACCAACTCGACGGATCTCTGAGTTTGAACTGACATCATCCTTTATGCCTGAGTGAAAATTAATTATGTCTTGTTAACTTCAGCGAGCTCGTCTGAGATTGCCCTACCTTTTAGGTGAATCATATTTCCTTTCAGGCAGACTTAGAACATAGTTTTAACTACAATGGTTGCGTACTTCTTTTCAACTAACGTTCACCCGTTCTTTATTTTGAAATGTTATGCCTTATAGGATATTGAAAAAACAGAGGAAAAAGAGTTGTATCATCTGATTCCGAGAATAAATCTCTACCACCCCTCAATAGAAGCAAAAGGGTGTAGTAATAAATTAGCCCTCTGCACAACAATAGGGTACTTTGCACACCTCTATGCGTGTGAGTGAACAACCCAAGAAAGTCATGGAAAATGAGAGGGCATACATCCAATTCAAGGTGTGAGTACCTCTAGAGTGTTCCCGGTTATAGCTTCAAGAGCCCTCAATAGGCTCAAAGCAGCGCGGGCGCAGACTATTCTTTAGGAGAGGCATTTGTCTACAGACGGAGTCATCATCATCTACCTAGCTATTTATAGCGCAATCAAGTTTCATAGGTTTTAGCAATTCACTCAAGTTGACCCTCATATTACCCGGCTTCAGTTCGCGAGTTCTATGCAACCTATCCAAATGTGTTGCCCAAGAAATAAAGGACGCTTTCTAGAAACCCCTCGAATAAGTTAAAGGCCGAGGGAAAAAGGTACAATGTCATGCAAGTGCCATCAATTATATTTTAGGCATGAAAAGAAATAGGGCCGACATGTACAAGCTTCGTATGAAGAAAAACTTGGACACAATTAAGGGCTGGCTGGCACCCTTATCTCTAAATTAATCCCCCATGGATGGCAGAGGTGGAAAGAATTCAACAGAAAGATATCAACATCGCCGCTCGATTTTAGTTCGGGTTCATAAGTAGCAATCTCATGCCATTGTAGAACAAGTCTATCCTTGGCACCCAAAGGTCGTATTTGTTGGCAACATCATTAACCTAGAGAAGATCCATGCTGGAGGTTTTATAGCTGAGGAGATGCTCATGAGAGCACGATCGAAGCAGACTTCCCTACCCTTCCTTGTTATGATCACACAGCTGTGTGAGCCACTCGGGGTGTCATTCTGGGTGAGATATGAAGTTAGAGTTACCCCTGAAACTTCAAACGACATTTGGTGGATAGAGGCTAATTACTTTAGAGATGATGCGGCTAGGAAGAAGCTTCCAACACGTGACACCACTCTGATAGTGGATCCCACTACTCTAAAGTCTTATACTACTCGTCTCGCTCCTTTTGTGGAGCCTTCAGGTATCACTCTATCCTCGTCTATGCCTACTAGTTCTTCTGCACCATCAATCTTAACAGCACCTACCCCTGCACCCTGGCCTCCATTGACTCAGGCTTTGATATATTAGATGGGCAACCTTTCCTATTCTGCAGATGCGAGGGTGTCTAGGCTTGTGAGGGAGATGCCTAAGATTATTGAGAGGACTATTTAGGTTGCTATATGCCCTGTTGGGGCTGAGGTTGTGGTCCACTAGGCTACTGTAGCTTTGTATGGAGAGAGTTTTGATAACCTCATAGCTAGGGTTGAGGAGAGAGAGAAGTGTGAGGGAAGCTCCACTGATTTGACAGAGTTGAGGAGTGACATAGCTACCCTTAGGGTTGATGGGGATGAGATGAAGTCTACCAATGTTTCCATGCTTTGGAGTGAGATTCCCTTGCCCGAGATGCCCAAGGTTGTGCCTCCTATTGAGCTGAGAGCTGATGTACCTAGTGGGGTAGCTGAGAAGTCAACATATATTTATAATGAGGCTAATAATGATTCTACTGAGGAGACTAATGAGGATGAGTTCTGAAGAGATGAAAAGTAGAGGATTGCTGAGACCTTAGCGGAGCTGCATGATATAGAGGGGTCGATGATGCATGTGATTTTGGAGAGATTTCTTTTGGAGACTTCCATGGTTGGCATTAGTGGGGTCGTCCCTTCAGACTCTACTATTCCTCCTCCCGATGTGTCGAGCACTGATGCCCCGATTGATGATACATTAATGCCTCCTGCTTCAGTTATGCTGGGTACTAATACCCGTTATGATGTCATCCTCTTTGAGCCTCAAGATTAGAGTTCCTGAAAGGCATAACCTTCCAGGGGGACTTTTCACTCATTCTCCTCCCATACTTATATTTTAATAGCATTGAGGTCACTGCTTGTACTTTTTGATGGGGTGAGGGTACATGTGCCTATATTCCCCTTTTGGATTGTATTTTGTTATTTAAATTTTATTTTGAGTTATTTTAGTATTTTGGTTTTCTTTATAACATTTGGTTGATTTGGATTTCATTTTGTCTCTTTATCTACTGCCCCATGATTGTGGAGTTGTGAAATGTTTGAGATTGCTTGTGTTTTCATTATTGATATTCAAGGATCTATTTTGTTCAGTATCGATGTCTTGGATAGTACTAATCATGAAAAATGTATTTTCTTTTGATATTGCAACAAGAAATTGGTATAACTTTACTTTTGAATGATTTTTTTTTCTTGTATTGACTAGTTGCGTATTGATTGAGCCTTGCAATGAACATCACATGCAAGCTTCTTGATTTTGTAAAGTTGTGCTAAATGATTGTGTTTGAAGTGCCATGTGTGGTGAGGTCCTACTTGAAAGCATGCTTGTTGATTCCTAAAACTTTCCTTGTTAGTCTAATTGTCTAGCCTTGGTGAATGCAAAAAGTAATGCCGGGCATGAATTTTGAGAGGGAACCCAAATATTCACATTTTTTGTGCCTAGCTTGTGAGGGTGTGTAGCCATCTTTGCACTATTTGAGCCTAAATTGTTTGTTTTCCAACTTCTTAAAACTTCTTGAGCCAAATATGTCCCTCACTTCTCAAATTTTAATACTTTCTAAGCATTGATTTATTTGAATAGACAACTTATGCCAAAAACTTAAGTTGGGGGTATCAAAAAGTAGAAGGAAAGAAATCCAAGGTAAAAAGAAGAAAGAAGAGTGAGTGTAACACCTCTGTTTTCGAAGGAGAAATTTTTTCAGTTTTTGGCCCAGAGTCACTTTCTACAGACGCAATCTACGGGTCGTAGACCAGTTGACGAACCGTAGAATGCATCCGTAGAAAGAGGGCAAAATGTTTTGATAATCAAGTCTTTGAAGTTGGATCTACAGTCTAACATGATGGATCGTCGGTTTTTCTATGGACTGTAGAATGGCGTACGGGCCGTAGATCGAAGTCGTAGAAAGTGTCCTGAATTTCTTGGGTCTCCGAAGTTTTCTATAGTCCAACAGGACCGTCCGTAAAAATACTTACGGACCATAGGTTTGAACAGTAGACTTCTTCCAACAGTTATTTTTCCAGGGGTCTTTATGTCTTTTCCCAATTCTTTAAAGTCTTTTTAATTATGACTTTGCCCCTAAATTGACCCACTATATAAGTCTTTCATCCCATATTTTCCTTCATTATTCTCTTTCTCAAATTCCCAACTTCCCAAATATTTCTCTCTCCAGAAAGTTCTCTCAATTCTCAAGGAAGAAGAAGAGCTAGGATCCTCCATTGATGGTCATCGATTTTTTTAGAAATTTCTTGTAGGATTTGTTGAGGTATGTTAGAATTCACCATTGGAGACCTTTCCTCCACTGGGTCCCTAGTTTTCTTCAATTTTCAAAGTTCAATTTCCCCAAATTGAGTTAGGGTTTTGATAAATTCTTATGGGTTCTTAAATTATGATTCCAGTTGTTGATTTTATGATTCGTAGTGCACGATCTAGCGTGATAAAGTAATTAAGTGCACGATCTAGCGTTATTTATATGATTTGAGTAGAAATTGTATGAAATCATGCATGAGCCATGATTCCTAGTTATGAATTCATGAAGAAATATGATCCATGCATTTATGAACTTATGAAATTGATTAAAATATGCATGATTCTAGTTTATTGTATTATTCTAAGATGAATTGACATGTACCCATACTAGATCATGATTTATGAACATATGAATAGCTTGCATAAGAGATGCATGTACATGAGTAGCTTGCATAAGAGATGCATGTATATGGATAGCTTGTATAAGAGATGCATGTTTCATGAGAATTATGTTTATAATTGCTAGGGTGCATATACATGATGGCATCCATGAGTTGTGAAAAAGGTTTTCTTCACAATAAGCTAAGAATATGAATGTGAAAGGTTTTCTCACATAAATTAGGGTTCATATGGTTGAAAGGCCTCCTCACCTATGAATCGATCAGGAGCTATTCTAATGACGTAAGCTTAGGGCAAGCCCATGGTAGTTGAAACGTCTTGATATGATCTTAGCTTGGATTTGGTAACCCTAGATGTACCTCTTCCATGGTTAAAATATGAATAATCTTAATTGACTATTCCTTGGATTTTAGTTAGCACCCAGCGGTCTTTTGGGATGAAGGTTTCCGTTTAGCGTCCGTGGGCCTCGTAGGTTGTTGTCTCAGATAGACACATATCTAGTGGATCCACGTAATCTAAAGATTTATGGTCCTTACTTTGGCAAGTAGGACACCCTTTCTAGTGGTGTTGGGTAGACATCACTCCCCTTTTCGGTGTGGGGCACACACTGGATTCCATGTTATGGCTAACATGGTCTATGTCGGTTAAATGTAAAAATTCCATTATAATGAACTAGGGTACTAGAAGTATCTCAAGAGACAAGACTTATGATATGACTAGCTTGCATTGACCATGTTTATGCATTGAGTTTTCTAACCCTATTCTCTCATGATTTGGTTTGGTCATTGCATGTTCTTGATGATATCTCATTAGCATGATTTCCTATATGAAAGAATCTCATTGGCATGATTTATGTGATTATATGCATTTGCTTCATACTTAGTACACTCCACGTACTAATGCATACTTGTGCCTACATTCTCTTATAATGTAGGGTCAGACAATTATCCTTCGCACTCTCGTGGTTAGTTATTTTCAGATTTCGAGCTATCATCCTTGGTGAGTCCTCATTCTTTGGAAACTAAGAGAATTTATTGCTTTCCTTTACTTTTTAGTTTTAGACTTGTACATGATGTACGGGTTACGTACCGATCATTCTATTGTATTAGATGGCTTTTTAGACATAGTCAAAATTTCCGCTTGTAAACTCTTACTTTTATGAGATTGTCTATTTCTTTCCTCATTTTTCTCTTTACCTTATGTATATGTATGCTAAGTTGCTGTGTGGAGCCTCTCGGGGTCCTATACGCCATGTCACACCTAAGGGCACTTTGGGTCATGACAGAGACTCAACCTTGAAGTTTGTAGCAAAAAAAAAGGAAACCCTTCTTATAAAAAAGAATGAGCAAAAGATTAAAAATGAAATGAAAAAGAAAGTCTTGATGAAATAAAAGGGGTTTATAATGAGTTTATTAAAAAAATGTGAGGTTTGAGTTTCCAAGTGAAAAGGATGGAAAGAACATGAGAAGATGTGAAGATGAGTACAACAATGTTTTGGAAAGGTGAAGTCACAGAGCTAAATTGACAATACATTTACCCTCAATCCCATTACAAGCCTAAAAAGACCATTGAGATCTTGAGTAAACTAAGTTGTGTGATGATTGTAAAATATGGGAAAATCTATGGTACGAAGCTTGCATGTATTTCTTTCCGAGAGTGAGAGTTGTATTAATTTCTATCCTCTTTGTTGATATTCTTTGTGAGAGAATGAAATCATTTTTCTTGTTATGGTACTTGAATGCTTTTGTTGAAGCATGATTTTGCATTATAAGGGAGCATTAGTGAGCTTGAGCTTGAGCTTGTGGTGATACCGGTTAGTCATCATTTAAAGCTTCTTGAGCATGATTGAGTATTGCATATGCTTGCTAGTAGTATTGTGATGGATCTTGCATGTTAGCTCCTATTTGAAAACTGTTGTAGACACCCTTGTTGAACTTATTGTATTCTTGATTTACTTGAGGACAAGAAAAAGTTTAATTTGGGGGTGTCGATGAGTAGTAGACTTCCACTCATTTGAGGCCTTTTTAGTTCAACAATTAGTGTCCTAGATGCTTATTTATGTCCTATTCTACTGATATATTTATGTTTTGCATCTATGAAGACTAAAGTACAAGGCAAGGATGAATCTATGAAAAAGAGGCCAAAAACATTGAAAAGAGTGTAAACTCCAAGCTGAGAGTTGCCTAAACAAAAGGGCGGATCGCCCAGTTAGCTCGCACCTCACCCAAAGTGATAGTGTTCATGATGGAAAATATTCAAGGCATGTTGGCAAACCAAAGCACGAAAATGGTGATTAGCCGAAATCATTAGGCGACTTGGATAGTCCATCGCTGAAGGTGATAGATCTCTGAGTTAAAATGAAGTCTAAATAGGCGAACAAGGTTATAATCGGTGATCCACCAAATTTGGAAGGCTGACTCAATCGAGTTCGCCAACTGAGGTTTAAGCATATGAAGCCTGAAGCAAAGGAAGGGCAAGATAAAGAGAAAACGGTGATCCACTGAATGTGCTTGGCGAGCTCGACTAATGTCACCGAATTGGTCACGCATGGAATTATGGAACAATTTTTAGGAATTTATAAATACTTCAAATGAGAAAGAAAATAAAGGGAGACTTTGATGAATTTTTTGAATCAGATTTTTAATTAGTCTTTTATCTTTAAAATTTCGCGAGAGAACTTTTACCTTTTGAAAAAAATACTTCTTAGACTTTGGGGTTTTTGAACAATCTCTTAATTGACATTTTGAGGGTTTAAATCAGACACGGTGTTGAAGATTATTGCTTAATTTCCACTCTCCAATGGCTGAAAATATAATTGGTACACTTTCTTCCCCTTTTACAATGCTTGACTAAAACCTCATTTCTAGGGGTGTGATTATGGGTTGGGTGTTGATTTAATTTAGTGAGTCTTGTGTCTTGCTCTGTTCTTTTTGTTGTACATTCATGGATTTGAGCTATTTAAAATAGGATTAATTCATTGGTCAAGGTTGCAAACTTATTCCTAGTTTAGATCTTCGATTGATGGTTGAAAGAGATTAATTGAAGTGAGTAAATAGTGTAATGCCTGCAATTTAGATATGATTTGATGTAGTTTGCTGAAAAGAGAAATTATGGTTCAATTGTAGTTTCCAAATCTGCTCGAAATAAAGATTCTAGTAAGGTATTTGGTTGATTTGTGATTTATAAAGATGAGGCAGAAAAATGATTCCATGATATGATGCTTTGAGATCGAAAGATTATTAGAGTCATTAATGATTACCCAGCCTATCCATGTTTGTCTAAAATTATTTAGCAAGCACATATATCCCTATTTGACATCATACAAATACCCACACGCCTAGATCGTCTCTTACTTGTTTGAATCCCTGATTTTAGAGTAGTTGTGATAAATGATTCCAAACATTCTTTTAGTAAATTTGGTGATATCATCCACCCATCTGTTCAAATTACAACAATGAATCAATTTGCATTCTTAATTTCCTAATTGAATTCCTTGCATTATATCACACCTTTTGGGATTCGACCCTGACTCTCTTGTTGGATATTTTTATTGCTAACGATCGCTTACTCTTTTAATAGTTTTAAGAGTAATTTGAGCATTATCAGAGTCCCAATCCTTTTTGAAGGTGTGGTGGATTTTCCCTCTCTTCTTGGCATCGTACCTATCAAGTAACTATTATTGACTACAATGTAAAAATATAATGCAAGAAACACTAACAAAAAAATTAAAGAAAACTAACTTGCACAAGTATTGTATTTTTTTTGGTCATGTGCAGGGATTCCTATGGACCGTAGAAGGTCCTACGGGCCGTAGGACCCTCTCATTGAAAGGCAGGCCTAAAAACATGTCTCTAAAGTTGGAACTATGATTTGCCAGTATGGTCTGTCAAAATATCTTTGGACCGTAGGTCAAACCATAATTCATAACTTAGGCTACTTGAAATTGCATTTTTGTACTACGAGGCTGATGTTCGAGCTAGAGAAATTTCTACAGATCGTAAACAGGCTCCGTAGTCCTAAACATTTAGTTTTAAACTTTCAGGCAGCTTGAACTAATCCTATCTACGATCCGTAGGAAGTTTGATGGCATGTAGATAGACTTCATACAAGCACTGGTATGAAATGAGAAACACTGATCCCTTAAGCTTCTCTACGAAGGGCAACTACGGATTGTAGAAATCTCTATTGTCTGTAGAAGACCCTTGTAGGTCACAAAGGCCAAACCAGTGTTGCTATTTCACCCATTTAGTTCAACAATTTAATGAATTAATCGACCCAATACACAATCAATCATATATTTTATACTATCTCTACACAAACAACAATCATCCTTAGGGTTTATTTGATGCATAAAATTCATATAAATATCACAATTCAAACCCTAAGTCATGTTCAATCAACTCCAACCTTTTCAATCATAAAAAGAGGATGAAAATCCTTACCTTAACGTGTAAAAGTTGAAAGTGTGTGTGTGTTGAAATTTTGAGGACTTGAATTTTGTTTACTGTGACCTGTGACTCAATTTTTCACTGGATTTTTCAAGGGATTTGGGATAAAAGGAAAAATGGAAGTTGGAAAAGATGATGATAATGGAATTGTGGGGTTTTAATGGTTGGATAAGGGAATGGAAACGGTTGGAAAGGGAGTTTTAGAGTTTGTAACGGTTGGAGAGGGGGAAAGGATGAGGGAAAATGGGTTTAATTTGAATAGTGCTTGTTTTATTTCATAAGGGTCACGGGTCGGGTAAGGTCATTTAAGTTTACTAGCCTCATGAAAGCCCTCCTACGAGCCGTATAAACTCTTATGGTCCTAGTAGACATCTGTAGGTCACCTCAACACTTAGCAAAATGTCAGAAATATACCTAGAGTCTACGAGTACAAACTACGAACCATACAAAACTCTACGATTTGTCCTGTTCAATCATAGACCTAAAGATGCAGTTACACTAGGACTTAAGTTTCAACGAGCTTCATCTACCATTCATCAAATGAACTATAACTTGTAGGTGGTACCCATAGAACAAGTCCTTGATAATTTTTATTCAACCAACGTTCTACAAACAGGGCCTACATTTCGTAGAACTTCTACGACCCATAGGACCCATCCGTAGGACCCTTCTGCACTAAACTTTTTCTAGATTTTTCATTAATTCCTACACATGTAGCAAATATTAGGCCTTCCTTTGATTTTTACTTGACAAAATTTTGACACTGACTCTAAGTTATCTTATACTAGCCTAAAATCCAGAACTAAAAAAAATGAGAAAAATGCCAAAATAACTAAACTAAAGATCTTGGGTTGCCTCCCAAGTAGCGCTTCCTTTAACGTTGCGGCACGATGCATGTTCCTTGATTACACCCAACGTTCAATCATCTTGAATTCATCAGCATTTCCTATGTAGTGCTTTATCCTTTCCCTATTCACTTTGAACCTCGTTTCCTCATCATTCTCTCATTCAACTGCTCTATATGAGAAAACTTGAACCACTCGAATTGGTCTCATCAATTTTGATTTGAGTTTTCTAGGAAACAAGTGAATCCTTGAATTAAAGAGAAGTGCCAAGTATCCTGGTGAAAATTCCCACTTCTCAATCTTCAGGTCATGTTAGTTCTTCATCTTTTCTTTGTATAAAGCTGAACTTTCATACACTTGTTGGTGAAACACATCAAGTTTGTTTATCTCATTCAACCTTTTATTTGATGCAGTACCCCAGTCTAGAATATGCTTCTTGAGTGCCCACATGAATTTGTGCTCTAGCTCTACAGGTAGATGACAAGACTTCCTAAACACAAGTTGATAAGAAGACATACCTATGGGAGTCCTGAATGTAGTTCGATATGCCCATAAAGCATTATGAAGCTTCCTTGACAAATCTATTTTGTTCGCATTCACAGTCTTTGCCAAGATCTGCTTGATTTCTCTTTTTGAAACTTAAACCTGCCAAGTAGACTGTGGACAATAAGGAGTTGCTACACTATGTCGAACACCATACTTCTGAAGTAATGCTTTGAACAGACTATTACAAAAGTGAGAACCTCATTCACAGATAATTTCCCTTGGTTTACCAAATCTGGAGATGATATTTCTTTTAAGGAATGCGGTGAAACTCTTTCCTCCATTGTTTGAAAGTGCAACAGCTTCAACCCATTCAGATACATAGTCGACCGCTACAAGTATGTACTTCATCCCATTCAAACTCACAAATAAACATGTAAAGTCAAGGCCCCATACATCGAACAATTCAATCTTCAAAATTGGCGTAAGTGGGAGTTCCTGTTTCCTTGAAATATGTCCTTCTCTTTGCCAAGGATCACAAGATTTGGTGAAATCATGAGAATCTTGGTGAATCGTAGGCCAGTAATACCCACATTGCCAGATTTTATAGGTAGTCCGGATACCACTGTGATAACCACCAACATGAGACGGATGCCAAGGTTCCAAAATACTCATCACCTCAACTTTAGGCATGCAACAATGAATAATAACATCGGCATAAACTCGGAAATTGTATGGATCTTCCCAGAAAAACTTTTTTAACATCATACATAAATTCCCTTCTTTGGTGGAATGACAAATCTGAAGGTACCACATCACTTACTAAGTAATTAGTGAAATCTTTGAACCAAGAGATGAGATCATAATAGGCAGCCAAAACCTATTTGTATGGAAACGTATCATCTATCTCAACCCCATAAGCCCACTTCAACATTGCATCTTTTTCAAAATTAGACAAGTGATCGACAACTTGATTTTCAGTCCCTTTTCTGTCTTTCACTTCAAAGTTGAATTCATACAACAATAGCACCCACTAAATAAGTCTTGGTTTTTTCCCATAAGGTACCTCAATATTGCATGATCAGTGTGCACAATGACTTTGGTTCCAAATAAGTAGGATCTAATTTTTTTGAATGCTAAAACTATAGCAAGAAATTCTTGTTTGGTGACAATATAGTTCCTTTGAGCAACATTCAAAGCTTTGCTAGCATAGTATATAGAGTGAAAAATCTTCTCACACCTTTACCCAAACATGACACCAAGCACCACCCCACGCGCATCACACATAACTTGAAAGAGTTGTCCCCAATCTAGTGAAATAATGATAGGTGCAGAAATCAACTTTCTTTTCAATCCTTTAAACGCCTTCAGACAAGCATCAACAAACTCAAACTTTATCTCCTTCTCAAGTAACTTGCATAATAGGTGTGCTATCTTTGAGAAGTCTTTGATAAATCATCGATAAAAGCCAGCATCTCCTAGAAAGCTTCAAACACTCTTCACAGATATAAGTGAGGGAAATTTTTTAATCACCTCGATTTTAGCTTGATCCACTTGAATGCCTTTGTTGAATATCTGATGACCAAGAACTATGTCTTCTTCCACAATGAAGTGACACTTGAACTAGCTTTATAAAAGATTGAAGTCTTCACACTGTTTCAGAACATCACCTAGATAGGCCAACAAATCATCTAACGAGTCACCTACAGTAGAAAAGTCATCCATGAATACCTCAATAGTATCCTCCACCATGTTTGAGAAGATGGACATCATACATCATTGAAAAGTCGTCGATGCATTGCACAACCCGAATGGCATCCTTTTGAAAGGAAACATCCCATAGAGGCAAATGAATGTGGTCATCTCTTGGTCTTCAAGCGCTAGAAAGATTTGATTTTAGACTGAATAGCAATCAAGAAAACAGTACCATCCTTTACCTGTAAGACAATTTAACATCTAATCAATGAACGGCATTGGGAATTAATCGTTCTTGGTCCATGCATTCAACTTGAGATAATCCATGCATATTCTCCACCCCATGACCAGCCTCATAGGTATGAGCTCATTCCTTACATTGGGAACCACAGTGATTCCTCCCTTCTTTGGCACTCATTGAACAGGGTTTACCAATTTACTATTAGCAATCTGATAAACCACCCCAGCATCAAACCACTTTATGATCTCCTTCTTGAAAACTTCTCACATGGGCGGATTAAGTCTCCTTTGGTGCTCAATGCTATTATTACAATCAGGCATGAGTTTGATTTTATGAGAAAAAATGTCGGGTTCAATACCAATGATATCAGCAATTGTCTAACCAATTTCTCTCTTGAAACACTTCAACACAGACGTTAAAGCTTCTACTTCATCAAGTGATCACTAGCAATGATGACTGGTTGGGTATTATCTTGCCCCAAAAACATTTACCGCAAGTGAGATGGGAGAGCCTTTAACTCTCACTTCGGAGGCTTATCAATAGATGGTTTTGCAGACGGAGTCTCCCAATTTTTTAGATACAAATCTAGAATCTTTTGTGCATGATTAAGATTCCTAATTCCATCAAGTGAATTTACCATCTATTCATATTCCACAATGTTCTCTCCATAAAAATTAATGATCACAGTCGCTAACACCACAACTCCTAATCTTTCTTCAATAGGTACCTCTAGTTGCTTTTTAATTGTCATCTTCACAACGGAAATCACTTTGAGATTTCTTTGATGCTTCATTGATTTGGAGATATTGAACGTTAACCCTACATTGTTCAATCTAAACTTCATCTTCACTTTCTCCATATCAACTAAAGTACGCCCAGCTGCAAGAAATGGTCTTCCTACAACAATGGACACTTCAAAATTAACCTCGCAGTCCTAAATTAAAAAATCCGTAGGGAATATGAATGCATTCAACCTAAACAAAGACATCACGAAGAATACCAATTGGTTTCTTGACAGAATGATCAACCATATTCAACTGCATTACAATCGGTTTGATGTCTCCCAAGCCTAACGTCATGAACACTGATAGAGGCCTAAAGTTAATGCTAGCACCCAAGCCACATTGAGCTTTAGAAAAATGTAATTGGCCAATCGTACATGGAATGGTGAATGATAACGTTCAGATTACACACAAAAACAAATAAATTAGTAAGCAATAGTTAGCAATGTAAATACCCAACAAAAGTGTCGGGGTCGAATCCCACAAGGAGTGATATAAATCAAAGAATTCAATTAGAAAATTAAGGTTCAAACAATATCATTATAGCAATTGGGAAAAATTGGTGGATGATTCCACCACATTTAACATGAGAGTTTTGAAATCAATTATCTCAACTAAACTAAAAATAGAGATTTAAACAAGTACAAGACAATCTAGATGTGTGGGATTTTGTATCAACATCAAATAGGAATATAAGTGCTTGCTCAACAATGCTAAATAAACATAGATAGGCTGGGTAATTATAAATTACACAAATCTTCTATCGATCTCAATGCATCATACAATAGAATCTCCTTCCGGTCTCATCCATGTGAAAATACAAAATAACCCAATACCTTACTAAAATCTATCTTTTGAGCAGATTTGGCAATTAGAAATGGAACTATATTATCTCTCTCGAGCAAACTACAACAATCATGTCCAATTTTCAAGTATTGAACTATTTACCTACTTCAATTAATCTCTTCGGAACATCAGTCAAAGATCTAAGCTAGGACTAAGTTTGCAACCTTAACCCAAAAATTGAACTCAAGGTAAATAGGAAAAAACCATGAATAAACAGCAGGAAAATAAAGCAAGACACTAGACCCACAAAATTAGTTAACACCCAACACCATAATCACACCCTAAAATTGGGATTTTAGCCAAGCATCATAAAAGGGAAAGAAATCATACCAAATATGTTTCAGCCATCGAAGCGTTGATAATCAGCATTAATCTTCAACACACACTTCGAATTTAACCCTTTGTTATCCATTACAAATTGTTCAAAACCCCAAAACTAAGTGAAAATTAAAGTTATAATGCTAGTAATCCAAAGTCGGTTCAAAAAGGTTAAAAACATAACAGATAGATTGGTAAAAAAATCTATATTTTCTCTCTGCATTGGGCTATTTATAATTTTCCCAAAAATTAGTCTGAAATTTCATACACGACCTGATTGGCGACATTAGTCGGGCTCGCCTTTTTGATCAACTAATCGCTGTTACGTTCTTTAGCTCTCCCTATAATAGCTTTAGGCTTCAGATGTTTAAATCTCAGTTAGTAAACTCAATTGAGTTAGCTTTTCATCTTCGCGAAATCACCGATTACAACCTTTGTTTTCCCATTCAGCCTTCATTTTAACTCAGAAGTGTGTCACCTTTGGCGATGGAACTTTTAACTCGCCCAACCACTTTGGCGAATGACCATTTGAACTTCAGTTCGCCTACCTTCCTTGAATATTTAACGAATTGAATATTGTCACTTTAGGCGAGGTCAACTAATGTTGGGTGATCCTCCCATTGCCTTTATGTGATCCTCAACTGGGAGTTTTTACTCTTTTTAACGTTTTTGGCATCTTTTGCATAGATTTATATTTGTCTTGTCTTTTAGCGTTCATAGCTATAAAACATAAAATATCATCAGATGAGAACATAAATATGCCTTGAGGACGCTATTTGATGAACTAAAAGGCCCAAAATATGTCAAAATCTCAGACTCATCAACAACCCTAACTTAAATTGTTTGCTTGTCCTCAAGTAAATCATGAACACAATCAGTTCAACAAGAGTGTCTACAACAGTGCTCAATGTGGGTTAACATGCAAGTGTCATGACAAGGCTACTATCAAGTATATGCAAAATCTCAATTATGCTCAAGATTTTTCAAATGATGAGTAGTCGATATCAATCCAAGCTCAAGCCCACTAATGCTCCCTTATGATGCAAAACAATGTTTCAACAAAAGCATTCAAGTGCCCTCACAACAAAAATAATTCTATGCTCTCACAAAGCACATCAACAAAGTAGTTAGGAATCACTTTAACTCTCACTCTTCGAAAGAGAAATACATGCAAGCTTCATCCCAAATGTTTGCCCTTCTTTTTCAATCATCACATAACCCGGTTTATGCAAGATCACAAGGGTCTTTTAAGGCTTTTAATGGGGCTGAGGGCAAAGGTATGATCAATTTGGCTCAGAGACTTCACATTTTCAAAGCATTATTGTATTCATCTTCACCTCTTCTCCTATTCTTTTCCTACGTCTAATATGGAGACTCAATTGTCAATTTTTTTATTCAACTCATTGAAAAACCCCTTTTATTTCATGAAGACTTTCTTTTACATTCCATTTTCATCCTTTTCCTCACTTTTTTTTTAAAAAAAAATAAAAGGAGGGGTTCCTTCTTTTTGCTAAAACTTCAAGGTTGAGTCTCACTTTTCTTTCTTCATTTTCACTTGACTTTCTTTTCTCCTTCCTTCCCACACCCCCAACTGAGGCTCTTGGCCTAAGTTGGCTATTCAAACAAATCAATGCTTTGAAAATAATTTATTGGTGAGAAGTTAGGGACATATTTTGTTCAAGAGGCTTTAATGAGGCTGACAACAAATCATATAGGCTCAAATGGTACCATGATGGTTGCACACCCTCACAAGGTAGTCACAAAAGGAATGAAGATTTGGATTCCCTCTAAAAACTTTTGTCCAAGATCATCTCTTGCATTCACCAAGGATAAACAATTAGACTAACAAGGAAAATTATAAGAATCAACAACCATACTTTCAAGTAATATCTCACCACACATGGCACTTCAAAAAGAATCATTTCAGACAACTCTACTAAATTAAGAAGCTTGCGTGCGATGTTCATTGTAAGGCTCACATCAATACTCAGGAAGTCAACACATGATTTAAAAGATCATTCAAAAGTAAAGCGACAATTTTCATAATCCAAGGTACCACCTAGATGTGACATGGCGTACCAGACCCCGAAAGGCCTCATACAATCCACTTAGCATACATACATACAAGATCATAGAGATTAAGAGTTCAAAAGACAATGTCATATCAAACCCTTTAAGAAAAATAGCAGAAGTCTACATCTCATGTCTCAAAGCCAATCTAACATAGGAAAGAGAAATAAAGTTTGGGACGTAACCCAATACAAAGCAAGAATGAACAAAAACATAAAGGTAAGAACAACTAGGCTACGTCCTCGGATGGATGAGGACTCACCAAGTCTTCACACTTCTTCTACTAGGCTCTAGCCACGAGTGGATGGAGAATCACAACGCCCTATATCAACCATTAAATGTAGGAAAGAGTATGCGTTAGTACAATCAAGTACCAAGTATGATAGAAATGCACGAAATCATTTAAAACATGCTAAGACGAGACATTTTCATAACATGTAATGACCAAGCTAAACATGATAAAGGTTAGAAATATTTGAGAGAGGATGGTTTGGGGAATTTTGTAATGGTTGAAAAGGGTAGATTTTAGGATTGAATAGACTTATATAGTGTTAGGGAATGAGGGGAACCGACTTAAGAGTAGTAAATAAGTCATTGGGTGAAAAGACCTAAAGACCCCTTTAAAATAATTGTTGGGCCCCCTACCTACGGTTTGACCTACAATCCGTAGGTACCCTTCCTATCCTTCTGTAGGTGGATTCAGAGACTGTCAAATTGGACCCTGCAACGACGGGTCCAATGTATGGTTCGTGGGTCAATCGACGGACCGTACACTGCAATCGTAGGTCAGAACTTATGGCTTAAGAATTTTACTAAGTCTGGAGAAAACCTACGAGACCTATCTACAACTCATTGAAAGATCGACGGGACGTCTTGCCAAATCACCGTTAAGGTTCTGAAACTTGACATTTTTGAAAACTTCGTCTTGCCACTTACAGTTCCTACCTACGGGTCGTAAGTCAACCGACGAGCCGTAGGTGGCCTCCATCGTTACTGTCAGTAACCCAGAAATCAGGAATTTTTCCACTCTACCAAATCTGGGGTATTACATTATCTCCCCCTTGGGAACATTCGTCTTCGAATGAGAATCAATACATCATAAGGAGGGTAAGAAACAAGAACTAACAACCCAACCTAGAATGAAATCACATAAATGCACATATCCGAGGAGGAAAACATCTACTCCAAGCTAAAGCATGTTCAACACATCATTTCATGAAGATTTTATGCAACTCATATTCAATGCACATAATCAAAGAGAAATCAATCAGGTTAACTCATTTTCTTAAAATTTAGACTCTTCATGAACATGCATAAATGAGGAATCATTAGAATATCTAAGACATATGAGACCAAAAGAATGAACCATGAGGACTAGGTACCTCAAGTGAGAGTAGGATCGGAGGGAAAGAGATGAGGATATCGGGAAATCATATCGGCCTCGGCCTCCTAAGTAGCACCCTCAACTAATTGATTCCTCCAAAGAACTTTCACTGAAGCAACTTTTTTATTTCTTAACTTTCGGACTTGCCGATCTAAAATCTCAATCGAGACTTCTTCATCGGAAAGACTATCCTTTATGCCAAGATTCTCCAATGGCATTATAGACGTTGGATCGCCAACACATTTCTTCAACAATGAGACATGGAAAACCGGATGTACCGATGCCAAATCATTAGGCAAATCATGTTCATAAGAAGAAACCTTACCAACACGCCTCAAAATTTGATATGTGCCTACATAACGGGGACTGAGCTTTCCTTTCTTCCCAAATCACATTACACCCTTCATGGGTGAAATTTTCAAGTAAACCCAATCATTAACATCAAATTCTAAATCTCTCCTTGTAACATCGACATAGGACCTTTGTCGACTTTGGGCCGTTTTCAACCTTTCTCTAATAAGTCAAACTTTCTCCATAGCCTCATGTTCCAATTCGGGACCTATCAAAGCAACTTCACCAACTTCGAACCAACCTATAGGAGATCTACACCTCTTCCCATATAGAGCCTCAAACGGAGCCATGCCAATACTAGAATGGTAGCTATTATTATAAGCAAACTCAATCAAAGGCAAATGGTCATCTTAATTACCCTTGAAATCAATTACGCAAGCTCTCAACATATCTTCCAAAGTTTGGATAGTACGCTCCGCTTGCCCATCAGTTTGAGGATGAAAGGCTGTACTAAGCTTAATATGAGTGCCAAGACCCTTTTGGAAAGATTTCCAAAATTGAGAAGTAAATTGGGCTCCATGATCAGAGATAGTGGATAAATTACTCCAGGCAGCCTAACCATCTCTCTCAAGTACAACTTAGCATAATCCTCCACTGAATATGAAAATTTGACGGGAATGAAATGAGCTAATTTCATTATACGATCCACATTAACCCAAATCGAATCATATTGTCACCGGGTGCATGGTAAACCAACAATGAAGCCCATATTCACATCTTCCCACTTCCAAGTAGGAGTACTAATATCTAGGGTCAAACCTCCCAGCTTTTGGTGCTCAACTTTTACTTGTTGATAATTAGGACATTTAGCCAAAGACTCCGCAATATCCTTTTTCATCCCATTCCACCAATAGACCTCCCGCAAATCACGGTACATCTAGGTAGCTCCCATGTGAATGGAATATCGAGAACTATGGGCTTCCGAGAGAATTTGTCCTCTTAAGTCATCTACATTGGGAACACACAAATGACCTTGATATCGAAGCACACCATCTCTCCTTTGGTAGAAAGACTCAACTGACTTTCTGAGCACCGCTTCCTTCAACTCAACCAAATTAGGATCAAGATATTGTTTAGCCTTCACATCATGCACAAAGGAGGATTCAGAACCATTATCTACCATAACACCACCTTTAGTTGAATCAACCAACCGAACACCCAATCGGTTCAACCTATGAGCATTGCAAACCAACTCTTTTTTACCATCCTCAACATGAGCAACACTACACATAGATAACCGACTAAGAGCATCCGCCACCACATTAGCCTTTCCGGGGTGATAGAGGACACTCATTTCATAGTCTTTTAACAACTCAAGCCACTTCCTTTGGCGAAGATTTAGATCTTTTTGTTTAAACGAATATTGCAAACTCTTATGGTCGGTGAAAACGTCAACATGTACACCATACAAATAATTCCTCCAAATCTTCAAAACAAACACAACAACCGCTAATTCTAAATCATCAATAGGATAGTTCTCTTCATGTACCTTGAGTTGCCTTGAAGCATAAGCAATGACTTTTTTGTTTTGCATAAGAACACATCCTAGCTCAATTCTCGATGCATCACAATAAACCACAAAACCATCGGACCCTTCAGGTACAGTCATTATCAGAGCCGAAGTGAGTTTATCTTTCAATTCTTGAAAACACTTTTCACATGCTTCGGACCACATGAACTTAACCTTCTTTTGAGTCAAAGCCGTCAATGTGGAAGAATTTGAAGAAAACCCTTCAATAAACCTCCTATAATAACTAGCTATACCCAAGAAGCTACGAATATCCAAGGGTGATAGAGGTCTAGGCCAATTTCTAACCACATCCGTCTTCTTAGGATCTACCTCAATACCTTTACCGGAGATAATGTGACCACGAGTTACGGACCTTAGCCAAAACTCATATTTACTAAACTTTGCAAAAAGTTGTTGGTCTTTGAGGACCTGCAATACAATCCTTAAATGATCGGCATGCTCACCTTCACTCCTTGAGTAAATAAAAATATCATCAATAAACACAATCACAAACATATCAAGATATTGTCTAAACACCCAATTCATCAAGTCCATAAACGTGGCCGGAACATTTGTGACTCAAACGACATCACTAGGAATTATAATGGCCATATCTTGTTCGGAAAGCCATTTTCGGAATATCAACTTCCTTTACTCTCAATTGGTGATAGCCTGAACGAAGGTCGATCTTAGAGAACTAACTAGCCCCTTGAAGTTGATCAAACAAGTCGTCTATTTTTGAAAGAGGATACTTATTCTTAATGGTAACCTTATTTAGTTGGCAATAGTCAATGCACATACGAAGTGAACCATCTTTCTTCCTTACAAACAAGACTAGAGCACCTCATGGAGAAATACTTGGTCGGATGAAACCCTTTTCCAACAAGTCTTTCAATTGCTCCTTTAGTTCCTTAAGTTCCGCCGGAGCCATTCTATAAAGAGGAATAGAGATAGGTTGCGTATCTGGGAGAAGGTCAATACCAAAGTCTATTTCCCTTTCGAGAGGAATACCGGGTATATCATCGAGAAACACTTCCAGAAACTCATTGACAATGGGGATCGACTCAAGAGTAGGGGTTTCAAAATCTATATCCCTCACCCTAACAAGATGGAATATGCAACCCTTAGAAATCATCTTTCTAGCTTTAAGACAAGAAAAAAATTAACCTCTAACCATAGAATTCCCCCCCCCCCTTCCACTCTAGGATAGGCTTATTTGGAAATTGAAACTTGACCATTCGGGTCCTACAATCAATCAAAGCATAACAAGAATGCAACCAATCCATCCCAAGAATGACATCAAAATCTAACATAACTAGTTCTACAAGATAGACATGAGTGACTCTATGAGATAAAGAGACGGGACAATTTCTATAGACTCTCTTTGCCACAATAGATTCACCAATTGGAGTAGAGACATGAAAAGGATCTAGCAACACATTCGGAACAACATCAAACCTGATAGCCACATATGGCGTCACAAAAGACAAGGTGTCACCGGGATCAAACAAAGCATAAACATCAAAGTGAAAGACTTTCAACATACTGATAACCACATTGGGAGAACCCTCTTGCTCATGGCGAGCTTGAAGTGCATAGAACCAGTTTTGGTTTTGATTTACACTAGAATTCGATAGATGTTAAGGTTGAGTGCGTCGACGGTTATCCCCTTCATTCATAGCCACTAAGGGGCAATCCCTTATCTTGTGATCCGTCTTGCCACAACCAAAGCATGCGTTAGAACCCGCTAGACATTTGCCCTCATGCTTCTTCCCACACTTAGCACAAATAGTTGATGAAGAGCCACAATCATATCCTCCTTGAGGCTTGGGGTTAGACACCCTAACTTTGTTGGACTTGGGAGGAGCATTGGAGGAACCTTGACAGAAAAAACCCTTTGTCGAAATCTAGGATGACCATTTCCATCGGACCTTGAATGTGAAAAGTTACCATCACTGGTCCTAGCCCTCTTTGACTCTCTAGACCTTTCCTTAAGCTTTTCCTCTTCTTTTTGTTCAGCATACACCATGAGGCGAGCAATATCCATGTCATTGACAAGCATAGCGGTGCGGCACTCTTTAATCACCATTTTGGACACTCCGAGACAAACTTTTGTCACGACCCAAGGTACCCTCTAGACTTGACATGGGTACAAGACCCCTAAAGGCCTCTTACAAGCCACTTAGAATGCATACATACAAGATCATATAGATGAAGAGCTCAAAAGACAATGTCATTTGAAAGCTTTAAAGAAAAATAGCAGAAGTCTACATGTCATGTCTCAAAGCCAATCTAACATAGAAAAGAGAAATAAAGTGTAACACCCCAAGCGTCCAAGGGGTTTTTAAATGCAGAACTCACCTGAAGACAGTGACCTACGGAGGCCACCTACGAGCCGTAAGTGGGAACCGTCAATGGCACTGTGAAATTTTAGGATTTCCATGTTTCTGAACCTTGACCTATGGAACAGCAGGACGGTTCGTAGTCCAGTTGACGGGCCGTAGATGGGTTCTGTAGATGCCTTCCAGACTTAGCCAAATTTTCAGCCCAAAATGAACTTTCTGAATCAATTGATGGAAGAACAGGACGATCCGTCAATTGATGTACGGACCGCAGATCCTGTCCGTCGATTGGCCCCGATAGTTTTTAATTAAGGGCTTTTTGGTCTTTTCTCTAATTGTTTACCTATTAAGCTAAGTCGGTTATGCCCTTAATCTAAGACCTATAAATACTTTCTATGCCTAATTCCTTTCATTCTAATTCATTCCAAAGCTCTCCTCTCTCAAATATTTCTCCTCTCAAAAAAAAAAGAAACTCTCTCTCAACTCTTAAGGAAGAAGAAGGAGCTTGAATCCTCTATTGAAGACCTTCAATCTTCTGCAATTTCTTGTGGATTTCTTTGAAGTATGATAGTATTCACCATTAGGAGTCCTTTCCTCCAATGGGCCCTTCCTCTTCTTCATGATTTTCAAAGGTTTACTCTAACCCAATTGAATTAGGGTTTGTGATCAATCATTATGGGTTCTTCAATTATGATTCCAACTACTGATTTTATGATTCCTAGTGCACGATTTAGCGTGATAAAGTAACTTAGTGCGTGAATTACATGATTTGATGTAAAGATTGCATGAACCCCCATGATCCCAAGCTAATTCTCCCCAATTTGATAATCTATGCTTTGATTGTTGGGTTGAGTTATGATTTGATGAAGGTTATGAGTTCTCTATGAAATCAAGCATGAATCAGGAATGAATTGAGGATAATCTTATGAATTTAGCATGATCAAGTCAAAAGCATGATTTTCCTCTATTATGTGAGTTCCTTCAAGTATGGGTAAATTGTCCTAATTATGACTTTCTAAGCATGAGCTTGCATTGAATTGCATGATATGAGTTGAACTTGCATGAACCCATATGAACTTTATGAACTATGAAATATGAGAATGATGAATTAAGGGTGCTTTGAGAGTAAAGTACCAAAGTTATGATATGATGATGCTATGGTTGAGTAGTGAGAGGTTTTCTCACGTAATTACCCCATTATGATGGAAGAAGAACAAAGAGGCGATTACCCATGTTCTTAAGGGGCTATTCTAATGATGTAAGATTGGACAAGGTCCATGAAAAATGAATATCTATAAACATTATTTTAGCTTGGATTGGTAACCCTAGTTGTACCTCTCCATGTATAATGATATGAATATGTTAATGACTAATCCGTGGGATTATGCTTAGCACCGAGTGGATATTGAGATGGAAGACCTCCCGTTAGTAGAGGCCGGGTCTTCTATTGAAAGATCTCCTGTTAGTAGAGGCCGAGTTTTCTAGATGGAGCTCTCTCGTTAGTTGAGGCCAAGTCTCCTAAAGCAATCTCTATCCCATAAACTATGTTGCCACCATAGGAAGTTGTGTAGACATTAGCTAGTGGATCCACATAAGCTAAGAAGTTCATGGTATTACCTTGGCAAGTAGGACACCTCTTTTTGGTGTGGGGTAACACCGGATTCCGTGTTGATATCTCACATTGTCTTACATGACGGTCAAGGCTTTTCCCCACAAGTTAATGAATAAGTGTTCTCATGATGAAGTAAAGAAAAGATAGAAAGATGATTTAGCTTGCTTTGGCCTTTATATATGCTTTATGTTTCATGTTTCTCATGTTTATCATGTTTTTAGCTTGGCCATTGCATGTCATGATTATGTCTCTCTCTGGCATGATTTATGTGTTTATGTGCATTGCTATCATACGTAGTACTTAATTGTGCTAACGCATACTCTTGCCTACATTAACTTTTTGGTGTAGGACATGGCAATTCACCTTCCACTCGTGGCTAGAGCATTGACTTAGAGTTGGGAAGAAGACTTGGTTAGTCCTTATCCATCCGAGGACATGGCCTAGTTGTTCTTATTTTTCATGTCATTTCTTTTCAGTGTTGGATATTGTATTGGGCTCCGTCCCTGTCACTTTTATTCATATTCTATGATATTAGAAGGCTTTGAGACATAAGTTGTAGACTTCCGCTATTTTGAATGAAGCTTTGATATAAAAATGCTCTTTTGAACTCTTATTTCTCTATATCTTGTATGTTATGTATGCTAAGGGCTTGTATGAGACTTCTCGGGGTCTTGTACGTCGTGTGACATCTAGGGTCTACCCTGGGTCGTGAGAAACTTAGTATTTAGAGCGCAAGGTTTTAGAAAGATCCTAGGATGTCTCTTAAGCCGCGTCAAGTAGATTCTTGTTCATGAGTGTGAAGCGCGCCACATTTATGATTGAGAGGCTATAAGACGTTTAAGAAATTTCACTTCTTTCATTTCTCTTAAGTCGTGACATAGAGTTGAACTCTATATATCTCTCTCCTAATCCCTATCCTATGCGTTTCAGGATATGGCGACCCGAAGAGCTTATGCTAGAAGAAACATGGGAGAGAATGTGGAACAAGAAGCTCCTTCTCAAGCTCCTCAAGTTTCGGCTGACCCTTTGGCGGAACAAGTTACTAATGAGGAGTTTAGGGCTGCTTTTCAAGTGTTGGCTCAAGTCGTGACGGCTCAAGCCAATAGAGAGGTGGTGGCTCCCGTGAACCCAAATGTGGGTATGGTGGCATCAAGAGTGGGGGATTTTACGAGGATGAATCCTCCGGAATTCCATGGCTCTAAGGTTGAGGAAGATCCTCTAGAGTTCATCGATGAAGTGTACAAGGTGTTGATGATCATTGGTGTGATGCCAGAAGAAAAGGCGGAGTTGGCCGCTTATCAACTCAAGGGTGTCGCCCAAATTTGGTTTAATCAATGGAAGAGTGAGAGGGCAGTTAATGAGGGTCCCCTTGATTGGGAGAAATTCAAGGTTGCTTTCCTTGATAGATTCTTCCCTCTTGAGAAGAGTGAGGCTAAGGTTCTTGAGTTTATCAACCTTCGAAAAGGAAATATGAGTGTGAAAGAGTATGCATTGAAGTTCACACAATTGGCTAGATATGCTCTGTCCATAGTTGCCGACACAAGGGGAGTGTCCGATATGTTGGTGAAAGAGTGCCGCACCGCCATGCTTGTGCATGACATGGATGTTTCTCGCCTCATGATTTATGGTGAACAAATTGAAGACGATAAGCTTAAGGAAAGGTCTAGGGAGACCAAGAGGGCTAGGACCGGAGATGGTAACTTTTCCCATGCAAGGTCCGATGGACATGGTCGTCCTAGATTTTGACCTAGGTTCTCTAACCAAGGCTCATCCAATGCTCCTCCGAAGTCCAACAATGATAGGGTGTCTAACCCCAAGTCTCAAGGAGGGAATAATGCTGGTTCTTTATTGGCTTCTTATGCCAAGTGTGGGAAAAAGCATGAAGGTAGATGTCTAGCTGGTACGGATGGTTTTTATAATTGTGGAAAGTGTGGTCACAAGATGAGGGATTGTCCATCTCTCACGGCCAAGGGAAGAGAGAATAAGCAAGCTCCACCTAGAGGATTGGGTTCGAATGCTTAGAAGCAAAACCGATTTTATGCACTTCAGGCTTGTCATGAGCAAGAGAGCTCTCCCGATGTGGTTATTGGTATGTTAAGAGTTTTCCATTTTGATTTGTATGCTTTGCTTGATCCCGGTGCTACCTTGTCTTTTGTGACGCCATATGTGTCTATGAGGTTTGATGTGGTTCCGGATGTGTTGCTAGATCCTTTTCGTGTCGCTACTCCGATTGGAGAATCTATCATGGCTAAGAGAGTTTATCGAGATTGCCCCGTCTCCTTATCCATTAGAGTCACTCATGTTGATCTTGTAGAGCTTGATATGCTAAATTTTGATGTTATTCTTGGGAAGGATTGGTTGCATGCTTGTTGTGCCTCTATTGATTGTAGGACCCGAATGGTCAAATTTCAGTTACCAAATGAGCCTATCCTAGGGTGGGAGGAAGGAAATTCTATGTTTCGAGGTCAATTTGTTTCTTATCTAAAAGCTAGAAAGATGATCTCAAAGGGTTGCATTAACCATCTTTTTAAGGTGAGGGATATAGATTCCGAGACCCCTACTCTAGAGTCGGTCCACATTGTTAATGAGTTTCCGAAAGTGTTTCCCGATGACTTGCCCGGTATTCCTCCCGAAAGGGAAATAGACTTTGGTATTGACCTTCTCCCAGATACGCAACCTATTTCTATTCCTCCTTATACAATGGCTCCGGCGAAACTTAAGGAACTAAAATAGCAGTTGAAAGACTTGTTGGATAAGGGTTTCCTCTGGCCAAGTATTTCTCCATGGTGTTCTCCGATCTTATTTGTAAGGAAGAAAGATGGTTCACTCCGTATGTGTATCAACTATCGCCAATTGAACAAGGTTACCATTAAAAATAAGTATCCTCTACCAAGGATTGATGACTTGTTTGATCAACTTCAAGGGGCTAGTTATTTCTCTAAGATCGACCTTCGTTCGGGCTTTCACCAATTAAGGGTGAAAGAAGATAATATCCCCAAGACGGCTTTTCGGATTAGGTATGGTTACTACGACTTCTTGGTAATGTCATTTGGGTTGACAAATGCTCCGGCCGCATTTATGGACTTGATGAATAGAGTGTTTAAGCAATACATTGACATGTTTGTGATTGTGTTTATTGACGACATTTTGATCTACTCAAAGAATAAGGGTGAACATGTGAATCATTTGAGGATTTTGTTGCAAGTCCTCAAGGACGAACAACTCTTTGCGAAGTTTAGTAAATGTGAGTTTTGGTTAAGGTCTGTGGCTTTTCTTGGTCACATTGTTTCCAGTAAGGGCATTGAGGTTGATCCTAAGAAGACGGAAGCGGTTAAGAATTGGCCTAGACCTTTATCACCTTTGGATATCTGTAGTTTCTTGGGCTTAGCCGGTTATTATAGGAGGCTTCTTGAGGGGTTTTCTTCAATTGCTTCTCCGTTGATGGTTTTGACTCAACAGAAGGTCAAATTTGCAACGTCCGAGGCATGTGAGAAGAGTTTTCAAGAGTTGAAGGATCAACTTACTTCGGCTCCGTTATTGACTCTACCAGAAGGATCCGATGGTTTTGTGGTTTATTGTGACACCTCGAGAATTGGGCTAGGATGTGTTCTTTCTTATGCAAAACAGGAAGTTCATTACTTATGCTTCAAGACAACTTAAGGTGCATGAAAAGAACTATCCTACTCATGACTTGGAATTAGCGGCAGTTGTGTTTGCTTTGAAAATATGGCGACATTATTTGTATGGAGTACATGTAGATGTCTTCACCGACCATAAGAGTTTGCAATATGTGTTTAAACAGAAAGATTTGAATGTCCGCCAAAGAAGGTGGCTCGAGTTGTTAAAAGACTATGATATGAGTGTTCTCTATGACCCCGGTAAGGGTAACGTGGTGGCAGATGCTCTATGTCGATTATCTATGGGTAGTGTTGCTCATGTTGAGGATGGTAAGAAAGAGTTGGTTCGCGATGTCCATAGATTGGCTCGATTGGGTGTTAGATTGGTTGATTCTACTAAAGGCGGTGTTACGGTTCACAAGGGTTCCGAATCCTCTTATGTGCATGATTTGCAAGCTAAGCAAGGTCTTGATCCTAAATTGGTTGAACTAAAGGAAGCGATACTCAAGAAGTCCATAGAGGTTTTCTCCCAAGAGGGAGATGGTGTGCTTCGATACCAAGGTCGTTTGTGTGTTCCCAATGTAGAGGGCTTAAAAGAGCAAGTTTTATTGGAAGCCCATAGTTCTCGATATTCCATCCACCCAAGAACTACCAAAATGTACCGTGATTTGCGGGAAATTTATTGGTGGAATGGAATGAAGAAAGATATTGCGGAATTTTTTGCTAAGTGTCCTAATTGCCAACAAGTGAAAGTTGAGCATCAAAGGCCGGGAGGTTTGACCCAAGATATTAGTATTCCTACTTGGAAGTGGGAAGATGTGAATATGGATTTTATTGTGGCTTTGCCTCGCACGAGGCGACAATATGATTCGATTTGGATTGTTGTGGATAGAATGACAAAGTCAGCCCATTTCATTCCTATCAAGACTTCTTATTCGGTGGAGAATTATGCTAAGTTGTATTTGAGAGAGATAGTTAGGCTGCATGGAGTGAGATATCCATTATCTCTGATCGTGGTGCACAATTTACTTCTCAATTTTAGAAGTTGTTCCAATAAGGGCTTGGTACTCGTGTTAAGCTTAGTACGGCCTTTCATCCCCAAATCGATGGGCAAGTAGAGCGTACTATTCAGACCTTGGAAGATATGTTGAGAGCTTGTGTAATTGATTTCAAGGGTATTTGGGATGATCATTATCCTTTGATCCAGTTTGCTTATAATAATAGCTACCAATCTAGCATTGGTATGGCTCCGTTTGAGGCTCTCTATGGTAGGAGGTGTAGATCTCCTATAGGTTGGTTTGAAGTTGGGGAAGTTTCTTTGATAGGCCCGGAGTTGGTGCATAAGGCTATGGAGAAAGTTCGACTTATTAGGGAAATGTTGAAAACGGCTCAAAGTCGACAAAAGTCCTATGCCGATGTTAGAAGAAGAGAATTAGAATTTGATGTGGATGATTGGGTTTACTTGAAAATCTCACCCATGAAGGGTGTAATGATATTTGGGAAGAAAGGGAAGCTTACTCCCCGTTATGTAGGCCCATATCAGATCTTGAGATGTGTTGGCAAGGTTGCTTATGAGCTTGACTTGCCTAATGATTTGGCATCTGTGCATCCAGTTTTCCATGTCTCATTTTTGAAGAAGTGTGTTGGTAATCTGACCACTATAGTTCCATTAGAGAATCTTGGCAAAAAGGATAGTCTTTCCTATGAAGAGGTTCCGGTTGAGATTTTAGACCGGCTAGTCCGAAAGTTAAGGAATAAGGAAGTTGCTTCCGTGAAAGTGCTACGGGGGAATCAGTTTGTTGAGGGTGCTACTTGGGAGGCCTTAGGCCGATATGATGTCCCGATATTCTCATCTCTTTCCATCCAATCCTACTCTAGCTTGAGGTATTTTGATCCTCATGGTTCATTCTTTTGGTCTCATGTGTCATAATTGATTTCCATGATTTCTTGATTATGTATATTCATGAAGAGTCTTATATGATTATGTGCATTTGAGTATGAGTTGGATAAAGTCTTCATGATATGATGTGTTGATCATGCTTTAGCTTGGAGCTAATGTTTCCTCCTCGGATATGTGCATTTATGTGATTGCATGCTAGGTTGGGTTGTTAGTCCGTGTCTATTACCCTTCTCGAGATGTCCAAGTTCTCATTCGAGGACGAATGTTCCAAAGGGGGATATATTGTAACACCCCAAGCATCCAAGGGGTTTTTAAATGCAGAACTCACCTGAAGACAGTGACCTATGTACGTCACCTACGGGCAGTAGATGGATTGACGGGCCGTAGGTGGGAACCGTCAATGGCACTGTGAAATTTTAGAATTTCCAAGTTTCTGAACCTTGACCTACGGAACAGCAAGACGGTTTGTAGTCCAGTTGACGGGCCGTAGATGGGTTCCATAGATGCCTTCCAGACTTAGCCAAATTTTCAGCCCAAAATGAACTTTCTGAATCAATTGACAGAAGAACAGGATGGTCCATCAATTGATCTACGGACGGTAGATCCTGTCCGTCGATTGGCCCCGATAGTTTTTAATTAAGGGTTTTTTGGTCTTTTCCCTAATTGTTTACCTATTAAGCTAAGTCGGTTATGCCCTAATCTAAGACCTATAAATACTTTTTATGCCTAATTCCTTTCATTCTAATTCATTCCAAAATTCTCCTCTCTCAAATATTTCTCCTCTCAAAAAAAAGAAACTCTCTCTCAACTCTCAAAGAAAAAGAAGAAGCTTGAATCCTCTATTAAAGATCTTCAATCCTCTCCAATTTCTTATGGATTGCTTTGAGATATGATAGTATTCACCATAACGAGTCCTTTCCTCCAATGGGACCTTCCTCTTCTTCATGATTTTTAAAGGTTTACTCTAACCCAATTGAATTAGGGTTTGTGATCAATCATTATGGATTCTTCAATTGTGATTCCAATTATTAATTTTATTATTCCTAGTGCATGATTTAGCATGATAAAGTAACTTAGTGCACGAATTAGCGTGAATTACATGATTTGATGTAAAGATTGCATGAACCCCCATGATCCAAGGCAAATTCTCCCCAATTTGATAATCTATGCTTTGATTGTTGGGTTGAGTTATGATTTGATGAAGGTTATGAATTCTCTATGAAATCAAGCATGAATTGGGAATGAATTGAAGATAATCTTATGAATTTAGCATGAGTTTCCTCAATTATGTGAGTTCCTTCAAGTATGGGTAAATTGTCATAATTATGGGTTTCTAAGCATGAGCTTGCATTGAATTGCATGATATGAGTTGAACTTGCATGAACCCATATGAACTCTATGAACTATGAAATATGAGCATGATGAATTAAGGGTGCTTTGAGAGTAATGTACCAAAGTTATGATATGATGATGCTATGGTTGAGTAGTGAAAGGTTTTCTCACGTAATTCTCCCATTATGATAAAAGAAGAACAAAGAGGCGATTACTCATATTCTTAAGGGGCTATTCTAATGATGTAAGCTTGGACAAGGTCCATGAAAGATGAATATCTATAAACATGATTTTAGCTTTGATTGGTAACCCTAGTTGTACCTCTCCATGTATAATGATATGAATATGTTAATGACTAATCCGTGGGAATTATGCTTAGCACCAAGTGGATATTGAGATGGAAGGCCTCCCGTTAGTAGAGGCCGGGTCTTCTAGTGAAAGCTCTCACGTTAGTAGAGGCCGGGTTTTCTAGATGGAGCTCTCTCGTTAGTTGAGGCCTAGTCTCCTAAAGCAATCTCTATCCCATAAACTATGTTGCCACCATAGGATGTTGTCTTTAAGTAGACATTAGCTAATGGATCCACATAAGCTAAGAAGTTCATGGTATTACCTTGGCAAGTAGGACACCTCTTTTTGGTATGGGGTAGACACCGGATTCCGTGTTGATAGCTCACATTGTCTTACAAGTTGGTTAAGGTTTTCCCCCACAAGTTCATGAATAAGTGTTCTCATGATGAAGTAAAGAAAATATAGAAAGATGATTTAGCTTGCTTTGGCCTTGATATATGTTTTATGTTTCATGTTTCTCATGTTTTTAGCTTGGACATTGCATGTCATGATTATGTCTCTCTCTAGTATGATTCATGTATTTATGTGCATTGCTATCATACTTAGTACTTAATTGTGCCAACGCATACTCTTGCCTACATTAACTTCTTTTGTGTAGGACGTGGCAATTTACCTTCCACTCGTGGCCAGAGCATTGACTAAGAGTTGGGAAGAAGACTTAGTGAGTCCTCATCCATCCGAGGACATCGCCTAGTTGTTTTTATTTTTCATATCATTTCTTTTCAGTGTTGGATATTGTATTGGGCTGCGTCCCTGTCACTTTTATTAGTATTCTATGATATTAGAAGGCTTTGAAACAGGAGTTGTAGACTTTCGTTGTTTTGAGTAAAGCTTTGATATAAAAATGCTCTTTTGAACTCTTATTTCTCTATATCTTGTATGTTATGTATTCTAAGGGCTTTTATGAGGCCTCTCGGGGTCTTGTACGCCGTGTTACATCTAGGGGCTACCCTGGGTCGTGACATAAAGTTTGGGACATAACCTAATACAATGCAAGAATGAACAAAACATAAAGGTAAGAACAACTAGTCTACCTCCTCGGATGGTTGATGACTCACCAAGTCTTCACACTTCTTCTACTAGGCTCTAGCCATGACTGGATGGAAAATCACCATGCCCTACATCAACAAGTCAATGTGAGCAAGAGTATGCATTAGTACAATCAAGTATCAAGTATGATTGCTATGCACGAAATCATATAAAACATGCCAAGATGGGACATTTTCATAACATGCAATGACCAAGCTAAACATGATAAAGGTTAGAAAACATAAAACAAAAACCATGGTAAAAGCAAGCTAAACATCTTTACTTCACTCGAGAAACATCATAACAACACTTTTAGTTCATTGTTTGTGGAAAGTAGCTTTAACCGACATGCAAGACCATGTGAGCTATCAACATGAATCTGGTGTATAACCCCACACCGATAGGGCCATCCTACTTGCCAAGGTAGGACCCTTCACATATCATATAGCTTACGTGGAACCACTAGCTAGTGTCTATCATAGACCATCATTCTTTGGTAGCACAAAGTTTATGGGATGCGGGTAATTTCATAAACTTCATCTTTACATATGAGACATGCATAATTTCATAAACTTCATCTTTACATAGTTCATCATGCTTATAATTTGCAAATCTTAGGGTTCACATAGATTCATGAGAATTACTCTTAAATCATGCAATTCAATGCAAACTTATGCTTAAAAAGTCATAAATAAGTCAATTTGACCATAATTGAAGGAACCCACATAATATAGGAAAATCATGTTTTTGATTGAACATGCTTATTTCATAAAATCATCGTTAGGTCATTCATAATCTCATCATGAAAAGCATAATTTATAAATCTTAATTCATGCATGGATTCATAGATATTTCATACAATTCATCACTTTATTATTCAACCCACCAATCAAAGTATAGATTTTGAAATTGGGGAAAATAGCATCCGTTCATGGGGATTCATCTCAAATCATGTTTCATAGTTCATAAAACAATCAATTAAATTAACATTGAAAAGAACACATGACATAGAAGAAAACCCTTACTTCAGTTGGGAATTTCTTACTTGAAAATTAGAGATTTTAGGGAATCCATGGATGAACACTATCATACCTTAGGGTCTCAATTCCTTAAACAATTTCGTGAAGAAAGCTTGATTTCTTGAACCCTAGCTTGCCTTCTCCTTCTTCTTCTTCTATCTTCTAGAGAGAGAAATATTTGAGAGAGGAGGGTTTGGGGAATTTTGTAAAGTGGTTGAAAAGGGTAGATTTTAGTATTGAATAGACGTATATAGTGTTAGGGAATGAGGGGAACTGACTTAAGAGTAGTAAATAAGTCATTGGGTGAAACGACCAAAAGACCCCTTTAAAATAACTGTCGAGCCACCTACGATTTGACCTACGGTCCATAGGTCAGACCTCCGTCTTGTCCTTCTGTAGGTGGATTCAGAGACTATCAAATTAGACTCTACAACGACGGGTCCAATGTACGGCTCGTGGGTCAATCAACGGACTGTACACTACAACCGTACGTAAGAACTTATGGCTTAAGAATTTGACTAAGTCTGGAGGAGACCTACGAGACGTATCTACGACTCGTTGAAAGATCGACGGGCCGTCCTGGCAGACCGTCATTAAGGTTCTGAAACTTGACATTTTTGAAAACTTGGTCTTGCCACTTACGGTTCCCTCCTAGGGCAGTAAGTCAACCGACGAGCCGTAGGTGGCCTCTGTCGTTACTGGCAGTAACCCAGAAATCAGGAATTTTTTGACTCCTTCGAATCTGGGGTATTACAACAATGATTTCCTCTTGCAACACAAACACAATATAAATTTCTCATCAAGAGTACTATCCAAGGCAATGATATTGGACAAAATTGATCCTCAAATATTAATAATGAATACACACGCAACATCAATCAACACTAATCCAAAAATAATGGGGAAATTGATAGAGAGATGAAAATGATACCAAAACCCAACTAAATGAAATAAAACCAAATGCAATAAAATATCAAAATATAACCCAAATAAAATAAATACAATCAAAAAAGGGAATAGGCACAGATAACCCCACCCCACTAAAATGACAATAGCAGTTTCCTCAATGCTAAATAACAGTACGAGAGTGAAATAATTGAGAAGTCCCTCGGCGGGATATGCCTTTGAAGAACTCTAATCCTGTGGCTTTTAGGGAGTAGCATCACCTTGGGCATCAGTACCCGGCACAGCTAAAGGAGGAGGCAGTAGAGAAGCAGCAATCGGGGCATCAGTTCTCGGCACATTGGGATGTGGATGAGTGGAATCTGAAGGACATGCCTTACTAGTGTCAATCATTGAAGTCTCTAGATGAGATCTCTAAAAAGTAACATCGATTATCAACTCCTCGATACTCTATAACTTTGCTAAAGCTTCTTCACTAACCTGATCATTAGCCCTTACAAACTCATCCTCATCATTAATAGCCGACTAATCATTGGCCTCGTCTTCCATCTGATTGGCATCATCAACAACAGGTTGCCCAGCTGTCCCAAAAGGTTCATCTCCTCTAATCTTGGTCGGAGGAACGACTGTAGAAATCTCAGGCAAGGGTACCTCACCCCACAATAGAAATATCTATGAACTTCAACTAGTCCACGTCTACCCTCAATGAAGCTATGTCTCCCCTAAACTCTGTCAAAACGGCAGAACTACCCTCACTCTTCTCAAGCTCATGAACCCGAGCAATCAGGTCATCAAGCCTCTCCCTATATGAAGTCAATAAAGTCCTATGACTCACAATCTCAGCCCATGGGGAAACATAGCAACCTCAATAAAGCACCTTATTCTTAAATTGAGAGGCCTTAAAATCAGTCGCGTAGGTAAGGTTGCCCATCCAGTATATCAAGGGCTATGTGAATGGAGGCCAGGATGTAGGGGGAGGTTCCATAGAAGATGGGGGAGCAGAAGACCCGGAAGCAATAGCTGGAGAAAGAGGGACACATGAGGGCCCCAGAGAAAGAGCAAGATGAGTAGTGCATGACTCTAGGTTAGTAGGATCCACTACCTGTGTGGTGTCAGGTAGTGGCAGCTTCCTTCTTGCCGAGTCATCTTGCAGGAAAGCAACCTCAATCCTCCCAATATCTATGGATGTGGCAGGGGTCACTCTAACATAAGTCCTCTTTCTGAACGGTACCCCAGATGCCTCACAAAACTAGGTAATCAAAACAGGGAAGGGCAAGGAATTCATATATTGCTTAACTCGCAAGAGCATTTCCTCTTGAATTCTCTTCCACGCATGTACCTCTTCTCGATCAATAATACTACCCACGTAGACTCCTTTCGGTTGCTAGAGGATCAACTCATTCTGTGATGGAAATGGTTGCATGATGAACCAAAACAAGAAACGAGCCACCGTGGTGATGTCCTTCTTTTAAATTTATACCCCATCAGCCAATCACAGAGGAGTAATATCAGATTTCAAGGGTGCCCGCTACCCTTTCAAGTCATAAAGAATATGCTTCATCCAAAGCTTGTACATCACTTCCATATTACTTTCCATTCAAGAAGTGTCAATTATCACTTCCCGGCCACACTATACAATTTTGCCTCGGACCTCAACTTCTTTTAATGGTTTCCAAAGCACACTTTTCTCTTCTTCAGGAGTGCCTTGGCATAGGCTTTGTAGAATTACTGAACTCATGCTGGGACAAAAGGTGGTCGAGCTCTTGTGAATTTTTCAAACTTGTTGAACTTTATAGTGTCCCAAATAGCGCGATAGTCACTCATGACTCCCACTGTAGATAAATGGTGCTCTTCTAGAAAAGTGCACTTACTAGGAACTTTTAGTCGATTAAGGGATCTTGGATCAATAATTGGTAGTACCCTCAAAATTTCATTGGTACAATGATCTTGTACCAAATTGGAGCGGATTGTGCTCCTCTTCCTTCGTACAACCTTTTTAACCACCGCAGGTGCCAGTGTACTCTCAGCTGCATTTTCAACCTCATCATCCTCAATCCAACTATACTCAAGTGGAGGCTCCCTGGGGTTAGATTTTGAAGAGGTAGGTTCATCGACCAAGGCCCTCTTCCCATTAATAATTGTCTCAACAATTTTCTTCTTTTGCTTTTCCTTCACACTCTTAGAAGTTCACGAAGTGACTTTTTGTTGTTCTCAGGGTTCATTGATTTGCACCCCTTTTGTCTTTTAAATGGGAGTTGAGGTGGAGATTCAGAATTGGAAGGAGATGCCCTTCTAGTGACTTGGCCTTTTGTTTTAACCATTTTTCCTGAAAAGCACAACATTTCAAGGCAAACATTGAGTGAAGGTTAGTTGATAATAATTGCATGAAATCATTTTTGAAATAGTTTTCCAGATGCTAGCCGAATGGGTAGGTGATTTGCCTAACATGTTAGGCGAGCTCAGATGAGCACACAAAAGTGGAAAGGAGCAAAAAGAATTTAATTCAGACACAAAGGGCGATTCATCTCCAACTCAGCGATTCACCGAGATGGTTCGGCGAGCTAGGACAAGCTCGCTGAAAGTGATAGTGGAAAAGGGGTTCAACTCAGGCATTAAGAATAATGTCAGCTCTAAATCAATGATTCACCAAGATGGTTCGGCGAGCTAAGAAAAGCACATCGAAAGTGACAGTACCCAGGTCACAAATTCACAACCAAAAGGCACTTTAGGACTTATTCGGTGATTTCCCTAACCTCCTTGGAAGGCGAAGACATGCTCGTCGAACAGGTGATTTTCAGCCCAGCATCTAGTATTCAAAATTAAGCACAAAAATTCAATAATACCCAACACCCTAACATATTAACATGCTACCCATATACCAATGTTACCCTTGAGTACTCACACTTCCCCCAAAATCAACAAAGCATTGCTAAATCGATTATTTTCCCTTAAGAAAGACGTAATCATATCCGTGCTTGGGCAAGTTCAAGCCTATTAGACAACACTGGCTTATCAGACTTTACCCAAAATAAATTCATACAAGACCCGCACCATTTATCAAGCAATTTTCAAGTAACAAGCCACAAAATTAATTTTTGGCAATTTAGGCACAAAATCAACAAGTATAACTCATGGGTAATATTCAATTGATCAATTTAATGCATACCCACATGATTCACATATCCAACTGTCAAAATCAAAAAGTAACATAACAATAAGCACATATTTTAATTAAAAACAAGTTTTCAACTCGAACACCAACCTCACTAAGAAAGTGCTCTTCAAACAAGAAGGGAGGAGGGTTTGGGTCGAGATGAAATTGCAGTCACACACTCCACAAAAGAAAATTGAAGCAAAAAGGACACACCGATGTGTGGTAGATTTACACTCATTTGAGGCCTATTTAGTTCAATAATTGGTGTCATATTCTAATGATATTTTGATGAATTGCAGCTATGAAAGCCAAAGGACAAGGCAAGGATGAATACTTTAAAGGGAGGCCAAAGTTGTTAAGATTTAAATGAAAACCCCAAAGGTTGAAACTCGCCAAAAGAGAAATGTGGATCGCCAAAGTAGCTGTCTCTGCTGAAGTTGAGAGTGATGAACATAAATGAGTCAAGCCAAGTCAACAAGAAAAGAAGCATTCAGTGACTCACCAAATATGAAAAGGTGAGCTGAGTTTTATGGCCCAATGAGACAGACTTTGGAGCTTTAAATGAAGGTTGAGAAGGTAATCAAGGTGAATGTCAGTGACACGCCAAATTGGAAAAGGGTCTGCTGACTGAGACTTAAACACTTGAAGCCTGAAATTAAGAAAGGGCGAGCTGAAGGAACAATTGGTGATTCTTGGAATTCATTAGGTGAGCCCAACTAAGGTAGCCAAACGGACCGCAAAAGATTTCAGATTTTACTTTTCGGAATCCTATAAATAGAAAAATAGAGAGAGAAAATGTAATTTTGGAGAAATTCATATTCTAAAACACAAAATGGTAGTTTTGTTTTCATCCTTCTAGTCTTTGGGGTTTCTTTCCTAAACCTTGAAATCAACATTTGGATAATCGAATTCAGAGGGGGTCTTCAATATTCTTGCTTATAACTTTCAATTTAATGGCTGATTTTTCTTTGGGTACATTCCCTTCTCCTTTTACTATTTGTGGATAAAATCCTTAAATCTAAGGGTGTGATTATGGGATTGGGTGTTGATGAATATTAGTAGGTGAAGTGTTTTTCTCTATTTTATTGCTAATTAATCGTGGATTCAAGTTGTATAACATGAGCTTAATCAATGGGTTAGGTTGGTAAATCTAACCCTTGATCAGATCTTCAATTGATGCTCGAAAGGGATTAGTAGAAGTCGTTAGATAGCTTGATAATTGCGATGTGGATTTGATTTATATTAAATTGCTTTAAAAGGGGAATTGTAGATCTTATCTTGTTGCTAAAATCATCTAGAAAGAGGGACTTCGTAAAGTATTAGGTTGATTGGTAATGTTCTCAAATGAGACCAAAATGAGATTTTGTGCTATGGTACTATGAGATCTAAACAAGATTAGTACTATTAATGATGACCTACCTTATCCATTATTGTTTATTGATTCTTGAGCAAGGTCTTTAACCCCTATTACGACATCACACTAACCCCCATACCTATGGATTAATTCTTAATTACATATCTATGTTTTTATACAAGTTAGTAGTGATAATTCTTCTATAACTTTTTTCATTAAATTTGGTGGAATTACCCACCATTTTCTCTAAATTGCTTGAAGGAATGGGTTACTTCACTAATTTCCTAATTGAATTCTTACCTTAGATCATTCTATGTGGGATTCGACCCCGATTCTTGTTGGGATTTTATTGATAACGATCGCTTATTCTCTTAATTATTTTGGAGGATAGTTTGAACGTTATCAAAAATGATGCGTGACGGTTAAGAATTCAAACTGCGAATTTCGGTCGAGAACTTGTTAGTTTTAGTAAATTAATTATTTATTGTTTTGGTCGTGCTTAGGTACAGGTGGACACATGAGTCTAAATGGAAGTGACAATGCTATTCATTATGGATGAAATGATGATGTCCAAAATATAGGTTCTATGCATCTCGAGATCATAGGGAAAGTTGGAGCATTTTGGTTACCTCCTACTCCAGAAGATGCTATACTTATTGTAACCAAACCAATGTTGCTGCTGATTAAAATTAGGGGACTTTTTGGTAGTCTTGAACATGAAGATCCTCATGATCACTTTCTTAAATTTGGTGGAATTACCCACCATTTTCTCTAACTGTAACCGTATTGATTCTTGAGTAATTCCTACAATAGTTATTGCTGCAATATTTCTATACAAGCCTTGATACGTTGAATAAAGGGCTGGTTGATCATTTGATTCAAGGCGGCATAGTGACGCAACCATTTGTAGACGCTTCAAGGCTACTTGATGACATGACGAAAATCAATCAAGCTTGGCATACGAGTGAAGATCATTTCTCAATCCCACAATTCGCAATGCTCAAGGAACAAGAAGACAAGAACCGAATACGTGATGAAAGCATAGCTAATTTGTTGGCTCAATTTGTGAGTTTGTCAAAACTTATTTGGGGAAGTGGTGAATATCAATCGATGCGATTGATATGAGTCATGGAAAGAAAATACTTGAAGATCTATCCAGTGAAATTATGAAGTTGAGTGGCAGCCAAGTGGGGGCGGTTAAGCTATCCAAATCATACTGTAAACCAAGGTTAGACGGGAAGCAGTGACGGTAGTTGGGAAGACATTAATTTGGGTGATAGAAGATAAAGTTGGGATGGAACTGAGTTTGATCAAGAAGAATATGTGTCACTTCATGGCCCTGCCAACCTGGAAAGTGTCCGAACCAAAGAGATGTTAGGTAATATTCTTGATAAAGTTGAAGTATCCAATTTGATATTGCAAGAAATGAGAATCGATTTCTCATCATTATCAAACATGGCTTCCTCCCACTCGTCCTGCATCTAAATACATGAAGAGAAAATGGGTCAGCTCCATGCTCTTGTATATTCAAACCCAAAAGAAAATGTGATAGACCACATGAATGGTAACTCAACGAATGCAACCCAACTGTCAGTCGTAATAACTAGAAGTGTCAAAATACTCCATTATGCACCAGTTAGGTATAATCATGGTAAAAAGAATGTGGTTGTCGATAACGAACCATCACAAAAAGTTGAAGCACCATCAGCCAAAAATGATGTGGTTGATCCACAAACAAGCAATAATGATGACAATGTTATGCCTCCAAATGTTGAGGTTCCAATAAAAATCACCCCTCCTTTTCCTCAAAAGTTGTAGAAGAAATATGATAATGCAAAATTTCATAAATTCTTTGGAATGGTCAAAGATTTTTCAATCAATATTCCATTGGTGGATGCATTGGTTGAAATGCCAAGGTATGAAAAAATTATGAAGGAGTTGGTTACGAAGAAGGGATTTGTTGATTTTGTAATAATTGAGGTGTCTCAAACTTGTAGTGCCATTATGACAAAGAATGCTATTGTGAAGAAAGAAGATTCAGGAGCACCATCCCATGTAACATTGGTACATGCACATTTTCTAAAGCATTTTGTGATCTCAGGGCAAGTTTAAACTTGATGCCATTGAAAGTCTTTAATGAACTCGGGCTTGAAGAGCCAAAACAAAGAAACATGATAACGTTGATAGTTGATCGTTCAATAAAAAGACCGGTGGGGTAATGTATGATGTTCTAGTAAAGGTGAACATATTCATGTTCCCGGCCGACTTTGTGATCTTAGATTGTGAGATTGATGTTGAGATCCCAGTTATTGTTGGTAGACAATTATTGGCCATCAATAAATCATTGGTCGATGTTGAAGGGTGTGAATTGAAGTTAGGGGTTAGTGATGAAGATGTTAGCATCAATATTTGCAAATCTATGAAATATCCAACTGACATGCATGTAGTGTCATACTTGGACCAAATCTACAAGGCAGTGGCTAGCATTTGGACACAACGTATGGCGGAGAATCTTTTGTAGCCGTATTACTTAATTATGATGAGGATGAAATAAGTGATTATGATGAAGTGGTATCTAATCTCATGGGTGTAGGGTCATAAAATTCAAATCCAAGAAAATTAGACATGGACTTGTCTAGTCGAGAGGCACCACCGGGCAAGCCATTCATATTAGACTCCAAAATTGGAGATGAAAGTACTCTCCTCTTACATTAGATATGTCTTCTTGGGAATTAACAACACATTACTAGTTATTATTGCAAATGGTCTCGAAACATGGATAGTGGAGTTGTTGATAAAAATGTTGAAAAAGCATATTAGAGCCGTAGGTTGGTCTATTGCAGACATTGTGGGGATCTCTCCGGGAGTGTGTACTCACAAAATACAACTCACTGAAGGATTGAAACCAAGCATTGAGCACAAAAGGAGGTTAAATCCCCCAATACAAGAAGTTTTGAAGAAAGAGATAATAAAATAATTGGATGGGTGAAAGCTTTAGCTTTACCACAATGCGGGACAAAGTGTCACGAATTCCTTCGAAAATATATCTTTACAAGGTTTGGTACCCCGAAAGCAATCATAAATGATGGTGGTTTTCACTTTTGCAATGGCCAATTCTAGGCCCTCTTGTATAAATCTGAGGAACGACAAAAGGTTGCCACATAATTTAAACCTCAATCTAGTGGGAAAGTGGAAGTATCTAGCCAGGAGATAAAGAACATTTTGGGCAAAACAGTGAATGTCAACTGAACTAATTGGTCTAGAAAGATTGACGATGCACTTTGGGACTACCGCACTGCCTTTAAGACCCCCATTGGCATGTCCCCTTACCCACTAGTGTTTTCGAAATCATGTCATTTGCATATTGAATTAGAGCACAAAACTTTATGGGCGTTGAAGAAATTGAACTTGAGCTGAGAGATGGCTTCAAGAAATTTTGTGGACCAGCTTCTTGAGTTAGATGATTCTGGTTGAAAGCCTATGAGAGCTCTGCACTCTATAATGAGAAAGTTAAACACTGGCATGCTGCCAAGAGCCTACACCGAGAGTTTTGGGTAGATGAACTAGTTCTCCTCTTCAACTCAAGATTGAAACTTTTCCCAAGAAAGTTAAAGTCCAAATGGACTGGTCCATACAAGGTGACTAAAGTGTATGACCATGGAGCAATTGAAATTGAAGATATCAAGGGGATAAAATTCAAGGTCAACGGCCAATGATTGAAAGTCTTTCACGGGGAAGGCCGTAATGTGAGAATTGTTAAAGTGGTGTACCTGGATGATGCTTGTTATGCATGTCCACATCGTGTTGCGACGTTAAATCAAGCGCTTCTTGAGAGGCAACCCACATTTAGTAGCTTTTAATAATGTTTGCCACTTGTGTAGATTGGAGATGTAACACTAGGCCAAGTGGAATCACCATCGATGACCCACAAAATCTACTATATGGAGCTCTAATGTGCTCGCTTTAGGGGGAGCTAAAACTTGAGGGATTTCCTGTCAAGTTCTGTGACTAGAAAGTTGTTTCAGTGATTTTCCAAGATCATTAGGTGAACATGACTCAGTTATCCTTATGGACAAGTTTTTTAGGGTGTGTACTGTCAAATTCAGCGACAAGTAGAAATATATCGTTGATTTGCCAATCTATCGATAGGTTACATCTGATCCCACCAATCAGAAAAAAGAATTAATCGTAGCTACACGCATGATCGGTGAACCAACCCTATTTGGGGATTCACCGACCTATTAGCCGATCTTTAGCTACATTTCAGCCCATTTTCCGTCCATTCATCCGTCATACGGCAAAGAGCCACTCAGCCTACCTTTATCTCTTTTCTCTCTTTTCTTCTCTTACATTGATGACATTACATTCTTCTTTTTGGTGGGGTGAGGGGCAATGATCATGCCTAATCTCTACTCCATGATGCTAGTTTCATTTCAACCTCTCTATACATATTGCCCCATTAATCCAAAGTGGTTTTTTTAAGTGGTTGAAATGCTTGAAGTGTTCAAAAGGATTGCTTTTGTTCAATATCGATGTCTTGAATAGTGCCATGATGACCAGTGTGTTTAGTGTTGAAATTGCAAGAAGAAATTATTTATGTTACACTTTTGAATGATCTTTTTGAATCTTGTGGTGACTAGATACATTTTGATGTGAGCCTTGTAATAAACATCGCACGTACACTTTTGATCTTGTCGGGCTACGCAAAATAATTGTGTTTGAAGTGCCTTGTGTAGTGAGATTTTTTTTGAAACATGTTTGTGAATCCTAAAATTTCACCTTGTTAGTTCAATTGTCTCACTTTGGTAAATGTGAGAAGTGATCTTGGGTACATATATTTAGAGAAACCCAAATGTCTATACCTTTTATGACTACCTTGTGAGGATGTGCAACTATCTTGGCACCATTTGAGCCTAAACCATTTGTTCAGAGCCTTGTGAAACCTATTGAGCTAAATGTTTCCCTAACTTCTCACCCATAAATCCTTTATGAAGCATTAGTTTGTTTGAATAGCCAACTTAGACCAAAAGCCTAAGTTGGGGGTGTGAAAAGAAAGGAGGAAAGAAAGCCAAGGGGAAGGAAAAAAGAGACTCTACTTTGAAATATGTTACAAAAAGAAGGAACCCCTCCTTATAAAAAAAGTGATAATCAAAGATTTGAAAAGTGAAATGAAAATGAAGGTGTGATGAAATAAAAAGGGGTGTCCTACAAAATAATTCGCAGGTTGAAGTTTCAGTTTCTAAGTGAAAATAATGAAAAGAACTTTAGAAGAGGTGAAGGAGATTACAGTAATTCTTTTAAGGGTGAAATCACTTAGCCAAATTGACCATACCTTAACCCTCAGCCCAATTATACAAACCTAAAAGATCCTTGGGAGCTTGAATGAACTAGATTATGTGATGGTTGAAAAATATGAGCAAACCTATGAGATGAAGCTTGCATGCATTTCTCTTTCGGAGAGTGAGAGTTATTTTGATTCCTAGCTTTGTCATTGATTTGCTTTCTGAAAAAATTGAATCATTCTTGATGTGAGGTTACTTGAATGAATTTGTTGAAATATGGTGTTTCATATGTGGGGAAGCAATAGTGAGCTTGAGCTTAAATTGATACCGGCTAGTCATCATTTGAAGCCTTTTGATTATGATTGAATGTTGTACTTGCTTGAAATTCACTTTGTAATAGAACTTTTACATTGGCTCTAATTGAAAACTGTTGTAGACATCCTTGTTGAATTAATTGTGTTCTCGATTTAATAAGTCATGTCTCACCCTTGTACCTGGTGACACGCCGAATTTCTCAATCTCGCCCTTTCGGTTTATCACTTCGTTGCTGATTTCATTCTAGCCTTTTAGTTTCTTCAATTTTTGCACTTTTTTGACTTTATTTGGCAATATATTGTCTTCTTCTGATTCCTTGTCCCTCATGCTGCACACAAACGATTTAACATTCGTTATAGGTGCAAAAAATGGCATTAAGAACACTAAATTGGCACAAACGAAGCTATAAATGAGTCAAAACTACCGACTCATCAACACCTCCAACTTAAACTTTTTCTTGTCCTCAAGTAAAACAAGTTATCACTGCATTCAACAAGGGTGTCTACAAACAGTGCTACTTAAGAACTCACATGAAAGAGCACACAAGGCCAAGTTTAAGATACAAGGATCAAATGTACACCAAAAGTATCAAATTCTGACTAGCCATCATCAATTAAAGTTCAAGCTCGAAAATGCTCATCGAAGACGCAAAATTATGCCCACAAAGGTGCTAGAATGCCCTTACAACAAAAAGGATTCCATTCTCTCATCCACGCTCCATTTAAGATCAATGAATCGGAATCAATACTACACTCACACTCTCAAAAGAGAAAGAGTTTGTAAAACGTTGCCCATAGGCTTACCCGAGTTTTCCATCTAACTGTCACACTGTTCATGCGGGATCACAAAGGACTTTAGAGGCTTTTAATGGGGCTGGGGTTCAAGGTATGGTCAATTTTTGGATTAGTGGCTTTACCTTCACGAAGCATGGCTTTCATTTAACTCCACCTTCCCTTTTCTTTCACACATTTCAATATATAGCAAATCCTTTGTCACTTTGCATTGCTCACAATATTTCGATGAGTACCCAATTTTATTATCAACTCTATGCAAAAAGAGAACACCAATTCCCCTTCTTTTCTTTATAGAGGGGTTCCAACTTTTTTATAAGCACTTTTCAAATGATCGGATTCACCAAACTCTTGCTCACTTTCACTCCTCATTATCACCACACCCCCAACTTAGGCTTTTGGCCTAAGTTTGTAATTTAAACTGGCTAATACTTCATGAAGATTCAAGTGGGGGAGACATGACATTTCAGTAATAGGCTAAAGTTTTTGTGTTAGTATTTCAATCAAGAAGAAGGATAGGCTTAAATGGTGCAAAGCTGGGTTCACACTCTTTCAAGGTGCCCAACGGAAGTTTAGCAAATAGGTTCACCCTCAAAAGAGTTTATGCCTAAGATCATTTTCCCACAATCACAAATGCTTAGCCAAACAGACTACTAGGGCAAGTTCTAAGCATCATCACACCCACTTTTCAAGTAAAGCTCACCACCCATGCATTCAAACACAATTTCAGGTCACAACTCTATGAGTCAAGCTTGCGTGGAATGGTCATTGTAAGACTCACCATCCACAATTCGCTAGTCACAACAAGAGGCTAATGGTTTACACAAGACTATGCAACTCCAATTTACCTTGTTGGACACACACCAACATGTCATTCGATTAAGAGCACTATTCAATTCATCGATATTTAACACAATCGTCGCTCAAAAGCACAAGAGAACATCAACCACTAAATAGGCACTAAATTGCAAAAGATAAACCAAAATAAAGAGAGGTGCCACTAGAACTCAAACCCATATCAAATAGGAAATGAAATATCCAAAACAACAAAACAATTTAAGTAACGAACAACAAAAATAGAACCACCCCACCAAAAAGGAAAAGCAGTGTCCTCAATGCGAAAAACATACAAAGAAACTAAAGATAAAAGAAGTGCAAAAGAGTCCCGCTGTCCCTCTAAGTTGGAGGTGTACCCTCAGCCTGGGCATCAGTGCCCGGTGTGCTCTACACAGGTGGGTGAGTCCCACTCAACCCGATCATGGATGTGCCTCGGAGAGACTCACCAGTAGCGGCCCGGACCAAATCTCCCTCCCTCCAGGTCCTCGAGGTCGGCATACACCTCTCTATCCTACATGGGAAAATCCTCCTCATCATTCTCAGGTGCATCAGACACACCATCATTGTCAGAAACCGAAGCAACACTAATGGTGGTAGGTGGAAGATCATCGGCTCTCGTATCCTCGGGGACATCTACACTCCCCCAAAGCATGGTGATGTCGGTGGATTTCAGCTCATCCACATCCTTCCTCACACCGGTATTCTTCGTGCGGATGGCCGTCAACTCTGTAGAACCACCCTCACGCTGCTCACAAGCCTCAACTCTAGCTGTGAGGGCTGCAAAAAGCTCCCCATGCAATGTGATAAGTCAGCACTAATCGGCCAACTCAGTGTGGATAGGGCCAAGGGCAGTAACTAGAGCCCTCTCAATCATCCCTTGACAATTGCCTCAACCCGAGAGGCTCGTACATCTGTTGAATGGGCCAAGTGCCCCATCCTGATGATCATGACCTGAGTCAAAGGCCGGGGACTAGGAGCTGAAGCAAGGACAGATGAAGAAGAGGGACCCAATGAAAGAGTGGAGGTAGCATGAGCATCCATAACAGGCATACCTGACGGCTCAACTGCGGGAGTGGGAGAACCCGTCTCCATGGCATCGACATCCACAGCCGAAGAGGTATCAACTGGGGGTCTCCTCCTCCTCTCGGCCTCGTCCTTCTAATAATCAGCCTCAATCCTCCGGATGTCACAAGACGAGCTCGAAGTGACCTCAACATCCGTCTTCTTATCAAAAGGAACACCCGCTCGTCTACACAACTCGCTAATGAGTATTGGGAATGGTAGGGAGGTATGCTGCTTCTTGGCCCTCATCGACATCTCACTCTCGAGGATCATCCCCAAATTGAGCAGCTGCCTATCAATAATGCATCCTAAAAGCACTACCTTCGGATGCCGGAGGATGGACTCATTCTGAGAAGGCATGAGGTTGCTACTCAAAAACCCAAACCAATACCGAGACACGATGTTTAAGTTGGGGTGTTCACGAGTCAGTAGCTTTGACTCATTTATAGTTTCTTTTGTGCAAATTTAGTGTCCTTAATGCCATTTTTTTGTACCTATAACTAATGTTATATTGTTTGTGTCCAGCATGAGGGAAAAGGCATGGGATGAAGCCAATATATTTCAAAAGGAAGTAAAAAAAAGTGCAAAAATTGAAGGAACTAAAAGGCTGAGGCTCGCCAAAGTCCACTCGGCGCATGAAGGTCCAGGAAGCAAAGGAAAAATCTAAGTCAAAACGGCAAGTTGTGAGACCAAACGGTGCGTTGCCGATCCAAACTACGATCCCCGATGCATATCGCCTAAAATTCCAGAATGAAATCAGCACCGAAGTGATAAACTAAAAGGGTGAGATTGAGAAATTTGACGTGCCGCCGAGTAGAAGGGTGACACTCGACTTATGCCGCTGATTTATCCACAAATTCAAAATCATGGGAAACTTTTGGATAGTATAAATAGAAGATTTCAAATAAGAGAGGGGGCGAACAAATATGTATTGAGACAAAGAAGTACATTGCACTTTAGAATACTTAGTTTTGTTCTTGGAGATTTACCTTTAGGAGTTTTTCTTTGGAGAGATTCTAACATTGGGTATACTTTTAGTTGATTATTTTTGCTGTGTGAAGATTTGAAATTTATGCACCCGGATCGTCTCCCACACTAAGGGATAGGTATCCACCACTCCATCAGTAGATAGCCTCTTCTACTCAAGTATCATTCATGCACCCACGACCTTCAATCTATTCATCAACCTTGGAAGCTAGACCGGGGCTGGAATCGAGGCTGGAGCAGTAGGAGTAGGAGTTGATGTAGTCGGAGGCTCAGGTATAGAAGGGGACATGTTGACTCGAGCCAGGGGGTCATGCAGGGTCTTGGACCTCAACTCAGCTCGGGTCCGTTTAAGAAGTTCCCCAATAGGAGTCCCGGACTTCTCACCTTCAGAGCTTCCTGACTCTGTGGAGGTGAACTATATCGACTGCTTCTCACTCTTCGAGGAGGACTCTACCATAACTTGCTCTTGCCTTTCAATTTTTCCTGGGTTGAGCTTTGTTTTGCGTGGTCGCTCAACCTCGGAGGCAATCTCTATGCCCTTGCTTCTCTTCTTAGGAGGCTTGGTAGCGATAACTTTGCGGTGAGGCATAATTTGTAAACAAAAATAAAGATCGATCAAAATAAGGTAGAAACGAAACTTAAACAAAAATATGCAGAAATACTCGCCGAACTGATCGGCGAGTCTCCTAAGGCTATTAGGCGAGCAAAAGAGGCATCGCTGAAAATGACAGAAGTAGATCAGGAAAAAATGCATGCACAAAGGCAATAAAAAAAACAACTCGACGAGTACATAGGGCGCTCACCAAAAATTACAGAACAAACATACCACAAAGTAAGTACGAAAAGGCGATGAGCATGCAAAGGGCGAGTCACCGAGTGGAACGGCGAGCCTGACTTAGCTTGCCGAACCAACAAAAGGTAACAACTATTCTAAAAAATTTTAATTATCAACAAACAGCCCAATTCGCAACAGTTAAAGCTCAATTACCAACAAGTAGCGTATACCTAAGCCCAATTATACCTCGGGGTACTCAGACTTCCCCAAAACCGAATCGAAAATAACAAAATGATGATTTGCCCTTAAGAAAGATGTCACTTAATCTATCATTGGGTAAAATTAAGCCATTCGATGGAATTCGGGGGCTACTCAAACTTCACCTAACATCAAAACAACGACCCACAGGCAATTAAACCGAAAACCCAATCCCCAAATGAAGCAATCACACAATATCGCATACGATTACTCAAAGTACGGCATCAAATCAATGAAACGCAATCATAGCAAATATGCACACATAAAATCAAATACCCAACCATTCACAATTTGGTTTTACAATTCACGGGGTTCAAAAATTGAAAAATTATCGCGAACTAACCTCAAAGGCAAAAATATCAATGCACACACAATGAAAATGGGGTTGGGGGCACGCCTAAAGTACCTCACAACCAATCAACAAGAAGAAAGAGCAATAAAAATGCAAATGTGTGTGGATGTACAACTATAGGAGGCAAATTGCGAGAATTATGAAAATTTTAATTTGAATGGATTAAAAACTCTTCAGTTCGCGCCCCAAGAGGCGATAATAGTAACGTCGCCTTTCCAATTGGCGATGCGCACAGTGCTACCTTCTCTCACCGAAAGTTACAGGAAACTAAGCCAACATTGAAGTCTAGCACGCGAGATAGATCGGGATCGCCGATCCACTCGGCGTTGCGCCGAATGAAGCAGATGCTCGCCTAATATTCCAGTGTATCTTGCAACTCCTACCTTCAAGTTCTGATGAATTTAGGCGATCCCAGGGCAGATGGGCGATGCGCCGAATGGTGCAGCCCCTCTCCTAATTGCCAAATTTTGAAAATTCAAACTCCAACCTACACATCCAACACACGTTATTCAAAAACAATAAGATAGAGCTTGGGTTGCCTCCCAAGAAGCACCTTATTTAATGGCGTGTCATGACGTGGACATGCATTCAAGCATCATCCAAGTACACCACATCAATCATTCGCACAACGGGTCCCTCTCCGAATTAGAGCTTCAGCCTTTGCCCATTAACTTTAAAGAACATACCATTCTCACCTTGAACCTCAATAGCTCCATTTTCAAACACGCGATAAACCTTGAAAGGACCTGACCATTTTGACTTGAGCTTCCCCTGGAATAGCCGCAAACATGAATTGTAGAGCAATACATAATCGTAAACCCAAAACTCCCTACGAAGTATTTTGGAATCGTGCCATTTCTTCATTTTCTCTTTATAGAGAGCAGTACTTTCAAAAGCCTGAAGCCGAAATTCCTCCAACGCATGAAGTTGGTCTCCCTATTCTTGGAGGCAACATCCCAATTCAAATTAATGGTCTTCAAAGCCAATATGGCCTTATGCTCGAGTTCCACCGGGAGATGGCATGATTTTCCAAATACTAACTGATATGGTGACATACCAATTGGTGTTTTAAAAGCAGTGTGGTAGGCCCACAAAGCATCCTTCAATCTTCGCGACCAATCTGAACGATTTGCATTCACGGTTTTGGCTAAAATTTCTTTAATTTCCAGGTTAGATACTTCAACCTGCCCACTTGTCTGCAGATGGTAAGGGGTGGTAACCTTGTGCTTTACGCCATACTTGGTCAATAACGATGTAAACAATCGGTTGCAAAAGTGTGAACCCCCATCACTAATAATCGCCTGTGGTGTGCCAAACCTTGTAAAGATATACTGCTTAAGGAATGCAATCACAATTCTCCCTTCATTGTTGGGTAGGGCTATAGCTTCTACCCACTTTGACACATAATCAACGGCCACCAAAATGTATTTGTTCCCATAAGAACTCACAAAAGGACCCATAAAATCAATTACCCACACATCAAATAATTCAACTTCAAGGATTGGGGTAAGGGGAAGCTCATGTCGACGTGACACTCTTCCTTGCTTTTTACGTGGAACAGACTTGCAGACAAGGGAGTTAGCATCTTGGTACAGTGTTGGCCAATAATAGCCACTTTGCAATACCTTGGCGGCTGTTCGCACCCCACTATAGTGACTACCAATAGGAGAAGCGTGGCATGAACTAAGTATAGCATCAGCTTCGACTTCCGGTACACACCTCCTTATTATATTATCAGCACATTCTCGAAATAAATAGGGATCATCCCAAAAATACTTTTTTGCATCAAAGAGGAATCTCTTACGTTCATAGAATGAAAGCCCCTCAGGTATAATACCACACACGACATAATTTGTGAAGTCAGCATACCAAGGAATGGAACCATGAGAGATCGTCATGACCATCTTATCAGGGAAAACATCCTCAATATCCTTGTCACCGGACACCACAACATTCATTTCGAGTCTTGATAAATGATCCGTGACTTGGTTTTCACACCCTTTTCAATCCTTGACCTCAAAGTCAAATTCTTGTAGTAGCAACACCCACCGAATCAGCCTTGGTTTATTATCCTTCTTAGCCATTAAATAGCGGATAACTGTATGGTTTGTGTGCACCACTGCTTTAGCTCCCAATAAGTAAGCTCGGAATTTGTCGAAACCATACATTACAGCTAACAATTCTTGTTCGGTAACAGTGTAATTCCGTTGAGCCACATTTAAGGTCTTGCTACCATAGTATATAGGGTGAAACAACTTGCCTCTAAGCTGTCCCAAGACAGCACCCAAGGCAATACCACTAGCATCACACATTAATTTGAATGGACTACCCCAATCCGAGGCAACAATGACCAGAGCCGACACAAGCTTCTCCTTGAGACACTCAAAAGAAATCATACAGGCTTCATCAAACAAAAACACGCTGGCATTCTCAAGAAGTTTTCGTAGTGGATGAGCAATCTTTGAGAAATCCTTGATAAATCGCCTGTAAAAGCCTGCGTGTCCTAGGAAACTTCGGACGCCTTTAAAGGAGACAGGAGGTGGTAACTTGACAATTACCTCAACCTTTGCTTGATCTACTTGTATACCTTTCCCTGAAATTTGGTGTCCCAAAACAATCCCTTCTTTTACCATAGAATGACATTTCTCCCAATTAAGTACAAGGTTAGGTTCGACACACCTTTGTAAAACTAGTCCCAATTGTTCAAGGCATTCTTCAAATGAGTCTCCCACTACGAAAAAGTCATCCATGAAAACCTCCATAGAGCCCTCAACCATATCATCAAATATTGATAGGATACACCTTTGGAACGTTGTCAGTGCATTACATAGTCTATAAGGCATGCGTTTAAATGCAAAAGTTCCATAGGGACAAGTGAAAGTCATCTTGTCTTGGTCCTCCGGGGCTATTGAGATTTGATTGTACCCAGAATACCCATCAAGGAAACAATACCATCCACGCCCCGCCAACCTATCCATCTGGTCCATGAAGGACATAGGAAAATGATCTTTCTCGATTGCCGAATTCAGCTTCCTATAGTCCATGCATACCCGCCAACCTATGACTGGTCGTATAGGTACAAGTTCACCCTTTTCATTTTGAACCACGATCATACCCCCTTTCTTTGGGACACATTGAACTGGGCTTACCCACTTGCTGTCTGCAATGGGATAAACCACACTTGCATCTAACAACTTGATGATCTCTTTTTTAACCACTTCTTGCATTGGAGGGTTCAACCTCCTTTGGTACTCGACGCTGGGCTTACAATCAACTTCCAACTGAATTTTGTGCGTACAAATTTAGGGAGGAATTCCCACTATGTCAGCAGTTGTCCACCCAATAACTTTGATGTACCTTTTCAGCACACTCACAAGTGCATGTACCTTCTCGTCAAGTAAGTCAGCTGTAATGATCACAGGCAAGGTATTGTCATCCCCCAAGAATACATATCTAAGATGGGAAGGAAGAGCTTTTAATTCAAGCTTCGGGGGTGCTTCAATGGATGGTTTCACGGGAGTAGTATCTCTATTCTTCAAATCAATTTCAAGCTTCAAAGGATCTTTTGAGGAAGAACCTACACCCGATAGAGCAGCCACTACTTCGTCATAATCTTAGATGTGTACCCCATCATAGTTCAACATCACAGTAGCTAATGAATCACAAATACAAGCAATCTCGCTAATACTAGCTACCGCTTCATCGATAACTGACACCACATGGATGTCATTTAGTTATTTCATGGACTTAGACATATTAAAGGTGACTTCCTCCTCATTAACTCTAAATTTCAAGTCTCCGCTTTCCACATCGACAAATGCTCTCCTGGTAGCCAAGAATAACAGGGATCTCGGCATCTATCTCACAATCAAGAACAACAAAATCCGTCAGAAAAATAAACTTTTCAACCCGCACAAGAATATCAAAAGAACACCGATGGGTCGCTTGATAGAACGATTCACCATGAGAAGTCGCATTGTGGTAGACTTGGGCTCACCTAGCCCAAGTTGTTTGAAAATAGCATATGGGATTGTGAATTTGAACAAAAATCACACAACACTTTTGCAAATTTGAACACCCCAATAGTGCAAGGTATTGTGAATGCTCCCGGATCATCCTTTTTAGCAACCACATTTGACATAATAGCACTGCAACTATGGGATACTTCCACCATTTCAAAGTCCGTACTTCTCTTCTTCGTGACCAATTACTTCATAAACTTTGCATACCCCAGCATTTCTAGTAGTGCATCCACCAAAGTGAGATTAATTAAGAGAGACTTTAAAATAGAAAGAAACTTTTTGAATTTCGCATTGTCATCTCTTTTCTTCAGCCTTTGTGGAAATGGAAGGTTAACCTTGGGCAATGGTTTGGGAGAAACCAATTTAGACACATTCTCCACCTTAGATGTAGTGGTTTTATCCAAATTAACATCATTTGGAAGACCGACATTTTCATAGGGTATGTTATTGTTCACCTCTTCTTCCATATCGCCCTCATCATTCACAGGAGGTGGACTTTTACTCCAATCAGCCCCGTTGTTCTCAGCTACATCGCTACCCAAAACTTTTCCACTTAGAGTAACAATCGCCATACCTTGAGCATTCTCGTTCTTTGGATTGGCTAAGGTGTCACTAGGAAGGCCACCAATTGGTCTCTGATTCAGCTGAGTGGAGATTTGAACCATTTGAGACTCAAGATGTTTAATTGAAGTGGAGTGAGAAGTGACCGTTTGATTTAAAGAAGAAAAATAAGACTTCATCTCCTTGAGTACTTTGTCTGACCAGTCCACCTTGTGCAAAATACGAGCAAGCATATCTTCAGTTCTATAATTCTCAGGAACAGTCTTTGGTTCAGTAACTTTAGGATGATATGTAGAGGCACATATCGATTCTCGCTCACCATTCCTCCAATTGGCACCTCGATCACGTCACTCACGACTATCTCTCCAACCACTACCTTGATCTTTTTTCAAACCTTGATTCCCACTCGGCTTTTGATAGCTCGGACGAGAACCCACCATTTGATTCGACACAAATTGGACTTCTTCATTGTACATTGTTTCAAATGCAGCATCATCTGGGCTCATAGCAACTGCATTTACGGCTTTTGATCCCACACCCATGACATGCTTTGTTAACAAGTCCATCTAAGTCATCATCTTGGCCATATTCGTAGCACGTTCATGGTCTTTCTCTATTTGCTCCTTGGTCATTCCGACTACATGAGGTGATACTTGATCTTCTCCTGTATGCCAAGCCCGATTGATCTTTGTCATATAGAAGGTGACACTCCGAATTTCTCAATCTCGCCCTTTCAATTTATCACTTCGGTGCTATTTCATTCTGGAACTTTAGGCGATATGCATCGGGCATCGCCGTTTGGATCAGCGACTTGCCGTCTGGTCTCTAAGCTCACCGTTTTGACTTATATTTTTCCTTTACTTCCTGAAACTTTAGGCGAGGTCCTGTCCACTCGACGCATCGCCGAGTGGACTTTGGCGAGCCTTAACCTTTTAGTTACTTCAATTTTTGCACTGTTTTTGACTTCCTTTTGCAATATATTGGCTTCATCCTATTCCTTGTCCCTCATGCTGCACACAAACGATTTAACATTAGCTATAGATGTAAACAATGGTATTAAACTAAATTGGCACAAACGAAGCTATAAATGAGTCAAAACTACCGACTCATCAAAGACAAGTAAAAGTTTGAGTTGGAGGTGTTGATGAGTGGTAGATCTACACTCATTTGAGGCTTATTTAGTTCAATAATTAGTGTCCTCAATGTCTAAGTATATCATATTCTAATGATATTTTGATGAACTGCAGCTATGAAGGCCAAAGGACAAGGCAATGATGAATACTTGAAAGGGAGGCCAAAGTTGTTAAGATTTGAATGAAAAGCCCAAAAGTTGAAACTCACCAAAAGAGAAATGCATATTGCCAAAGTGGCTAACTCTGCCAAAGTTTACAGTGATCGATATAAATGGGTCAAGCCAAGTTGGCAGGGAGAGAAGCATTTGCTGACTCACCAAATACAAATTGGAGAGTTCAGTTTTATCGCCCAATGCGATAGACTTTGGAGTTGAAATCCGGATTGAGAAGGCAATCAAAGTGAATGTCGGCGGTAGGCTGAATTGGAAATGGTGAGTTTAGTCAGGTCCGTCGACTGAGACTTAAACACCTGAAGCCTGAAGAAATCAAGAAAGGGCGAGCTGAAGGATGAAATGGTGATTTGCCAAATGCATTAGGTGAGTCCGACTAATTTCACCAAAAGGGTCATGAAAAATTTCCAAATTTACTTTTGGGAAATATGTAAATCGAAAATAAGAGAGAAAAAATGTTATTTTGGAGAAATTCAAATTCTAGAACACAAAATGGTAGCCTTTTCTTCATCCTTCTAGTCTTTGGGGGCTTTTCCTAACCTTTAAATCAACATCGGGAGAATTAAATTCTAAGTGGATCTTCAATATTCTTGCTTATTTCATGCAATTTTATGGCTGATTTCTCTTTGGGTACACTCTCTTCTCCTTTTACTATTTGTGGATAAAACCCTAAAATAAAGGGGTGTGATTATAGGGTTGTGTTGATGAATATTAGTGGGTTAGGAATTTTACTCTATTTTATTGCTAATTAATCATGGCTTCAAGTTGTATAACACATGAGCTTAATCAATTGGTTAGGGTAGTTAACCTAACCCTTGGTTAGATCTTCAATTGATGCCCAAAAATATTTAGTAGAAGTGGTTAGATAGCTTGATACTTATGATGTGAATTTGATTAATACAAAATTTCTGAAAAGGGGAGTTTTAGATCTTATCTTATTGCAAAAATCTGCTCGAGAGAGGGATTTCGTAAAGTATTAGGTTGATTGGTAATGTGCTCAAATGAGACCGAAAGGAGATTTTGTGCTATGGTACTATGAAATCGAAAAAAGATTAGTACTATTAATGATGACCCAGCTTATTCGTGATTGTTTAGTGATTCTTGAGCAAGCACTTTAACCCCTATTACAACATGAAATCTAACCCCAACACCCCTTTATTATTTCTTAATTGTACACTCTATTTTATACAAGTTAGTAGTGATAATTGTTCTATAACTCTTTTTATTAAATTTGGTGGAATTATCCACCCTTTCCTCTAAATTACTAATAGGAATGGGTTACTTCACTAATTTCCTAATTGAATTCTTAGATTAGATCACTCTTTGTGGGATTCGATAACTACTTTTGTTGGATTTTTATTGTCAACGATCGCTTATTCTCTTATTTATTTTGGAGGATAGTTTGAGCGTATCACACACAATAGTATTTAGACTAAATGTAAGAAGAATAGGAAGTGAAAAAGTTTAAAAACATCAAAGGATGAATTTTTAAAAGAGAAAATACCCTTGGCTTTCCATTGTCAGGCACATTCAGTGGACTGTGACTAATGGTGCAGAACGAGTTTGGTTACTTAACGGACCCAATGTTATTCCCTAAATGTCACTCAGTAGATGGCCGAATAGGTACTGATACGCTCAAGTTGACAGAACCATTCCTTAAAATTCTTGGTCCAAAAGTCAAGCATTGAGAAGCCCGCCAAACCCACTAGGTGGATAGACCAATGAGCATTTTCATTGCCCACCTGATCCTTTTCAATTTGCGACTTCTTATTAACCTGCACTCAAAACACACATTATTGAAAGTAATAAAGATAACTTGGATTCCTCCCAAGAAGCTAATTATTTAATATCGTGGCACGACGTAGTTCTCACTTATTAAACATCATTCTTGGGGTTGGGGATGGTATCACTAGGCAAAGGCCTTGTTTGCGTTAAATGTAAATGAGTGGATATTTGACACATCTGAGTTTCAAACTATTTAATTGACATGGAGTGGGAAGTAAATGTTTTGGTCAAAGTGGAGAAATCATTTTTCAAGTCTCTCAACACTTTGTTGGAACCTTCAACCTTATTAAATATCCTAGTCAACATATCATCAGTGTGATTACCTTCCATTCTCGCTTGCTCTTTTGGTTTGGGACAATCATATGAGGTTGTATGTACCTATCCTTGTAAACCTCACGATCCCTCCAATTTCCTCCTCTCTCTAGTAAATCTCTCCAGCTATTATCCCCTCTTTAGTCCAACCTTGGTCTCACCTTATCTAGGATAGTTCGGATGAGAACCCCCATTTAGTTCCCCATGTATTTCACTTCTTCATTGTACAGTGCCTCAAAATTAGCATCATCCGGGAACTGCATATTGCTCATGCCAACTATGTTCACCGATTTGAATTGAACCCCCATGATATGTTTAGATAACAAGTCAAGTTGGGTCATCATCTTAGGAGTGTTCTCATCACGCTCTTAGTTCTTTTCCATCTGTTCCTTGGTCATACCTTGATAGAGAGAAGGCACTTGATCCTCCCTAGTATGCCATGCTCGGTTTAAAATTTGTCATATCATCCAGTAATTTTTTCATCACATCAAAGGATTGTTGCATTAGCCCTCCTTGATTGAGTTGGTTAGCCAACCCTTTGCTCACTGTATAAGGGCTACGATAGAAATATTACAACAACAAGTATTCTGGAACACCATGTGTCGGTCATTGCAACACTAACTTTTTGAACCATAACCAGGTTTCATGGAGGGGCTCACCATCTACATTCTTGAAATTTTGAATGCTATCTCTATGCTTCACCATCTTCGAAGGAGGGAAAAATCTTTCGAGGAACACCTCAGTTAGTTCCTCCCAAAAAGTTATGGAATCTTGTGGTAATTCGGCCAACCATTTTGTTGCTTCTCCCATTAAGGAGAAAGGGAACGACCTCAAATGTATGGACTCTTATGTAATATTCTTAAACGTGAAAGACCCATAAGCATCCACAAAGTTTTGAAGATGTTCATGGGTGTCTTCATGAGCAAGACCTCCAAATATTCCTCTTATCTAGAGCAATTGCAACATCATTCCAACTACAAGAAACAGAGCTCTCCTAGTAGTAGGAGGCAACCGAATTGCTCATGTATTCTCTACGATATTAATATGCATGCCGTCCATATCTTCAACATTATCATTTTTACCATAGCGACTAGCATCATTACTTTCATTTACACTCTTATTTCCACCTGCAAATGGGGCACAACAACAACACCAAAAGTAAAGGTATTCTACTACAAACAAACAAGTTCACAAATTAACATCACAAATTGAATTCTTAGCCATCACTCCGTGGCAGCGGCGCCATTTTTTATAACGCTTACATTACACACAAAAATAATTAAATGAGTAAGCAATCGCTAGTAATATAAATACCCAACAAAAGAGTTGGGGTCGAATCCCATAAGGAGTGATATAAATCGAAGAATTCAATTAGGAAATTAAGTTGTAAAAAATTCATTGTAGCAATTAGGACAAATGGGTGGATGATTCCAACAAATTTAACATGAGTGTTTTGAAATCAACTTTCATAATTCAACTAAAAACAGGGATTTAAACAAGTAAAAGATGATCTAGCAGTGTGGGAGTTGGTAACAATATCACATAGGGGTACAAGTGCTTGCTCCAGAATGCTAAATAATCATGGATAGTATGGGTAATCATAAATCACACAAATCTTCTTTTGATCTTAAATCATCATATCGTAGAATCTCCTTTCGGTCTAATCCATGTCAAAATAAAAATCAACCCAATACATTACAAAATCTCTCTTTCGAGCAGATTTGGCAATTAGAAATGGAACTAATATTTATCTTTCAAGAAAACTACAATAATTGAATCCAACTTACAAGTATTGAACTATTTACCAACTCCAATAAATCTCTTCCTAGCATCAATCAAAGATCTAAGCTAGGACTAAGTTTGCAACCTTAGCCAATAAATTAAACCCATTCTATATAACTCAAATCCAAGAAAAAAACAAAAAAAAATAGAGCAAGACACTAGACCCACTAATTTAGTTAACACCCAACTCCATAATCACACCCCTATAATTGAGGTTTTAGCCTAGCATTATATAAGGGAAAGAAAATATACAAAATATGTTTTCAACCATCAAAGTGTTGATAATTAGTGTTAATGTTCAACGCCCACTTTGAATTGAACCCTCAATTATCAATTATAAATTTTTTAAAACCCCAAAACTAAGAGAATTGTAAAGTTCTAATGTTAGTATTCCAAAGTCTATTCAAAAAGGATAAAAAGATAAATGATAGATAGGTAAAAAATCTACATGTCCTCTCTTCTTTTGTCCATTTATAATTTCCCCAAAAAATAGTCAAAAATTCCATGCATGATCTGATCGGCAACATTAGTCAGGCTCGCCTTCTAGATTAGTGGATCGTGGTTCTGTTCTTCAGCTCGCCCTCTCTTTGATTCAGGCTTCAGTTGCTTAAGCCTTCATTGGCGAACTAGATTGAGTTAGCCTTTAATATTTGAAGAGTAGCTGATTACCACCTTTATTGTCCCATTCAACCTTTATTTTAACTCAAAAGTATGTCACCTTCGGTGATGCAATTTTGAAGTCGCCCAACCACTTCGGTGAATGGCCATTTGCACTTCACTTCGATGACCTCCCTTGAATATTTTGAGAGTTGAACACTGTCACTTTTGGCGAGGTCCAGTTGTTTTGGGTGATTCGCCCATTTCCTTTAGGTGATCCTCAACCGGGAGTGTTTACTCTTTTCAACATTTTTTGCCTCTTTTGCGTAGATTCATCCTTGCCTTTTCCTTTATCCTTTGTAGTTGAAAAATATCAAAATATCATCAGAAAAGGACATAAATAGGCATTGAGGATGCTATTTTTTGAACTAAAAGGCCCCAAATAAGTCAAAATCTCAAACTAATAAGTGAATGCTCCATGATCTATTTTCTTTTGCACAAATGATCTGGTAGCAATGGCACTACAATATTGCAACTTGTCATCTTCATCAAAACTTATGACCCCCTTTTGTAATGACCGATGGTAGCCCCTAGATGTAACACGGCGTACAAGACCCCGAGAGGCCTCATACAAGCCCCTACCATGCATAACATACAAGATAATAGAGAAGCAAGAGTTCAAAGGAGCATTTTTTTTATATATACCAGAGCTTTAATCAAAACAACGTAAGTCTACATCTCATGTCTCAAAGCCTTTTAGTATCACAGAATACGAATAAAAGTGATAGTGACGCAGTCCAATACAATATCCAACATAAGGAAAGACATCAAAATAAAATCCAACAAGGCTATGTCCTCGAATGGATGAGGACTCACCAAGTCTTCTTGTCAACTCTAGATCAATGCTCTAGCCACGAGTAGGAGAACTGCCACATCCTACACCAAAGAAGTTGATGCAGGCAAGAGTATGCATTAGCACAATAAAGAACTAAGTATGATAGCAATGCATATTAACTTATAAAACATGCTAGAAACTGAGATATAAACACGACATGCAATTGGCCAAACTAAACATGATAAGGCATATAAGCAAATAGCATAAAGCATAAACCATGGCCAAAGCAAGCTAAATCATCTTTCTGTTACTCTTCTTCTCTTTACTTTACTTTTAGTAACCCATGAACCATTGTGCAAGCTGAAGTGTGGGAAAAGCCTCAGACTGATCTGTAGACCATGGAATCCGGTGTCTGCCCTACACCGAAAAAGGGTCGTTCTACTTGCTAAGGTAGAATCCTTAACCATAGCCTACGTGGATCCACTAGCTAAGCTGATATAGGCATGTTAAAGACCACCTATGAGGGCACATAGGCATAGGACATATGGGGACTTGTCACCCGTCCGCTTGGTTCTACGCATAATTCCAACTATATAATCATAAATATTGATATCCATGGAAAGTCTCAACTAGGGTTGCCCATCCAAGCTAAATATGACTTCACATACCATTGACTAGTCCAAGCTTACTTCATTGAGTGCTTCCTCTTTGATGGAATCCAAGCTTACGCCCCTAGAGTAGCTTCTTTAAGCTCTTGATTCAATTTTAGGTAAGCAAACCTTTTAACAAGTTATGAATCCTTTGCATGTGAGAAAACCTTTCAGAAGCTTAGGTTGAGCATTATATGAGAAAACCCTTTCAAGACTCAACATCAACATATCATAGCTTTCATATAAAACATGCTTGATTCTATAAACCCCTTTCTTGATGATGCTATCATGCTTTTCTTCATAGCTAATGGTTTCGTATTGCCTTTATTTTAAGCCATGCAACTTCATGCAAGCTAGCTCTTAAAAGTCATAATCAAGGCAATTTAGTCATACTTGAAGTAACCCATATAAAAGAGGAAAATCATGCTTTTTACTTGAACATGTTATATTCATGCAATTAACCCTAATTCATACTCAATTCATGCTCAATTTCATAGATGATCCATCAATTTCATCAATTCATATCTCAACCCAACAATCAAGGCATAGATTATCAAATTGGGGAGAATTTACTTGGGATCATGGGGGTTCATGCAATACTTACAATAATCATGTAAATCACGCTAGATCGTGCACTAAATTACTTTACCCACGCTAGATCGTGCACTACAAATCATTAAATCAATAAATGAACTCATACTAGAAGAACCCATAACAATTGATCAAACCCTAGCTTACATGAAGGGAATTTAATTTTGAAAGTCATGAAGAAAAGGGAGGGCTCAATGGAGGAAGCAAATCCATTTGTCAATACCATCATACCATAGGAAAGCCCACTAGAAATTGGGAGAAATTGGGTGATCTCCAATGGAGGACTTAGCTTCTTATTCTTCCTTGAGCTAGAGAGGATTTCTTTTAGAGAGAAAACTATTTGAGAGGTGAATTTAGGGAATGAGTTAGAATGAATTGATTTAGGTATATAGAACTATATATAGGACCATCATTAAGGGTAAAACCAACTTAGTTAATTAGGGAATTAACCAGGGAAAAGACCACAAAGCTCTTAATTAAAAACTGTCGGGGCCCATCTAGGGTCAGGACCTACGGTCCTTACATCCGTTGACGAACCGTCTTGTTGAGCCATCAAAAGATTCAGAGAGTTGGTATCTAGGGACGCTGCAATGACGGCTTCAATCTACGGTTGGTAGGTCCATCTACGGACCGTACACCTCAACTGTGGATCACAATCTAAGGTTCAAGAATTTAACCAAGTCTGGGGGACATCTACGGTTACTTTCTACAGACCGTCAACTGACTTACGATCCGTCCTGCTACTCCGTAGATCACACTTCAGAGACTGAGAATTACTGAAATTGAAAGAGCCATTGACGGCTCCTCACGTACGGCCCGTCAAACTGACTACGGCGCGTAAGTGGTCTCCATAGGTAGTGCCTGTGGGTAAATTTTGCATCTTTCATTCCTTGGAAAGCTGGGGTATTATAATATCTCCCCCTTGGGGACATTCTTCCTCGAATGAGAACCTGGACATCATGAGAAGGGTGATAGACTCAGACTAACAACCCAACCTAACATGTAAGCACATAAATTCACATATCCGAGGAGGAAACATCAACTCCAAGCCAAAGCATGCTCAACACTAAATTCATGAAGACTTTATGCAACTCATACTCAATGCACATATATCATATTAGACTTTTCATGAACATGCACAAAATCAAGGACTGATGGAAATCAACTATGACACATGAGACCGAAAGAATGAACCATGAGGAGCTAGGTACCTCAAGCTAGAGGAGAATTGGAAGGAAAGAGATGAGAATAGCGGGACATCATATCGGCCTCGGCCTCCCAAGTAGCACCCTCAACTAATTGATTCCTCCATAGAACTTTCAAGGAAGCAACTTCTTTATTTCTCAACTTCCGGACTTGTCGGTTTAAAATCTCAACCGGAACCTCTTCATGGGAAAGATTATCCTTTATGCCAAAAGTCTCTATTGGCACTATAGAGGTCGGATCACCAACACACTTTTTCAACAATGAGACATTGAAAACCGGATGCACTGAGGCCAACTCATTAGGCAAATCAAGCTCATAGGCAACCTTACCAACACGTATCAAGATCTGATATGGGAATACAAAGTGGGGACTAAGCTTCCCTTTCTTCCCAAATCTCATTACACCCTTCATAGGTGAAATTTTCAAGTAAACCCAATCAACAACATCAAATTCTAATTCTCATCTTCGAACATCGGCATAAGACTTTTGTCGACTTTGAGCCGTTTTCAGCCTTTCTCTAATAAGCCAAACTTTCTCCATAGCCTCATGTACTAATTCGGAGCCTATCAAAGCAACTTCTCCAATTTCAAACCATCCTAAGGGAGATCTACACCTCCTACCATAGAGAGCTTCAAATGGAGCCATACAAATACTAGAATGGTAACTATTATTTTAAGAAAACTCGATCAAAGGTAAATGGTCATCCCAAGTACCCTTAACTCAATAACACAAGCTCTCAACATATCTTCTAAAGTCTGAATAGTACGCTCCGCTTGCCCAATTGTTTGGGGATGAAAGGCCGTGCTAAGCTTAACACGAGTTCCAAGACCTCTTTGGAATGACTTCCATAATTGAGAAGTAAACTGAGCACCTCGATCGGAGACAATGGATAAAGGCACTCCATGTAGCATAACCATCTCCCTCATGTACAACTTAGCATAATCCTCCGCCGAATAAGAAGTCTTTACGGGAATGAAATGGGCTGACTTGGCCATTCTATCAACAACAACCCACATCGAATCATAGTGTCGCCTTGTGCGAGGCAAACCCACTACGAAATCCATATTCACATCTGTCCACTTCCAAGAAGGAATCTCTATGTCTTGGGTCAAACCTCCCGGTCTCTGATGCTCAACTTTCTCTTTTTGGCAATTGGGACACTTAGCCAAAAATTCTGCAATGTCTCTCTTCATGCCATTACACCAATAGATTTCACACAAATCATGGTACATCTTGGTAGCTCCCGGATGGATAGAATATCTAGAACTATGAGTTTCAAACAAAATTTGCCCTCTAAAATCATCAACGTCAGGAACACATAAGTGACCTTGGTAACGAAGTACACCATCTCTCCCTTGGGAGAAAACCTCTATGGACTTCTTGAGAACCGCTTTTTTCAATTCCTCAAAATTGGGATCAAGGTCTAGCTTAGCCTGTACATCATGCACAAAAGAGGATTTGGAACCATTGTGAACGGTAACTCCACCCTTACACCCAATCGGGCTAAACTATGAACATCACGAACCAACTCTTTTTTTCAATCCTCAATATGCGCAACGCTTCCCATAGACAATCTACTAAGAGCATCTGCCACCACATTAGCCTAGCTGGGGTGATAGTGAACACTCATATCATAATCTTTTAGCAATTAAAGCCATCTTCTTTGGCAGAGATTCAAGTCTTTCCGCTTAAACACATACTGGAGACTCTTATGATTGGTGAAGACATCTACATGTACTCCATACAAGTAATGTCACTATATTTTCAAAGCAAACACCACCGCTGCCAAACTCTAAGTCATGAGTGGGATAGTTCTTCTCATTTACCTTTAGTTGCCTTAAAGCATAGGCAATCACCTTTTCATTTTGTATAAGAACAAACCCTAGCCCAATCCTTGAGGCATCACAATACACTACAAAACCATCGGTTCCTTCTGGTAGAGTCAATATCGGGTCTGAAGTAAGCCTGTCTTTCAATTCTTGAAAACTCATTTCACAAGCCTCAGACCACATAAACTTAGATTTCTTTTGAGTCAAAGCCATCAACGGAGAAGCAATTGAAGAAAACCCCTCAGCAAACCTCCTATAATAACCGGTTAAACCCAAGAAACTACGAACGTCCGAAGGTGATAAAGGTCTAGGCCAATCCTTGACCACTTCGGTCTTCTTAGGATCTACCTCAATACCCTTACCGGAAACAATGTGACCAAGAAAAGCCACGGATCTCAACCAAAATTCACATTTGCTAAACTTCGCAAAGAGTTGTTGATCCTTGAGGACTTGTAACACAACCCTCTAATGACTACCATGCACATCCTCATTCCTTCAGTAGATCAAGATATCATCAATAAACACAATCACGAACATGTCAAGGTATTGCTTAAACACCCTATTCATCAAGTTCATGAATGCGTCCGGAGCATTTGTCAATCAAAATGACATAACCAAGAACTCATAGTGACCATACCTTGTCCGGAAAGCCGTTTTCGGAATATCATCTTCCTTCACCCTCAATTGGTGCTAACCCGAACGAAGGTCGATCTTAGAAAAGTAACTATCCCCTTGAAGTTGGTCAAACAAATCATCTATCCTTGGAAAAGGATACCTATTCTTGATTGTAGCCTTATTTAATTGGTGATAGTCGATGCACACACGGAGTGAACCATCTTTACCCTTATCCAACAAGTCTTTTAGTTGCTCTTTCAACTCTTTATATTCCACCGGAGCCATTCTATAAGGAGGAATAGAGATAGGTTGCGTACCTGGGAAAAGGTCAATACCAAAGTTTATTTCCCTTTCGGGAGGAATACCGGGCAAGTCATCGGGAAACACTTCCGGAAACTCACTAGCAATGGGGACCGACTGAAGAGTAAGGGTTTCAGAATCAACATTCCTTACCCTAACTAGATGGTAAAAGCAACCCTTAGAGATCATCTTTCTAGCCTTTAGATAAGAAACGAATTGACCTCGAAACATAGAATTTCCCTCTTCCACTCTAGGATAGGCTCATTAGGGAACTGAAACTTGACCACTCTGGTCCTACAATCAATGGAGGCATAACAAGCATGCAACCAATCCATCCCAAGAATGACATCAAAATTTAGCATATCTAGCTCTATGAGATCGATAAGAGTAGCTTTATGGGATAAAGAAATGGGGAAACCTCTATAAACCCTCTTAGCTAAAATAGACTCTCCTATCGCAGTAGAAACAAGGATAGGATCTAGCAACATATCTGGTACAATATCAAACCGCATGGCCACATATGGCGTCATAAAGGACAATGTAGCACCGGGATCAAACAAGGCATAGACATCAAAATGGAAAACTTTCAACGTACCGGTGACCACATTGGGTGAGCTCTCTTGCTCATGACGAGCCTGAAGTGCATAAAATTTGTTTTTCTTAGGAGCACCTGAACTCGAACTACTTGGGGCAGCTTGCTTACCCTCTCTTCCTTTAGCGAAGAGAGATGGGCAATCTCTCATCTTGTGACCAGCCTTACCACAAGTATAGCAACTAGCCGAACCAGCTAGGCATTTGCCTTCATGCCTCCTCCCACATCTACTACAACTAGGCAAAGAAGATCCACCACCGTTCCCTCCTTGAGGCTTAGGGTTTTGCACCCTATCATTGTTGGATCTCGGAGGAGCCTTGGAAGAACCTTGATTAGAGAACCTTTTTCGAAATCTAGGACGACCTTGTCCATCGGACCTTGCATGAGAAAAGTTGTCATCTCTTGTTCTAGCCCGCTTACTCTCTCTAGATCTCCCAGTAAGATTTCTTCTTCAATTTGTTTGGCATAAACCATGAGGAGAGAAACATCCATGTCATGCACAAGCATGGCGGTGCAGCACTCTTTCACCAACATATTGGACACTCCTGACACAAATTTGGTCATTCTTGCCCTTGAGTAGGCAACTATGGACGGAGTATATCTAACCAATTGTGTGAACTTCAATGCATAATCTTTCACACTCATACTCCCTTGACGAAGATTAATAAACTCTAGCATCTTGGCCTCTCTCTTCTCAAGAGATAAGAACCGATCAAGGAAAGCACTCTTAAACCTCTCCTATTCTATGGGACCTTCATCATTAGCCCTTTCACTCTTCCATTGATTGTACCAAGTTTGGGCAGCACCTCTAAGTAGATAAGTGGCCAACTCCGCCTTCTTCTCTGGTGTCACACCCATTATAATCAACACTTTATAAACTTCATCAATAAACACTTGAGGATCCTCTTCCAACTTAGAGCCATGAAATCCTAGAGGATTCATGCTTGTAAAGTCCCTCACTCTTGATGCCGCCATACCCACATTTGGGTTCACGGGAGCCACCACCTCTCTATTGGCTTGAACCGTCACGGCTTGAGCAAACACTTGGAAAGCAGCCCTAAACTCCGCATTAGTAACTTGTTCTGCTAAAGGGTCCCTCAGAACTTGAGGAGCTTGAGGAGGAGCTTCTTGTTCCACATTCTCTCCCATGTTTCTTCTAGCATAAGCTTTTCGGGTCGCCATATCCTGAAACGCATCGGATAGGGATTAGGAGAGAGACTTATAAGGTTAAACTCTATGGAATGACTTAGGAATAACAAGAGAAGTGAAGTTTCCTAAACATTTTGTAGCCTCTCATTCATAAGTGTGGCGCGCTTCACACCAACGAACAAGACTCTACTCGATAGGGTTTATGAGACATCCTAGGATCTTTATAAAACCTTGTGCTCTGAATACCAAGTTTGTCACGACCCAGGGTAGCCCCTAGATGTAACATGGCGTACAAGATTTCTAGAGGCCTCATACAAGCCCTTAGCATGCATAACATACAAGATAATAGAGAAGCAAGAGTTCAAAGGAGCATTTTTTTTATATATCAATGCTTTAATCAAAATAGTGGAAGTCTACATCTCATATCTCAAAGCCTTTTAGTATCACACAATACGAATAAAAGTGATAGGGACGCAACCCAATACAATATCCAACATAAGGAAAGACGTCAAAGTAAAATCCAACAAGGCTATGTCCTCGGACGGATGAGGACTCATCAAGTCTTCTTGTCAACTCTAAGTCTATGCTCTAGCCACGAGTAGGAGAACTGCCACGTCCTACACCGAATAAGTTCATACAGGGAAGAGTATGAGTTAGCACAATAAAGTACTAAATATGATAGCAATGCATACCAACTTATAAAACATGCTAGAAACTGAGATATAAACACGACATGCAATATGCCAAGGTAAACATGAAAAGGCATATAAGAAAATAGCATAAAGCATAAACCATGGCCACAGCAAGCTAAATCATCTTTCTGTTACTCTTCTTTTCTTTACTTTACTTTTAGTAACCCATGCACCATTGTGCAAGCTGAAGTGTGGGAAAAGCCTCAAACTGATCTGTAGACCATGGAAGAACTCAAAATGGAATCTGGTGTCAGCCCTACACCGAAAAAAGTCCATTTCACTTGCCAAGGTAGAATCCTGAACAATAGCCTGTGTGGATCCACTAGCTAAGCTGATATGGGCATGTTAAAGACCACCTATGGGGGCACATAGGTATAGGACATATAGGGACTTGTCACCCATCCACTCGGTTCTACGCATCATTCCCACTATACAATCATAAATATTGATATCCATGGAAAGGTACAACTGGGGTTGCCCATCCAAGCTAAATATGACTTCACATACCATGGACTAGTCCAAGCTTATTTCATTGAGTGCTTCCTCTTTCATGGACTTGTCCAAGCTTACACCCCTAGAGTAGCTTCTTTAAGCTCTTGATTCAATTTTAGTTAAGCAAACCTTTTAACAAGTTATGAATCCTTTACATGTGAGTAAACCTTTCACAAGCTTAGGTTGAGCAATATATGAGAAAACCATTACAAGACTCAACATCAACACATCATAGATTTCATATAAAACATGCTTGATTCTATAAACCTTTTTTTCATGATGCTATCATGCTTTTCTTCATAGCTAATGGGTTTGTATTGCCTTTATATTAAACCATGCAACTCAATGCAAGCTAGCTCTTAAAAGTCATAATCAAGGAAATTTAGTCATACTTGAAGTAACCCACATAAAAGAGGAAAATCATGCTTTTTACTTGAACATGCTATATTCATGCAATTAACCCCAATGCATACTCAATCCATGCTTAATTTCATAGATGATCCATCAATTCATATCTCAACCCAACAATCAAGGCATAGATTATCAAAATGGGGAGAATTTACTTGGGATCACAGGGGTTCGTGCAATACTTACAATAATCATGTAATTCACGCTAGATCGTGCACTAAATTACTTTACCCATGCTAGATTGTGCACTAAAAAAGCATTAAATCAATAAATGGACTCATAATAGAAGAACCTATAACAATTGATCAAACCCTAGCTTACTTGAAGGGAATCACCGTCGGATACATACTCAAGTCAACAGGTGCATAGGACTAAGGCAATACTACCTTAACCTATTCTAAGTCCAAAATCACAATATTCATTCCAGCACAGATTCCAAAGAGCCGGACCCACTCATGCATCAACAGATAACCACCCAACAGATAGTCCCCAACACAAATACCAAAAACCCAAGTCAACAACCCATTCTACAGCATGATACTAACCCATAACAGCCCAACATTCAACTATAAAATGGGAAATCAGATAAGCAGGGAAACAATACTAGCTAGCCACCCCAGATTCACAAATATCAACCAACATTTACACAATCAAGCTCAATCTAGAAGGAAGGGAAGCCGTAACATACCAAAAAGTCGATCACAAGCACTCCAAGTCACTCAACGGAAAATTTCCCTTTCCGAACAGCCTCCGACTGCTGCCACGCTATCAAAAATAGAATCACAGTGTCAATACGGTCGTTTAGACACTAAAATTGATAAATTCAAAGACAGACAAATTTTGGTGTCAAATCGGGCAAAGTGGAACCCGCTCTGGATTTTCCAGAATTGACTCCGTGAATAGGTCCCAAAACCTTCCCCAAACACGAATCCCAAAATGGATCGCCCATTAGGGGTCGGATCTGCTCCTAACAGCCCACAAAATTAAATCACAAAACTAAACAAAGTAGGCCAACAAAGAACTTACCCTCAATCTTATGGAAAACGATGAACACCCAACGAACCCCAACCTAAAACACACGAAGCCAACGAGAATCCAAGTGCTTGGGACTTTGAATCGCCAAAAACCGACCGCCGAGGATATTTCTATGAAGGTTTGAAGCTCTCCAAAATGGAAGCTTTGACCTCATTGTGGGTTCTTCAATTATGATTTCAATTATCAATTTTATGAATTGTAGTGCATGATCTAGCGTGATAAAGTAACTTAGTGCATGAATTAGCGTAAATTAAATTATTTGATGTAAAGATTGCATGAACCCCCATGATCCCAAGCTAATTCTCCCCAATTTGATAATCTATGTTTTGATTGTTGGGTTGAGCTATGAATTGATGAAGTTTATGACATCTTTATGAAACTAAGCATGCATTATGAATGAATTGAGGATAATACCATGAATCTAGCATGATGAAGTCAAGAGCACTATTTTCCTCTATTATGTGAGTTCCTTCAATGTATGGGTAAATTGTCTTAATTATGCCTTTCTAAGCATGAGCTTGCATTGATTTGCATGATATTAGTTGAACTTGCATGAACCCATATGAACTCTATGATCTATGAACTATGAGCATGAGGAGCTAAGTAAGGATAAGGCTAATGAACTTATGCATGTCTCATATGAATTTGATAATAAGTTAAGGGTGCTTTGAGAGTAAAGTACCAAAGTTATGATTCGATGATGTTATGGTAGAGTGGTTAAAGCTTTTCTCATGTAATTCTCCCAACATGACTAATAAAAGTACAAGAGGTGATTACCCATGTTCTTAAGGAGCTATTCTAATGAATGAAGGGACAAGAGGCAATTACCCATGTTCCCTAATGTAGACAAAGTGGCGATTACCCAAGTCTACCATTAATGAGCTTATGACTAACGTACACAAGAGGCGACTACCCATGTCTACCAAAGATAAAATGAACTATGATTAATCCGTGGAAAGTATGCTTCGTACCGAGTGGACAAGTGGTGATTACCCATGTCCCATAACCTATGTGCCACCATAGGGTGAGGGTCTATGATAGACACTAGCTAGTGGATCCACATAAGCTAAGAAGTTCATGGTCTTACCTTGGCAAGAAGGATACCTCTTTTCGGTGTAGGGTAGACACTGGATTCCATGTTGATAGCTCACATGGTCTTATATGTCGGTTAAGGCTATTCCTCACAAGTTAATGAACAAGTGTTTTCATGATGAAGTAACGAAAAGATGATTTAGCTTGCTTTGGCCTTGATATATGCTTTTGGTTTCATATTTCTCATGTTTATCATGTTTTTAGCTTTGCCATTGCATGTCATGATTATGTCTCTCTCTCTAGCATGATTTATGTGTTTATTTGCATTGCTATCATACTTAGTACTTTATTGTGCTAACGTATACTCTTGCCTGAATCAACTTCTTTAGTGTAGGACATGGTAGTTCTCCTACTCATGGCTAGAGCATTGATCTAGAGTTGAGAGAAGACTTGAGTCCTCATCTATCCGAGGACATAGCCTTGTTGGATTTTACCTTGACGTCTTCCCTTATGTTTGATATTGTATTGGGCTGCATCCCTATTACTTTAATTCGTATTCTATGGTGTTAGAAGGATTTGAGACATGAGTTGTAGACTTCCATTGTGTTGAGTAAAGCTTTGATATAAAAATCTTCTTTTGAACTCTGATTTCTCTATTATCTTGTATGTTATGTATGCTAAGGGCTTGTATGAGTCCTCTTGGGGACTTGTACGCCGTGTTACATCTAGGGGCTACCCTGGGTCGTGATAGACTTGGTATTCAGAGCGCAAGGTTTTAGAAAGATCCTAGGATGTCTCATTAGCCGCGTCAAGTAGAGTCTTGTTCATGGATGTGAAGCGCGCCACACTTATGAATGAGAGGCTATAAGACATTTAAGAAATTCCACTTGTTTCATTATTCCTAAGTCGTGCCATAGAGTTTAACTCTATAAGTCTCTCTCCTAATCCCTATCCTATGCGTTTCAGGATATGGCAACCCGAAGAGCTTTTGCTAGAAGAAACATGGGAGAGAATGTGGAACAAGAAGCTCCTCAAGTTCCGGTCGACCCTTTGGCTGAACAAGTTACTAATGCGGAGTTTAGGGGTGCTTTCCAAGTGTTGGCTCCCGTGAACACAATTGTCGCGATATGCTCCTTCCATAGTTGCCGATCCTAGGGCAAGAATGAGCAAGTTTGTTTCGCCAGTGTCCAAAATGTTGGTTAAAGAATGCCGCACCCCTATGCTTGGTAATGACATGGATATTTCTCGTCTCATGGTGTATGCTCAACAAATAGAGGAGGAAAAGCTCAAGGAAAGGTCTAGAGAGACTAAAAGGGCTAGGACCGGTGATGGTAACTTCCCACACTCAAGGTTTGATGGACATGGTCATCCTAGATTTCGCAAAGGTTCTCTAACCAAGGCTCATCCAATGCTCCTCCTAAGTTCAACAAAGATAGGGTGTCTAACCCTAAGTCTCAATGAGGAAATGGTGGTGGTTCTTCATTGTCTACATGTCCTAAGTGTGGGAGAAAGCATGAGGGAAAATGTCTAGACGGTTCTAATACATGCTTTGGTTGTGGCAAGATGGATCACCAGATAAGGGATTGCCCCTTAGCGGCTAAGAATGATGAGGATAACCGTCGATGTGCTCAATCCAAAAATCCGACAAATTCTAGAGGGAATCAGAAGCAAAACTTATTTTATACCCTTCAAGGTCGTCACGAACAAGAGAGCTCTCCTGTTGTGGTCACCGGTATGTTGAAAGTTTTCCACTTCGATGTTTATGTTTTGCTTGATCCGGATGCTACCTTGTCTTTTGTGACGCCATATGTGGCTATGAGGTTTGATGTTGTTCTGGATGTGTTGCTAGATCCTTTTTGTGTCTCTACTCTGATTGGAAAATCTCTCATGGCTAAGAGAGTTTATAGAGATAGTCCCATCTCCTTATCCCATAGAGTCACTCATGTTGATCTTGTAGAGCTTGATATGCTAGATTTTGATGTTATTCTTGGGATGGATTGGTTGCATGCTTATTATGCCTCGATTGATTTTAGGACCCGAATAGTCAAATTTCAAATCCCAAATGAGCCTATCCTAGAGTAGAAGGGGGAAAATTTGATGTTTAGAGGTCAATTTGTTTCTCACCTAAAAGCTAGAAAGATGATCTCTAAGGGTTGCAATTACCATCTTGTTAGGGTGAGGGATGTAGATTCTGAAACCCCTACTCTTGAGTCGGTCCCCATTGTTAATGAGTTTCCGGAAGTGTTTCCCGATGACTTGCTCGGTATTCCTCCTGAAAGGGAAATAGACTTCGGTATTTACCTTCTCCCAGATATGCAACCTATTTCTATTCCTCCTTATAGAATGGCTCTGGTGAAACTTAAGGAACTAAAAAAGCAATTGAAAGACTTATTGGATAAGGGTTTCATCTGACCCAGTGTTTCCCCATGGGGTGCTCCGGTCTTGTTTGTGAGGAAGAAAGATGGTTCACTCCGTATGTGCATTGACTATCGCCAATTGAACACGGTTACCATTAAGAATAAGTATCCTCTACCAAGGATAGATGACTTGTTTGATCAACTTCAAGGGGCTAGTTATTTCTCTAAGATCGACCTTCATTTGGGTTATCACCAATTGAGGGTGAAAGAAGATGATATTCTGAAAATGGCTTTCCGAACAAGGTATGGTCACTACGAGTTCTTGGTTATGTCGTTTGGGTTGACAAATGCTCCGGTCGCATTCATGGACTTGATGAATAGGGTGTTTACACAATACCTTGACTTGTTCGTGATTGTGTTTATTGATGATACCCTGATCTACTCAAGGAATGAGAATAAACATGCTAGTCATTTGAGGATTGTATTGCAAGTCCTCAAGGATCAACATCTCTTGGCAAAGCTTAGCAAGTGTGAATTTTGGTTGAGATCTGTGGCTTTTCTTGGTCACATTGTTTCCGGTGAGGGTATTGAGGAAGATCCTAAGAAGACCGAAGTGGTCAAGAATAGGCCTAGACCTTTATCACCTTCAGACATTCGTAGTTACTTAAGTTTAGCCGATTATTATAGGAGGTTTGTTGAGGGGTTTTCTTCAATTGCTTCTCCGTTGACACCTTTGACTCAAAAGAAAGCTATGTTTGTGTGGTCTGAGGCTTGTGAAAGAAGTTTTCAAGAGTTAAAAGATGAACTTACTTCGGCCCCGATATTGACTCCATCGGAAGGAACCGATGGTTTTGTAGTGTATTGTGATGGCTCAAGGATTGGGCTAGGGTGTGTTCTTATGCAAAACCATAAGGTGATTGCCTATGTTTCGAGGCAACTAAAGGTGCATGAGAAGAACTATCCCACTCATGATTTAGAGTTGGCAGCGGTGGTGTTTGCTTTGAAAATATGGCGACATTACTTGTATAGAATACATGTAAATGTCTTCACCGATCATAAGAGTCTCAAATATGTGTTTAAGAAGAAAGATTTGAATCTCCGCCAAAGAAGATGGCTTGAATTGTTGAAAGATTATGATATGAGTGTTCTCTATCACCCCGGTAAGGCTAATGTGGTGACAAATGATCTTAGTAGATTGCCTATGGGCAGTGTTGCACATATTGAGGATTGCAAGAAAGAAATGGTTTGTGATGTGCATAGTCTAGCCCGATTGGGTGTTCGGTTGATTGATTCCGCTAAGGGTGGTGTTACGGTTCACAATGGTTCTGATTCCTCTTTTGTGCATGATGTGAAAGCTAAACAAGATCTTGATCCTAACTTGGTTGAACTAAAGGAAGCGGTTCTCAAGAAGTCCATAGAGGTTTTCTCCCAAGAGGGAGATGGTGTACTTCGTTACCAAGGTCGCTTATGTGTTCCTGACGTTGATGATTTGAGAAGGCAAATTTTGTCGGAAGCTCATAGTTCTAGATATTCTATCCACCCGGGAGCTACCAAGAGGTACCGTGATTTGTGGGAAATCTATTGGTGGAATGGTATGAAGAAAGACATTGCGAAATTTGTGGTTAAGTGTTCTAATTGCCAACAAGTGAAGGTTGAGCATCAGAGAGCGGGAGGTTTGACCCAAGACAAAGAGATTCCTACCTGGAAGTGGGAAGATGTGAATATGGATTTCGTAGTAGGTTTTCCTCGCACAAGACGACAGTATGATTCGATTTGGGTGGTGGTTGATAGAATGACCAAGTCAGCCAATTTCATTCCCATCAAGACTTCTTATTCGGCAAAGGATTATGCTAAGTTGTACTCTAGGGAGATGGTTAGGTGGCATGTAGGGCTTTTATCCATTATCTCCGATCGTGGTGCACAATTTACTTCTCAATTTCTGAAGTCGTTTCAAAAAGGTCTTGGTACTCGTGTTAAGCTTATTATGACCTTTCATCCCCAAATTGATGGGCAAGCAGAGCGTACTATTAAGACCTTGGAAGATATTTTGAGAGCTTGTGTAATTGATTTCAATGATACTTCTGACGATCACTTGCCTTTGATTGAGTTTGTTTATAATAATAGCTACCATTCTAGCATTGGTATGGCTCCATTTGAGGCTCTCTATGGTAGGAGATGTAGATCTTCTATAGGTTGGTTTGAAGTTGGTGAAGTTGCATTAATAGGCCCGGAGTTGGTGCATGAGGCTATGGAGAAAGTTCGACTTATTAGGTTTCGGTTGAAAATATCACCCATGAAGGGTGTAATGAGATTTTGGAAGAAAGGGAAGATTAGTCCCCATTATGTAGGCCCCTATCAAATTTTGAGACGTGTTGGTAAGGTTGCTTATGAGCTTTACTTGCCCAATGATTTGGTATCGGTGCATCCGGTTTTCCATGTCTCATTGTTGAAGAAGTGTGTTCGTGATCCAACCTCTATTGTGCCATTAGAGAATCTTGGCATAAAGGATAGTCTTACTTATGAAGAAGTTTAGGTTGATATTTTAGACCGGCAAGTCCGGAAGTTCAGAAATAAAGAAGTTGCTTCCGTGAAAGTTCTATGGAGGAATCAATTGGTTGAGGGTGCTACTTGGGAGGCCGAAGCCTATATGATGTCCCGATATCCTCATCTCTTTCCTTCCGATCCTATTCTAGCTTGAGATATCTAGTTCCTCATGATTCATTCTTTGGTCTCATATGTCATAGTTGATTTTCATGATTCCTTAATTATGCATGTTAATGAAGAGTCTTATATAATTATGTGCATTTGAGTATGATTTGCATAAAGTCTTCATGATATTATGTGTTGATCATGCTTTAGCTTGGAGTTGATGTTTCCTCCTCGGATATGTGCACTTATGTGATTGCATGTTAGGTTGGGTTGTTAGTCTGAGTCTTTCACCCTTCTCATGATGTCCAGGTTTTCATTCGAGGACGAATGTTCCAAAGGGGGAGATATTGTAATACCCCAAGCTTCCAAAGGATTTTAATTGCAGAACTCACCTGAAAATAGTGACCTATGGAGGCCACCTACGAGCCGTTAATGGATTGACTGGCCGTAGTGGGGACCGTCAATGGCACTGTGAACTTTCAGGATTTCCAAGTTTCTGAACTTTGACCTACAGAGTAGAAGGATGGTTCGTACTTCAGTTGACGGGTCGTAGATGGGTCCCATAGATGCCTTTCAGACTTAGCAAAATTTTCAGCCAAAACTTAACTTTCTGAATCAATTGACGGAAGAGCAGGATGGTCCATCAATTGATGTACGGATCGAAGATCCTGTCCGTCGATTGTCCCTGACAGTTTTTAAATAAGGGTTTTTTGGTCTTTTCCCTAATTGTTTACCTATAAGATAAGTCGGTTATGCCCTAAATCTAAGACCTATAAATACTTTCTAAGCCTAATTCCTCTCTTTATTTTTCATTCCCAAATATTTCTCTCTCTAAAAGAAATTCCTTGAAGCTTCATGGAAGAAGAAGTAGCTAGGATCCTCCATTGAAGACCTTCAATCTTCACCAAATTCTTCTAGGTTTCTTTGAGGTATGATAGTGTTCACCATTAGGAGTCCTTTCCTCCAATGGTCCTTTCTCTTCTTTATGATTTTCAAAGGTTTACTCTAACCCAATTGAATTAGGGTTTTGATCAATCATTGTGGGTTCTTCAATTATGATTTCAATTATCAATTTTATGAATTGTAGTGCACGATCTAGCGTGATAAAGTAACTTAGTGCATGAATTAGCGTGAATTACATGATTTGATGTAAAGATTGCATGAGCCCATGATCCCAAGTAAATTCTCTGATTGTTGGGTTGAGCTATGAATTAATGAAGTTTATGACATCTTTATGAAACTAAGCATGAATTATGAATGAATTGAGGATAATCCTATGAATCTAGCATGATGAAGTCAAGACTATGATTTTCCTCTATTATGTGAGTTCCTTCAATGTATGGGTAAATTGTCTTAATTATGCCTTTCTAAGCATGAGCTTGCATTGATTTGCATGATATTAGTTGAACTTGCATCAACCCATATGAACTCTATGATCTATGAAATATGAGCATGAGGAGCTAAGTAAGGATAAGGCTAATGAACTTATGCATGTCTCACATGAAGTTGATAATGAGTTAAGGGTGCTTTGAGAGTAAAGTACCAAAGTTATGATTCAATGATGTTATGGTAGAGTGGTTAAAGCTTTTCTCATGTAATTCTCCCAACATGACTAATAAAAGTACAAGAGGTGATTACCCATGTTCTTAAGGAGCTATTCTAATGAATGAAGGGACAAGAGGCAATTACCCATGTTCCCTAATGTAGACAAAGCGGCGATTACCCAAGTCTACAAATAATTAGCGTATGACTAATTTAGACAAGAGGCGACTACCCATGTCTATCTAAGATAAAATGAACTATGATTAATCCGTGGGAAGTATGCTTAATACCAAGTGGATAAATGGCGATTTCCCATGTCCCATAACATATGTGCCACCATAGGGTGAGGGTCTTTGATAAACACTAGCTAGTGGATCCACATAAGCTAAGAAGTTCATGGTGTTACCTTGCAAGTAGGACACCTCTTTTAGGTGTGGGGTAGACACCGAATTCCATGTTGATAGCTCACATGGTCTTATATATCGGTTAAGGCTATTCCCCATAGGTTAATGAACAAGTGTTCTCGTGATGAAGTAAAGAAAAGATGATTTAGTTTGCTTTTGCATTGATATATGCTTTAGGTTTTATATTTCTTGTGTTTATCATGTTTTTAGCTTGGCCATTGCATGTCACGATTATGTCTCTCTCTCTAGCATATTTATGTGTTTATGTGCATTGCTATCATACTTAGTACTTTATTGTGCTAACGCATACTCTTGCCTGCATTAACTTCTTTGGTGTAGGATGTGGCAGTTCTCCTACTCGTGGCTAGAGAATTGATCTAGAGTTGAGGTAAGACTTGGTGAGTTCTCATCCATCTGAGGACATATCCTTGTTGGATTTTACCTTGATGTATTTCCTTATGTTAGATATTGTATTGGGTTGCGTCCCTATCACATATATTTGTATTCTATGATGTTAGAGAAAGCTTTGAGACATGAGGTGTAGACTTCCGCTATGTTGAGTAAAGCTTTGATATAAAAATCTTCTTTTGAACTCTTATTTATCTATTATCTTGTATGTTATGTATGCTAAAGGCTTGTATGAGGCCTCTCGGGGTCTTGCACACCATGTTACAACTAGGGGTTACCCTGGGTCGTGACATCTGGACCCCGCCCAAACATCAGTCATGAGCTGGAAATATCAGACTCTGACCGAAAACGTCAGCCTCGAGCTGGACCAATATTTGTGTCTTGTCCAATCATCAGTCATGAGCTAGAAATACCGGGCTCTAACCGAAAACGTCAAACTCGAGCTGGAACAATATCAGGGCCCCGCCCAATCATCAGTCACAAGCTAAAAATATCGGACTCTAACCGAAAACGTCAGCCTCGAGATGGAACAATATCTGGGCCCTATCCAATCATTAGTCACAAGCTAGAAATATCAGACTATAACCGAAAACGTCAGCCTCGAGCTGAAAAAATATCTGGGCCCCCCCGAATCATCAGTCACGATCTGCAAATATCAGACTCTAACCGAAAACGTCAGCCTCGAGCTGGAACAATATCTGGGCCCCGCCTAATCATTAGTCACGAGCTGGAAATACAGGACTCTAACCGAAAACATCAGCCTTGAGCTGGAACAATATCTGGGCCCCGCCCAATCATTAGTCACGAGCTAGAAATACCGGACTCTAACCGGAAACGTCAGCCTTGGACTGCAGCTAATCAGTCTACGCTCAACAGTCTAACACTAGAAATACTGGTTCCAATCGAGTAACGTCAACTTTGGGTTGGGACTAGTAGCCTACGCTCCACGGACTCGCACTGGGAATAACGGGCTACAATCGTATAACGTCAGCTACGGACCGGAGCTGGTAGCCTACCCTCGACAGCCTAGCACCGGAAATACCAGATGGGAACCGCATAACATCAATCTTGTACTAGAGCTAACAACCTCAAACTAGATAAAGTCACCACGAACAATACAACGCAAGACTAAATATCACGAGCCACGCCCCACAAGGATATCAACGAACTCTCCAAGCCTAGCACAACCCAGTCGTCATTCGACATAAACACAACATCATCCGGCAGCATCCCACCATTGCTGAAATAGAGGGGAAAGAATTGAAAGGTTCGAAAGCCACAAAATCGCCTAAATTAAGTCTCATACTATCAGACACATGTCTTCTATACCAGTCTACAAGGATCTAGTCCATCCGAATCGCCGTCGGATACATACTCGAGTGAACAAGTGCATAGTACTAAGGTAATACTACCTTAACCTATTCTAAGTTCAAAATCACAATAATCATTCCAGCACAGATTCAAAAGACCCAGACCCACTCATGCATCAACAGATAACCACCCAACAGATAGTTCCCAACACAAATACCAATAATCCAAGTCAACAACCCATTCTACAGCATGATACTAGCCCATAACAGCCCAACAATCAACTATAAAATAGGAAATCGGATAAGCAGGGAAACAATACTAGCTAGCCACCACTGATTCACAAATATCAACCAGCATTTACACAATCAAGATCAATCTAGAAGGAAGGGAAGCCGTAACCTACCAAAAAGCCAATCACAAGCGCTCCAAGTCACTCAACCGGAGATTTCCCTCTCCGAACCGCCTCAGACTGCTACCATTGTATCAAAAATAGAATCACAGCGTCAATACGGTCGTTTAGACACTAAAAATGATAAATTTGAAGCAGACCAATTTTGGAGTCAAATCGAGCAAAGTGGGACCCACTCTGGATTTTCTAGAATTGACTCCGTGAATAGGTCCCAAATCCTTCCCCAAACCCGAATCCCAAAATGGATCGCCCATTAAGGGTCGGATCCGCTCCTTACAGCCCAAAATAAGAAATCACAAAACTAAACAAAATAGGCAAACAAAGAACTTACCCTCAATTTCACGTAAAACAAGGAACACCCAACGAATCCCAACCTAAATCCCATGAAGCGAATGACAATACGAGTGCCTGGGACTTCGAATCGCCAAAAACCAACAACCGAGGAGATTTTTATGAAGGATTGAAGCTCTCCAAAATAGGAGATTCGACCTCATTAAATAGCCGCTGCCAGGTCCTTCCTCTCCACGAACGCGGAGAGTAATCTCCCCAAAGCTTCATGAATGCGGCCCCAGGCCTGCGAACGTGGAGCACAAGTTGCTCCACCATCGCACAGACCCCAGGCCCCAGGACCGTTAATGCAGAGAGCAAGGATCACCCTCACCTAGCAGACCTCCTCAAACACGGAATACAAGAAGCCTCTCACCCAATAGGCTTCCGCGAACACGGAGCACTAGGAACCATCCAGCCTCACAGACCTCTGCGAACGCGGCCTCTTGCCCACTATCGCAGAGTAGACTCTCCCACACCTCCGTAAACGCGGAGCCTATCCTGTGAACGCGGAGAGTAAATGAGTATGAAGTTTTGACAGCAGCACCAGCTGAGCTTTGGACAATTCCAAAACTCCATCGGGGTGCTCGGGATTCGTTCGGAACCCCGTGCATGCAAAAAAATATGCTAACCCCTTGAATTCGGTATTTCAGACTCAATGGCACATTTGAATTTTCCATACGAGGTCGTTTCGACAAAAAGTTGGAGGCTCAAAATCATGTTGGAGGCTCCCAGTAATTCTCGAAAGGTTGATCTAGACATAACTCGACATTTCGGAACTGACCGCGCTGTCGAATTCTTCATATGAGTGTGTTTTCCAAGAATGTTGACCGAAGTCAACCTTAAACTAAATTTTGATGACTAAAGAGCTAGTTGGCCCCCAAATCACACTGGAAACCCCGGGACACGAGCATACCATTCTCCTAGCCTAATTTTGCCGCTCCGGATTTGATGGAATCGTCAGAATTCCCATCTGAGGTCGTTTATCTGAAGTTATGACCGAAATCAACTTTTCAAGGTTCAAAAGCTCCAAAATAAAAAAACAGGCATAAAACTCAAACAAACGACCAGACGACCGAACGGTCAGTGCCAGCAAATCATAAATGACTTGGGGTCCCTATAGGAACGCTCTAAATGACATAAAGAAGGCATTATCATTGAAAAGACCTGGAGGGTCATTACAGGGAGTGACTCAAGAATAGGGATTTCAGAATCTATATCCCTCACCCTTACAAGATGGTATATGCAACCCTTAGAAATCATCTTTCTATCCTTAAGAGACAAGAAACAAACTGACCTCTAACCATAGAATTTCCCCCTTCCAATCTAGGATAGGCTCATTTTGAAATTGAAACTTGACCATTCGGGTACTACAATCAACTGAAGCATAACAAGAATACAACCAATCCATCCCAAGAATGACATCAAAATCTAACATGTCAAGCTCTACAAGATCAACATGAGTGACTCTATGAGAAAAGAGACGAGGCAATTTCGATAGACTCTCTTAGCCACAATAGATTCTCCAATCGAAGTAGAGACATGAAAAGGATCTAGCAACACATCCAGAACAACATCAAACCTCATAGCCACATATGGCGTCACAAAAGACAAGGTAGCACCGGGATCAAGGAAAGCATAAATATCAAAGTGAAAGACTTTCAACATACCGGTAACAACATCGAGAGAACCCTCTTGCTCATGACGAGCCTAAAGCGCATAGAATCGGTTTTTCTTTTGATTTCCACTAGAACTTGATGGATTTTGAGGTTGAGTGCATCGACGGTTATCCCCTTCATTCCTAGCTATTAAGGGGCAATCCCTTATGTTTTTATCCATCTTGCCACAACCAAAACATGCATTAGAACTCGCTAGACATTTGCCCTTATGCTTCTTCCCACACTTAGCACAAGTAGTTAATGAAGAGCCACCACTATTTTCTCCTTGAGGCATAGGGTTAGATACCCTATCTTTGTTGGACTTGGGAGGAGAATTGGAGGAACCTTGACCGGAAAACCTTTGTCGAAATCTAGGACAACCATGTCCATCGAAACTTGAATGTGAAAAGTTATCATCACCGGTCCTAGCCCTCTTTGCCTCTCTAGACCTTTCCTTGAACTTTTCCTCTTCTATTGTTAAGCATACACCATGAGGAGAGAAATGTCCATGTCATTGACAAGCATAGCGGTTCGGCACTCTTTAACCAACATTTCGGACACTCCCGAGAAAAACTTACTCATTCTTGCCCTAGGATCGGCAACTATGGAAGGAGCATATCAAGACAATTGTGTGAATTTCAAAGCATAATCTTTCACACTCATGCTTCATTGACGGAGGTTGATAAATTCAAGCACCCTAGCCTCTCTCATCTCAAGGGGAAACAACCTATCAGGGAAAGCAACCTTGAATTTCTCCCAATCAAGAGGACCCTCATTAAATGCCCTCTCACTCTTCCATTGGTTGAACCAAACTTAAGCAAAACCCTTGAGTTGATAAGAGGCCAACTCCGCCTTTTCCTCCGATGTTACCCCCATGATCATCAATACCATGTACACTTCATCTATGAATTCTTGAGATCTTCCTCCATCTTAGAGCCATAAAGTTCCGGAGGGTTCATCCTTGTGAAGTCCCTTACCCTAGATGCCGACGTACCCACATTTGGGTTCATGGGAGCCACAACCTCTCTATTGGATTGAGTTGTCACGGCTTCGGCCAACATTTGAAAAGCAGCCCTAAACTCCGCATTAGATACTTGTTCGGCCAAAGGGTCAACCGGAACTTATGGAGCTTGAGAAGGAGCTTGTTTATCCACATTCTCTCCCGCATTTCTTCTAGCATAAGCTCTTTGGGTAGCCATATCCTGAAATGCGTAGGATAGGGATTAGGAGAGAGACATATATAGTTAAACTCTATGGCACGACTTAGGAGTAATGAAAGAAGTGAAGTTTCTTAAACGTCTTATGGCCTCTCATTCATAAATTTTGCATGCTTCACACTCATGAACAAGACTCTACTTGACGCGGCTTATGAGACATCCTAGGATCATCTAAAACCTTGTGCTCTGAATACCAAGTTTGTCATGACCCAAGGTACCCCCTAGACGTGACATGGCGTACAAGACCCCGAAAGGCCTCATACAAGCCACTTAACATACATACATACAAGATCATAAAGATTAAGAGTTCAAAAGACAATGTCATATCAAAGCTTTTAAAGAAAGATAGCAGAAGTCTACATCTCATGTCTCAAAGCCAATCTAACATAAGAAAGAGAATAAGGTTTGGGACGTAACCCAATACAATGTAAAAAGAAAGAACATAAAAGTAAGAACAACTAGGATATGTCCTCAGATGGATGAAGACTCACAAAGTCTTCACAATTCTTCTAATAAGCTCTAGCCACGAGTGGATGGAGAATTGCCACGACCTACATCAACAAGTCAATGTAGGCAAGAGTATGTGTTAGTACAATCAAGTACCAAGTATGATAGCAATGCACGAAATCATTTAAAACATGCAAAAATGGGACATTTTCATAATATGCAATGACCAAGCTAAACATGATAAGGGTTAGAGAAAATAAAAAATACACCATGGTCAAAGCAAGTTAAACATCTTTACTTCACTTGAGAAACATCATAACAACACTTTTGTTCATTAGTTGTGGGGAATAGCCTTAACCGACATATAAGACCATGTGAGCTATCAACATGGAATCCAGTGTATAACCCCACACCGATAGGGCCATCCCACTTGCCAAGGTAGGACCCTCTACTTAACATGTAGCTTAAGTTGATCCACTAGCTAGTGTCTATCATAGACCATCATCCTATGATGGCACATAGTTTATTGGACATGGGTAATCGCCACTTGTCCACTCGGTGCTAAGCATATTTTCCATGAATTAGACATAGTTCAATTATCATAGGTAGACATGGGTAGTCGCCTCTTGCCTATCATTAGTCATAAGTTCATTACTTAGTAGACATGGGTGATCGCCTCTTGTCTACATTAGGGAACATGGGTGATCGCCTCTTGTTCGTTTTAAATTCATAGTGGGAGTATTACGTGAGAAAACCTTTCACAACTCAACCATAACATCAACATAACATATACTTTGGTACTTCAATCTCAAAGCACCCTTAATTCATCATTAACTTCCTATGAGACATACATAATTTCATAAACTTCACCTTTACATAGTTCATCATGCTCATAATATGGAAATCATGGGGTTCACATAGGTTCATGAGAATTTCTCTTAATTCATGCAATTCAATGAAAAATCATTCTTAAAAAGCCATAGACAAGTCAATTTGATCATAATTGAAGGAACCCACATAATAGAGTAAAATCATAGTTTTAATTGAACATGCTTACTTTTATAAAACCATCACTAGGTCATTCATAATCTCATTCAAGAAAAGTCTTAGCTTAGGAATCATAATTCATGCATGGATTTTTTCACGACCCAAGGTACCCCCTAGACGTGACATGGCGTACAAGACCCCGAGAGGCCTCAAACAAGCCACTTAGAATACATACATCCAAGATAATAGAGATTAAGAGTTCAAAGAGTTTCTCATATCAAAGTTTATAAAGGAAATAGAGGAAGTCTAAATCTCATGTCTCAAAGCCATTCTAACATAAAGAGATAAAGTTTGGGACGTAACCCAATACAATCCGAAACAAAAGGGAAAATACATGAAAATAAGAACAACTAGGCTATGTCCTCGGATGGATGAGGACTCACCAAGTTTTCTATCAATCTTCTACTAAACCTCTAGCCACGAGTGGGAGGTGAATCACCAAGTCCTACACCAAAGAAGTTAATGTAGGTAAGAGTATGCGTTAGCACAATTAAGTACTAATTATGATAGTAATGCACATAAACACATAAATCATGCTAGAGAGAGATATATAATCATGACAGGGAAATGGCAAAGCTAAAATATGATAAACATGAGAAACATGAAGCATGAAACATATATCATGGCCAAAGCAAGCTAAATCATATTTCTTTACTTTTCTTTACTTAAGTCCTCATAGCACATTTATGCTTGTTAATTTGTGGAAAAAGCCTTAAGCGACATATAAGACCATATGAGCTATCAACAAGGGATCCGGTGTCTACCCCACACTGAAAAGAGATGTCCTACTTGCCAAGGTAAGACCATGAACTTCTTAGCTTATGTGGATCCACTAGCTAATCAAAGGTCTATTTAAGACAGCCTATAAGGGCACATAGGTATGGGACATGAGGGATCTCCTCTTGTCCTTTCCATTAGAATAGCTCCATAGAAGACATGAGGGATCTCCTCTTGTATTGTCTTTGATAGGCATGTGGGATCTCCTCTTGACTATCATAGGGAGGGGGGAAACATGAGGGATCTCATCTTGTTCCTTTCATTGAATCAACTTCCTATTCTCCTTAGTTAAGAAAATCCTTCCATAATTCATCATCAATATCTACATGTCATAAACTTTGACACTTCAATCTCAAAGCACCCTTAATTCATCATGCTCATAATTCATAAATCATGGGTTCATAAGACTTTATCTCAAACCATGCAATTCAATGCAAGCTAACACTTAGAATGTCATAATCAAGGCAATTTAGTCATACTTGAAGGAACCCACATAAAAGAGGAAAATCATGCTTTTGACTTGATCATGCTAATTTCATAAAAATTATCCTTAATTCATTCGTTCTTCGTGCATAATCTCATAGAGAATTCACAAACTTCATCAATTCATATCTCAACCCAACAATCAAAGCATCGATTATCAATTTAGGGATAATTTACTTGGGATAATGGGGGTTCATGCAATCTTTACATCAAATCATGTAATTCACGCTAATTCAAGCACTAAGTTACTTTATCACGCTTGATCGTGCACTACGAAGCATAAAATCAACAATTGAAATCATAATTGAAGAACCCACAATGATTGATCACAAACCCTAATTCAATTAGGTTATAATAAACCTTGAAATTCATGAAGAAAAGGGAGGGCCCATTGGAGGAAGAGGATCAAATGGTGAATACTATCATACCTCAATGGAATCCACAAGAAATTAATGGAAATTGATGTTCTTCAATGGAGGAATTTAGCCTTCTTCTTCTTCCTTGAGAGTTGAGAGAGTTTCCAAGAGAGAAAAATATTTGAGGTGGAAGAATTTGGGGAAATATTGAAAATTGATTTGGGAAGGGTAGTTTCTAGGATTAGAAGGCTTTATATAGTGTTAGGAAGGGTTAAATAACTGACCTAATAAGTAACTAGGCCATTTGGTGAAAAGACCAAACGATCCCTCATTTAAAATCCCGACAGACCCCACCTACGACCCTGACCTACGGTTGGTAGGTCAACCTACGGCCCGTAGGTGACCAACCGTAGGTCACACTGCCTTAGCACCAAAATTTAAATAATTTCTTTCTTCCAAAATAGTAGCACCAATGACTCTCCCTCCCCTCTCGAACGACTGTTGGTAGATCAAATGACTATTGGTAGATCAAACGACTATTGGTAGATCAAATGACTATTGGTAGATCAAATGACTATTGGTAGATCAAAGTAGTAGGTCGTTACTTAGAATATTTTTCAACTCCTTTCCATTGGCAGCCTCACCAACGACCCATAGCCCCTTGACCTATTATTGGTAAGTCCACCAACGGTTGGTAGGTTAAGTGGTAGGTCACAAAAGTTCTAAAAATTGAAATTTTTTGCCTTTTTGAAATCTGGGGTGTTACATTATCTCCCCCTTGGGGACATTCGTCCTCGAATGAGACTCTAGACATCAAGAGAAGGGAAATAGACACGGACTAGCAACCCAACCTAGAATACAATCACATAAATGCACATATCGGAGGAGGAAACATCAACTCCGAGCTAACGCATGTTCAAGACATAATATCATGAACACTTTATGCAACTCATACTCAATGCACATAATCATACAAGACTCTTTATGAACATGCAAAATCAAGAAATCAATCAAGGTAAATCATATCTTCGAAAAGATTAAATAATTTATGAACATGAATGCATGAGGAAACATAAGAATGACTGAGACACAAGAATCCCTAAGAGTGAAGCATGAGGGGCTAAAGTCTCAAGCTAGATCCGAAGGTAAAAGGAAAAGATAGGGGTACTAAGACATCGCATTGCCTCTGAACTTTCACTCATCAACCACAACAAGGAAACACTTGACAATCATGAAACACACTATCTCCCCCTTGGGTGCAAACCTCTCTAGTCTTTCTGAATCAATCTCCCTCAGCTTAATCATAACACCAAAGTCTTAACAGCCACAATTCCATAGATATAAGTGAACACTTAAGAAATATCTCTAAGGATTTCAAAGTTGACCTTAAACGCACTAACCACACATGAATTTTTATCATAGCCAACTAAAGACCCATCATTAGACAATACATAACCACAAGCTAAAGGATCATAACTTATCGATTTCCACATTCGGGGAACCCTCTTGATCTTGATTAGCTTAAAGCGCATAGAATCGATCTTGGTTTTGAGCACATGAACTAGACTCACTATGTTGAACTTGTTTACTATCTCTTCCCTTAGTCGTGAGAAAGGGACAATCCCTCATCTTTTGACCACTCTTTCCACAATCGTAACAACCATCCGTACCGGCTAAACATTTTCCCTCATGCCTTCTTCCGCACCTCCGACACTCGAGTCACATTTGCCCACTAAAACCATTACCTTGAGAACGATTTCCTTCACCGGACCTTGAAAGGGAAGATTCACCAACATCTCTCTTTGCCCTTTATGAATCCCTAGTTATCTCCTTAAGCTTTTCTTCTTCTATCTGTTGTGCATGAACCATCAAGCGAGAGACATCCATCTCCTTAACAAGCATGGCGGTTAAGCACTCTTTGACCACCAATTCGGAAGCACCCAACACGAATTTAGTCATCTTTGCCCTAGGATCGGCAACCATAGTTGGAGCATACTTGGACAATTACGTGAACTTCAAGGCATAATCCTTCACACTCATATCCCCTTGACCAAGGTTAATGAACTCAAGTACCTTTGCCTCCCTCATCTCAAGAGGAACGAACCTATCAAGAAAAGTAACCTTAAATTTCTCCTAATCAAGAGGACACTCATTAACCGCCCTCTCATTCTTCCATTAGTTGAACCAAATTTGAGCAACACCTTTAAGTTGATAAGCGGCCAACACCGCCTTTTCCTCCGGTGTCACACAAATAATGATTAGTACCTTGTAAACCTCATCAATGAACTCTGGAGGGTCTTCTTCCACCTTAGAGACATGAAATTCCGGAGGATTCATTCTAATGAAGTTCCTCACCCTTGATGCCGCCGTACCCACATTTGGGTTCACAGGAGCTACAACGTCTCTATTTGCTTGGGCCGTCATCGCTTGAGCCAATGCGTGAAATGCGGCCTGAAACTCATCATTAGTCACTTCCTCGGCCAAAGGGTTGATCGGCACTTGGGTAACCTCTTGTCTCTCATTTGCACCAACATAACTATTCCTTCTCATGGGATTCCTTCGTGGAGGCATATTCTGAAAAGTACAAAGAAGGGTTAGGAGAGGAAGACCTATGAAGTTAAACTCTATCGCATGACTTAAGAGCAATGAAAGAAGTGGAGTTTCCTAAACGTCTTATAGCCTCTCATTCATAAATGTGGCGCGCTTCATATTCATGAACAAGACTCTACTCAATGTGGCTTATGAGACATCCTAGGATCTTTCTAAAACCTTTGGCTCTAAATACCAAGTTTGTCACGACCCAAGGTACCCCCTAGACGTGACATGGCATACAAGAATCCGAAAGGCCTCATACAAGCCACTTAGCATACATACATCCAAGCTAATAGAGATTAAGAGTTCAAAGAGTTTCTCATATCAAAGTTTAAAAAGGAAATAGCGGAAGTCTACATCTCATGTCTCAAAGCCATTCTAACATAAAGAGATAAAGTTTAAGATGTAACCCAATAAAATCCGAAACAAAAGGGAAAATACATGAAAATAAGAACAACTAGACTATGTCTTTGGATGGATGAGGACTCACCAAGTCTTCTATCAATCTTCTACTAAAGCTCTAGCCACGAGTGGGAGGTGAATCACCAAGTCCTACACCAAAGAGGTTAATGTAGGCAAGAGTATGCATCAACACAATTATGTACTAAGTATGATAGCAATGCACATAAACACATATATCATGGCCAAAGCAAACTAAATCATATTTCTTTAATTTTCTTTACTTTAAGTCCTCATAGCACACTTATGCTTTTTAATTTGTGGGAAAAGCCTGAACCGACATATATGACCATGTGAACTATCAACATGGAATCCGGTGTCTACCCCACACCGAAAAGAGGTGTCCTACTTGCCAAGGTAAGATCATGAACTTCTTAGCTTACGTGGATCCACTAGCTAATCTAAGGTCTATTTATGAAATCCTATGGGGGCACATAGGTATGGGACATGAGGGATCTCCACATGTCCTCTCGGTGCTAAGCATAGTTCAGACTGTTTAATCATAGTGATAATCTTATTATATCATTAGGCATGGGGGATCTCCCCTACCTTACTATTAGTAGACGTGAGGGATCTCCTCTTGTCCTTTCCATTAGAATTTCTCCATAGAAGACATGAGGGATCTCCTCTTGTATTGTCTTTTATAGGCATCACGGATCTCCTCTTGACTATAATAGGGAGGGGGGAAAACATGAGGGATCTCCTCTTCTTCCTTTCATTGAATCAACTCCCTATTCTTCTTAGTTAAGAAAATCCTTTCATAATTTACCATTAATATCTACATGTCATAAACTTTGACACTTCAATCTCAAAGCACCCTTAATTCATCATGCTCATAATTCATAAGTCATGGGTTCATAACAATTTATCTCAAACCATGCAATTCAATACAAGATAACACTTAGAATGTCATAATCAAGGCAATTTAGTCATACTTGAAGGAACCCACATAAAAGAGGAAAATCATGCTTTTGACTTGATCATGCTAATTTCATAAAAATTATCCATAATTCATTCATACTTCATGCATAATCTCATAGAGAATTCACAAACTTCATCAATTCATATCTCAACCCAACAATCAAAGCATCGATTATCAATTTAGGGATAATTTACTTGGGATAATGGGGGTTCATGCAATCTTTACATCAAATCATGTAATTCACGCTAATTCATGCACTAAGTTACTTTATCACGCTTGATTGTGCACTATAAAGCATAAAATCAACAATTGAAATCATAATTGAAGAACCCACAATGATTGATCACAAACCCTAATTCAATTAGGTTATAATAAACCTTGAAATTCATGAAGAAAAGGGAGGGCCCATTGGAGGAAGAGGATCAAATGGTGAATACTATCATACCTCAATGGAATCCACAAGAAATTAATGGAAATTGATGTTCTTCAATGGAGGAATTTAGCCTTCTTCTTCTTCCTTGAGAGTTGAGAGAGTTTCCCAGTGAGAAAAATATTTGAGGTGGAAGAATTTGGGGAAATCTTGAAAATTGATTTGGGAAGGGTAGTTTCTAGGATTAGAAGGCTTTATATAGTGTTAGGAAGGGTTAAATAACTGACCTAATAAGTAACTAGGCCATTTGGTGAAAAGACCAAACGATCCCTCATTTAAAATCCCGGCAGACACCACCTACGACCCTGACCTACGGTTGGTAGGTCAACCTACGGCCCGTAGGTGACCAACCGTAGGTCACACTGCCTTAGCACCAAAATTTAAATAATTTATTTCTTCCAAAATAGTAGCACCAATGACTCCCCCTCCCCTCTCGAACGACTGTTGGTAGATCAAATGACTATTGGTAGATCAAACGACTATTGGTAGATCAAATGACTATTGGTAGATCAAATGACTATTGGTAGATCAAAGTAGTAGGTCCTTACTTAGAATATTTTTCAAGTCCTTTCCATTGGCAGCCTCACAAATGACCCATAGCCCCTTGACCTATTATTGGTAAGTCCACCAACGGTTGGTAGGTTAAGTGGTAGGTCACCAAAGTTCTAAAAATTGAAATTTTTTGCCTTTTTGAAATCTGGGGTGTTACGTTATCTCCCCCTTGGGAACATTCGTCCTCGAATGAGACTCTAGACATCAAGAGAAGGGAAATAGACACGGACTAGCAACCCAACCTAGAATACAATCACATAAATGCACATATCGGAGGAGGAAACATCAACTCCGAGCTAACGCATGTTCAAGACATAATATCATGAACACTTTATGCAACTCATACTCAATGCACATAATCATACAAGACTCTTTAAGAACATGAAAAATCAAGAAATCAATCAAGCTAAATCATATCTTCGAAAAGATTAAAAAATTTATGAACATGAATGCATGAGGAAACATAAGAATGACTGAGACACAAGAATCCTTAAGAGTGAAGCATGAGGGGCTAAAGTCTCAAGCTAGATCCGAAGGTAAAAGGAAAAGATAGGGGTACTAAGACATCGCATTGCCTCTGAACTTCACTCATCAACCACAACAAGGAAACACTTGACAATCATGAAACACACTATCTCCCCCTTGGGTGCAAACCTCTCTAGTCCTTCCGAATCCATCTCCCTCAGCTTAATCATAACACCAAAGTCTTAACAACCACAATTCCATAGATACAAGTGAACACTTAAGAAATATCGACAAAGATTTCAAAGTTGACCTTAAACGCACTAACCACACATGAAGTTTTATCATAGCCAACTAAAGACCCATCATTAGACAATACATAACCACAAGCTAAAGGATCATAACTTATCAATTTCCACATCCGGGGAACCCTCTTGATCTTGATTAGCTTAAAGCGCATAGAATCGGTCTTCCTTTTGAGCACATGAACTAGACTCACTAGGTTGAACTTGTTTACTCTCTCTTCCCTTAGTCGTGAGAAAGGGACAATCCGTCATCTTTTGACCACTCTTTCCACAACCGTAACAACCATCTGTACCGGCTAAACATTTTCCCTCATGCCTTCTTCCACACCTCCGACACTCGAGTCACATTTGCCCACTAAAACCATTACCTTGAGAACGATTTCCTTCACCGGACCTTGAAAGGTAAGATTCACCAACATCTCTCTTTGCCCTTTTTGAATCCCTAGTTATCTTCTTAAGCTTCTCTTCTTCTATTTGTTGTGCATGAATCATCAAGTGGGAGACATCCATCTCCTTAACAAGCATGGCGGTTAAGCACTCTTTGACCACCAATTCGGAAGCACCCAACATGAATTTAGTCATCTTTTCCCTAGGATCGGCAACCATTGTTGGAGCATACTTGGACAATTGCGTGAACTTCAAGGCATAATCCTTCACACTCATATCCCCTTGACGAAGATTAATGAACTCAAGCACCTTTGCCTCCCTCATCTCAAGAGGAAAGAACCTATCAAGAAAAGTAACCTTAAATTTCTCCTAATCAAGAGGACCCTCATTAACCGCCCTCTCATTCTTCCATTAGTAGAACCAAATTTGAGCAACACCTTTAAGTTGATAAGCGGCCAACACCGCCTTTTCCTCCGGTGTCACACACATAATGATTAGTACCTTGTAAACCTCATCAATGAACTCTTGAGGGTCTTCTTCCACCTTAGAGACATGAAATTCCGGAGGATTCATTCTAATGAAGTCCCTCACCCTTGATGCCACCGTACCCACATTTGGGTTCACGGGAGCTACAACGTCTCTATTTGCTTGGGCCATCATCGCTTGAGCCAATGCGTGAGATGCGGCCCGAAACTCATCATTAGTCACTTCCTCTGCCAAAGGGTTGATCGGCACTTGGGTAACCTCTTGTCTCTCATTTGCACCAACATAACTATTCCTTCTCATGGGATTCCTTCGTGGAGGCATATTCTGAAAAGTACAAAGAAGGGTTAGGAGAGGAAGACCTATGAAGTTAAACTCTATCGCATGACTTAAGAGCAATGAAAGAAGTGGAGTTTCCTAAACGTCTTATAGCCTCTCATTCATAAATGTGGCGCGCTTCATAATCATGAACAAGACTCTACTCAATGCGGCTTATGAGACATCCTAGGATCTTTCTAAAACCTTTGGCTCTAAATACCAAGTTTGTCACGACCCAAGGTACCCCCTAGACGTGACATGGCATACAAGTATCCGAAAGGCCTCATACAAGCCACTAAGCATACATACATCCAAGCTAATAGAGATTAAGAGTTCAAAGAGTTTCTCATATCAAAGTTTAAAAAGGAAATAGCGGAAGTCTACATCTCATGTCTCAAAGCTATTCTAACATAAAGAGATAAAGTTTAAGATGTAACCCAATAAAATCCGAAACAAAAGGGAAAATACATGAAAATAAGAACAACTAGACTATGTCTTTGGATGGATGAGGACTCACCAAGTCTTCTATCAATCTTCTACTAAAGCTCTAGCCACGAGTGGGAGGTGAATCACCAAGTCCTACACCAAAGAAGTTAATGTAGGCAAGAGTATGCGTCAACACAACTATGTACTAAGTATGATCGCAATGCACATAAACACATATATCATGGCCAAAGCAAGCTAAATCATATTTCTTTAATTTTCTTTACTTTAAGTCCTCATAGCATACTTATGCTTTTTAATTTGTGGGAAAAGCCTGAACCGACATATATGACCATGTGAACTATCAACATAGAATCCGGTGTCTACCCCACACTGAAAAGAGGTGTCCTACTTGCCAAGGTAAGATCATGAACTTCTTAGCTTACGTGGATCCACTAGCTAATCAAAGGTCTATTTATGAAATCCTATGGGGGCACATAGGTATGGGACATGAGGGATCTCCACATGTCCTCTCGGTGCTAAGCATAATTCACACTGTTTAATCATAGTCATAATCTTATTATATCATTAGAAAGCATGGGGGATCTCCCCTACCTTACTATTAGTAGATGTGAGGGATCTCCTCTTGTCCTTTCCATTAGAATTTCTCCATAGAAGACATGATGGAGCTCCTCTTGTATTGTGTTTTATTGGCATGAGGGATCTCCTCTTGACTATCAAGGCAATTTAGTCATACTTGAAGGAACCTACATAAAAGAGGAAAATCATGCTTTTGACCTGGTCATGCTAATTTCATAAAAATTATCCATAACTCATTCATACTTCATGCATAATCTCATAGAGAATTCACAAACTTCATCAATTCATATCTCAACCCAACAATCAAAGCATCGATTATCAATTTAGGGATAATTTACTTGGGGTAATGGGGGTTCATGCAATCTTTACATCAAATCATGTATTTCACGCTAATTAATGCACTAAGTTACTTTATCACGCTTGATCGTGCACTACGAAGAATAAAATCCACAATTGAAATCATAATTGAAGAACCCACAATGATTGATCACAAACCCTAATTCAATTGGGTTATAATAAACCTTGAAATTCATGAAGAAAAGGGAGGGCCCATTGGAGGAAGAGGCTCAAATGGTGAATACTATCATACCTTAATGGAATCCACAAGAAATTAATGGAAATTGATGTTCTTCAATGGAGGAATTTAGCCTTCTTCTTCTTCCTTGAGAGTTGAGAGAGTTTCCCAGAGAGAAAAATATTTGAGGTGGAAGAATTTGGGGAAATCTTGAAAATTGATTTGGGAAGGTTAGTTTCTAGGATTAGAAGGCTTTATATAGTGTTAGGAAGGGTTAAATAACTGACCTAATAAGTAACTAGGCCATTTGGTGAAAAGACCAAATGATCCCTCATTTAAAATCCCGGCAGACCCCACCTACGACCCTGACCTACGGTTGGTAGGTCAACCTACGGCCCGTAGGTGACCAACCGTAGGTCACACTGCCTTAGAACCAAAATTTAAATAATTTCTTTCTTCCAAAACAGTAGCACCAACAACTCCCCCCCTCTCAAACGAATATTGGTAGATCAAATGACTATTGGTAGACCAAACGACTATTGGTAGATCAAATGACTATTGGTAGATCAAATGACTATTGGTAGATCAAAGTAGTAGGTCATTACCTAGAATATTTTTCATCTCCTTTCCATTGGGCAACCTCACCAACGACCCATAGCCCCTTGACCTACCATTGGTAAGTCCACCAACGGTTGGTAGGTCAAGTGGTAGGTCACCAAAGTTCCCAAAATTGAAATTTTTTGCCTTTTTGAAATCCGGGGTGTTACAGATTCATTGAGATTTTGTAAGATTCGTCACTTCATAATTCGACCCACCAATCAAAGCATAAATTTTAAAATTTGGGGGAAATAGCATGGGTTCATCTAATTTCTACATCAAATCATATAAATCATGCTAATTCACGCACTAAATTACTTTATCACGCTAGATCGTGCACTAGAAATCATAAAATCAACAATAGAAATCATAATTGAAGAACCCATAAGAATTGATCAAAACCCTAACTTAATTTAGGGAATTGATCCTTTAAAATTGAAGAAGACTAGGGACCCATTGGAGGAAAGGGCTCCAATGGTGAATGCTAACATGCTTCAATCAACAAAGCCCACAAGGAATCGCCAGAAATCAATGACCTTCAATGGAGGATCCTAGCCCTTCTTCTTCGTTGAAAATTGAGAGAACTTTTCTAGAGAGAGAAATATTTGAGAGAGGAGAATTTTGGGAATGACTTAGAATGAGTAAAATTAGGCTTAGGAACCTTATATAGGGTCTGGGTTAAGGGCATAACCGACTTAGATTAGGAGTTAAACATTTAGGGAAAAGACCAAAAAGCCCTTAAATAATAATTGTCGGGGTCCATCGACGGTTAGGACCTGCGGTCTGTAGGTTCATCGACGAACCGTCGATGGTCAACCATTGTTGGGTTCAGAAACTGTCAACATGGACCCTGCAACAATGGGCCCCATGTACAGCTCGTAGGTCAAACGATGGACCGTACATGGCAACGTTATGCCAGGACTTACAGCTTAAGAATTTGACTAAGTCTGGAGGGGACCTATGAGACCTACCTACGACTCGTTCATTGAACGACGGGCCATCCTGGCAGGCCGTTGTTTGGGTTCTGAAATTTGACATTTTGAAAACTTGGGGCTAGCCACTTAAGGTTCCCACCTACGGCCCGTAAGTCAACCAACGAACTGTAGGTGGCTTCTGTCGTTACTGGCAGTAACCCAGAAAACTCAAAAAATTTCAACCCTCGAATCAGGGGTATTACATTAACTAACAACCATATTTAGCATCAATTTCATCAACTTATTTGAATATCTAGTAGTTAATTCATGGGGCTGATAATATGGTCATGATCTCCCTACCTCTAACTTCTACCACAATTAACAGTCTAACTACATCATGGAGCGGGGATAGACTAAACCAACTATGGAGTATTACATTGTCTTCCCGTATTTGAACCAAGCACGTCACCTAGGTATATCCCTATCCTAGACACAAATCAATTCAAGTGATATGCAAGAAAAGATCATGCTCCTTATATTCCACGTTCTATCCCTCTATTCCTCTCCCGAGTTCAAAAGAAGACAATAAATATATTCTAATGGTGATCAAGCATCAAAATAGTAATCACAGGAATGTAAGAACAACCAATATGATAAATAAATATGACGAATCAAGATTCACTAAACAATCACTTTGTAAGTAAATATAATCCTAGAATGAAAAGTTTCACTCCATATAGACATAGAGCATTTACAATGAATCATTCAAAGAAAAGATGCAAAATAAATAAAAGAGAAGAAAACATGAAACCCTAGATCAAAAATTATTTTCTACATTGTGTCCTCCTCCCCTCAAGAACTAATATTATGGACTATTTATAGAGGTAGAAAACCCTAAAAAAATAATTGAGTCGAAAACAAATTAGGAATCCAAAACCTAAGTGAATTATATATAAGTGAAAACAAATTAGGAATCCAAAACCTAAGTGAATTGTATGCAGTTGTGCCTATTTCAATTGAACTTCTCTTCATTGCCCTTTTATATATATATATATATATTGCTATATTAAATTTAATCCATTAAGATGCCTTCTTGATTTCTTTCTATAATCTTCCATCTTTAATTCGTTTTAGCTCCAAACTTCTTCATCTTGGTTCCAATTTAATCCTACAAATAAAATATACTGTTTAGCACAATTTATTAAATCCATGCTCAAAAAGAAAAAATAAAAATACTAAATGTGACGTAAATAATGATTAAAAATATATATTCTTTGTCTCACATCAACACCCCACTCTTAAATTCTTGCTCGTCCTCGAGAAAGTTTTAAAGCTTATCTCAAATTAAACTAGGGATACCTCCACTTTGGTAGATACAAACAATTAGGCAATATAAAAATTTCAAAAAATCAAGTACACTTCTCAATCATTATGCATGATATACACATAAACAACAAACCTCTAATCTCCTAACCTCAAGGATGGACTCTGAACTCATAAAATTTATACTTGCTCACCTATTCTCGTCAAACAAAGCTAATAAAAACACCTATACATCATGAAACAAGTGCCCTCACAAGAAGAAATAGTCCACACACTCAATTCAAAAGATTGAATATAAATTAAGGACTTAAAATCAAAAAACAACTCTCACACTCACAAATAAAATTCACATGTACGCACAAAGAACCATAGGCTTATCCATTATGTACATCTCCACTAATTAGGCATGCTCGAATATAATAAAATAGGACTTTAACGGGTTGTAATGTAGGCTATGGGACGGGTAGGAAAACTATATAATAGTGACTTAAACTTCCCTAAGCACTTTGCACTTTTAGACTTCATCACCCATTATTTTCTCTTTATCTTTATTTCTAGCCCTCTCTTATTATTTACAAGTAATTCTCATCATCTCAAGAATGCTTCAATCATTTTTTTTCTCATTGTTTTTTTGTTTTTCTTTTTTCCATATCACATTCTTTCAAAGACGGCTTTTTCTTCACTTTGTAACTATCATTGATTACTTTTTCACTCAACCTGTCACGACCCAATTTCTCAAGTCATGATGGTGCCTACCAACCCACCAATAGGCCAGCCAAAACCCTATCCCGGAACTAAATAGTAACGGGACTAAGGGTGGAAACTAATCCATAACTAAGCAGAATCATACAATAAGAGCAATCACGAAAACTAGAATGAACCAGACTAAATATATACAACACCTCCAAAAACCTGGAAGTCACAAGTATAGAACTACTAAAAAGAGTTCAAGTCCCGAAAGTGCACCACTGAAATAACTATCTCAAAAACAAAAGACAAGACAAAATATATAAACAGAAGGAAACTGGTGATCCCAAAAGGCCAAGTGCTCACCCTAGTCTCCCGAACTGACAACTCCCGGCCCGATCTCAAACTGCTGATTACTGGTGCTCGGACTTGAATCACAAAAACAGAAGCAGAGTGTAGTATGAGTACCAAAACAACAGGTACCCAGTAGGCATCATAGGCCGACTGAGCAAGAAGGGTAAAAACAGGAAGACAAGATAGAATCAGCACAAACATAGGTCAATAGAATGGGAAACGGAAAAGTTGAAAGGAAGCACAAAGAAATGACTAAAATAAACACAGCTAAGCCTCCCATAAGACCCGCTGGGCACACTCGTGCGCAAGTTTAAATAAAACCTAAACGGACCCCTATAAATTCGACAGGTACACAGAAGAGCTATTCTACATACACTAAGGAATAACCAACTCCAGAATAACACCAGGGCCTCGCCCAATCATTACCATCAGAGCCCCGCTCAGTCATAAACATCAGAGCCTAGCTCAGTGATAAATATCATAGCCCAGCTCAGTAATAAGTCACAAGCTGGAAATACCGGACTCCTACCAGGCAACCTCAGTCTCGGACTGGCACAAACAGCCGACACTCGATAGTCTAACGCTGGAAATACTGGTTCCACCAGATATGTCGGTCGTATAGCTGGGACTAGTAGCTTATGCTCCACGGACTCGCACTGGAAATAACGGGCTGCAATCGTGTAACATCAGCTGCGGACCGGAGCGGATAGCCTACCCCCGTCAGCCTAGAGCTGGAAATCCAGAGTGATAACCGAGTAACGTCAACCGCGTACTGGAGCTAGCCGTCACCAACCAGATAAGCCCCAACAATAATGCACCAAGAGACTAAACATCATGGGCCACCGCCCCCACATATATACCAATCGAAAGCTCCCAGCCTAACACAATCCAGCCGATATTAAGTGCAATAATGACATCTTCCGGCAGCATCCCAAGAATCACAGCTATAAGGGGAAAAGAATCAAAAGGTCCGAAAGCCACGAAAATGCCTATACTAAGGCTCATAATTTTACCCAAGTCTGCTATATCAGTCTATAAGGATTTAGTCCATCCTGAACGACGTTTGATACATACTCAAGTCAACCAAGTACATGGGACTATGTCAATAATAGCACAGCCTATTCTAAGGCAGAATCACAATAATCAGTCGATCATCAAACAAATTCACCCGGACCCACTTATGCAAAATAAGATAACTACCAACAGATACCCCACAACATGCATATCAGTAAATTAAATCAACAGCCCAACCTATAGCATGATACTAGCTCATAACAACCCAATAGTCAACTCTAAACTGAGGAAATCGGGGAAAAGGGAAACAATCCTAACTAACCACCCCAGATTCACCAATATCAACCAGCATTTACACAATCAGGCTCAGTTTAGAAAGAAGGGAAGCCATAATCTACCAAAAAGGCGATCACGCTCGCTCCAAGTCACTCAATTGGAGATTTCCCCTTACGAACGATCGTTTAGACACCAAAATCAAAAAATTCGGAGACAGACCAATTTTTGGGTCAAAATCGGGCAAAGTAAGACCCGCTCCAAATTTTCTGGAATTGACTCCGTCGAAAGGTCCAAAATCATTCCCCCAACACTAATCCTAAATATAATCGCTCAATAGGGGTCGGATCCGCTACTAACGACCAACAAAAACAATTTACAAAACTTAACAAAAAAAAGGCCGAATAGAGACTTACCCTCAATTTCATGCAAAAAAAGGAGCACCCAACGACCCCCAACCTAAAACCCACGAAAATCCGAACACATGGGACTTCGAATCACCCAAAACGGAGCTCTAGAACTCGAGATATCAAAGTTTAAAATGAAGAAGAAATCATAACTTGATGGCTGCAGCTTCGAGCTGAATTACACCTCAAACGAGGGTTCACCAACACAATCCGATCACTCCACCACGTAGCCACAATCTCCACGATCATACAGGACTTCGAATCACTCAAATCGGAGCTCGAATGAGGATGAAATAGCCATTTGAAAATGAGGGCTGAAAGCTGAAATTTTCTTGGTTATAAAACGCAAAACTGGTCGCTAAAGACCATTTCTGGTCTCTAAACGTCTAAGTTCTGGTCGCTAAAGGTCTGCACCATCAACAAGATTTTTTTCTATTTTTCAAAGTTTCCAAACGGACCCTCGGAACTCAATGGCGCAGCCGGAATTTTCATATGAGGTCATTTCAACAAAAAGTGGGTTCCACACCCATTATGCCATTTTTGCCAATTTCTACCGAAAGCCTCAAAATTATATCGGAAGCTCCCGGAGATTCTAGAAAGGTCATTCTAGACTAAACTCGGCATTTCAAAACTAACCGCGCTGTCGAAATTTTCATCCGAGCGCATTTACCAAGAATGTTGACCAAAGTCAACCTTAAGCCAAATTTCGAAGACAAAAGAGGTACTGGCCCCAAAATCACACCGAAAACCTTGGGACTAGGGCGAACCATGCTTCTAGCCTAATTTGGCAGCTCCGGAGCTGATGGAACAGTCAAAATTCTCATCTGAGGTCATTTACCTGAAGTTATGATGGAAATCACATTTTAAGGTTAAAAAGCTCCAAAATAGGAAATCAGACATAAAACACAAACGAACGACCAGATGACCGAACAGTCAATGCCAGCAAGTCATAAATTACTTGGGGTCATTACAAGAGCACTCTAAACGACAGAAAGAAGGAATTAACACAAAAATGACCTGGAGGGTCATAATAATGTCCACTACAATAAGGACTTTCGTCCATGAAAATAAGGATTAAGAAGTACCTGAGGGCTCAAACAAGCTGGGGAACTACTCTTGCAAGTCCCGCTCGATCTCCCAGGTGGCCTCCTCAACTGGACAATACCTCCAATGGACCTTAACTACAGGAGTGGCTCTCGACCTCAACTGCCCACCTCTTTGGCCAAAATAGCAACTGGCTCCTCTTTATAGGTCAAACCATTGTCCAACTCAACGGCATCATACTGGAGAACATGCGACTCATCTGGGACATACCGGCGCAACATCGAAACATGAAAAACTTGGTGCGCAGCTGAGAATGCTAGAGGTAAGGCTAACTCATAAGCCACCTCGCCAACTTCCCTCAAAATCTCAAAGGGCCCAATATATATACCTAGGGCTAAACTTGCCCCGCCTCTAAAATCTCATCACGCCCTTCATGGGTGATACTCGGAGGAATACTCTGTCACCCACAGCAAAACTCAACAGTCGATGCTTGGGGTCTGCATAAATCCTATGTCTACTCTGAGCAGTCCTGAGCCTGTCCTGGATCAACCTCACATGCTCCAAGAACTCTTGAAACAAATTTGTACCATGCAGCCTAGGCTCCTTAGACTCAAACCAACCAGCTAGAGTGCGATAATGCCTACCATATAGGGCCTCAAATGGGGCCATCTGAATGCTGGAATGGTAGCTGTTGTTGTACACAAACTTTACCAAGGGCAAGAAATGGTCCCACTGACCTACAAAGTCTATACACAGGCCCGCAACATATCCTCAAGCACCTGGATAGTGCGCTTTGACTGACCATCAGTGTGCAGGTGAAATGTTGTGCTAAGATCCACTCAGGTGCCCAACTCTCCCTGAAATGCTCTACAAAAGCTGGAAGTGAACTGTGGGCCCCGGTCTGAGATGATCGAAATAGGCACACCATGAAGACGGACTACCTCCTAGATGTAGATAGAGCTAACCTCTCAAGATGGAAGGATGTATGAACGGGTATGAAGTGTGCTGACTTGGTGAATCGATCCACGATGACCCTGATACTGTCAACACCTATAAGAGTCTGTGGCAACCCAACAATGAAGTCCATGGTGATGGGCTCCCACTTCCACTCAGGAATGGGCATCCTCTACAACTCTCCCCCAGGCCTCATATGGTCGGCCTTAACCTGCTGGCAACACAAACAACATGACTCATAATCTGAGATATCTCTCCTCATACCGCTCCACCAGTAATGGTGCCTCAAATCACGATACATCTTAGCTGTGCTCGGATGTAACACCCCAATTTTTGAAAAGAAAGAAAAATGCAGTTTTAAAATTTTTCTGTCCAGTGACAATGGAGGCCATCTACGGACCGTAGGTGGAGTGACGGGCCGTAGATGGAAACCGTCGATGGCCCTGCCAACTTTATGAATTTTGAGTTTCTTAACCTTGACCTACGGAATAGCAGGACGGTTCGTAGTTCGATTGACGGGCCGTAGATAGGTTTCGTAGATGCCTTCCAGACTTAGCCAAATTTTCAGTCCAAAATGAACTTTCTGAATCGATTGGCGGAAGAGAAGGACGGTCTGTCAGTGGATGTAGGGACCGTAGATCCTGTCCGTCAATTGGCCCTGACAGTTTTATTTAAGGGCTTTTTGGACTTTTCCCTCAATGTTTATTCCTTAACCTAGACGATTTTGCCCCTTAACCCTGGCCCTATTTATATTTTCTAAGCTCTAATCCCTTCATTCCAACTCTCATCTCCCAAAAAATATTCCTCTCTCTAGAAGAACAAGAAGGAGAAGAAGAGAGCTAGGGTTCTCATCAAGGTCATCAATCCTCCTTTTATTTCAAGGAATTGGCATTAAGGTATGATAGTATTTACCATTTGGAGTCTTTCCTCCAATGGGTCCTCTTTTCCTTAAGGTTCAAGGTTTAGTCTTGCCCAAGAGAGCTAGGGTTTTGAAAAATTCTTATGGGTTCTTCATTATGCTTTTCATTGTTGATGTTATGGTTGATAGTGCACGATCTAGCGTGGTAAAGTAAGCTAGTGCACGATTTAGCGTGATTTACATGCAACTTAACGAATCCCATGAGTCCATGCTATGTTTCCCCCAAATTATGATTCTGCTTATGTTTGTGGGTTGATTTGAGAAAAGATGAATTGCATGAACTCTTTGTGAATTGATTTAAGGATTATGATTATCAAGCTATGAATTTCATGTACGACTATGAATGATGAAAAGAGGATATTTTATGAAAATATGCATGTTCAATTAAAATCTATGATTTTCCTCTATTATGTGGGTTCCCTCAATTATGACTAAATCCTTGATTTATGGCTTTCTAAGTATTAGCTTGCATTGAATTGCATGTTTTGAGGTTAATCTTATGAACCCATGATTTATGAGTTAAGAGCACAATGAGCTATGTAAATATGAAGCTTATGAACTCATGCATGTTTTATGAAGTTTATGATATGTTAATGGAAATGTTGAGTTGTGGAAGGGTTTCTCATGTAATGCTCAACCTATGAATGTGAAAGGTTTTCTCACACGTAATGATTCATAACTTGTTGAAAGGTTTGCTCAACTAAGCTTGAATCCATGATTAAGGAGCTATTCTATGAAGGGACAAGATGTGATTACCCATGTTCCCTAATGTAGACAAGAGGCGATTACCCATGTCTACTAATAATGAAATCATGACTAATAGAAGAACAAGAGGCGATTACCCATGTTCTTAAGGAGCTATTCTAATGAATGAAAAGACAAGAGGTGATTACCCATGTACCCTAATGTAGACAAAGCAGCGATTACCCAAGTCTACCAATAATGAGCTTATGACTAGTATAGACAAGAGGCGATTATCCGTGTCTAACTAAGATAAAATGAACTATGATTAATCTGTGGGAAGTATGCTTAGCACCGAGTGGACAAGTGGTGATTGCCCATGTCCCACAACCTATGTGCCACCATAGGGTGACGGTCTATGATAGACACTAGCTAGTTGATCCACATAAGCTAAGAAGTTCATGGTCTTACCTTGGCAAGTAGGACACCCCTTTTCGGTGTGGGGCAGACGCCGGATTCTATGTTGATAGCTCACATGGTCTCATATGTCGGTTAAGGCTATTTCCCCACAACTAATGAACAAATGTTATGATGATGGTCTAAAGTAAAGTAAAGGAAAGATGAATAGCTTGTCTTGGCCATGGTTTATGCTTCATGTTTCTTATGTTCTATCATGTTTTAGCTTGGCCATTACATGTCATGATTATATGTCATCCTAGCATGGTTTATATGCCCTTTGTGCATTGCTATCATACTTGGTACTTGATTGTACTAACGTTTACACTTGCCTACATTGATTCTATTGATGTAGGACTTGGCGGTTCTTCTCATCCCCCTCGTGGCTAGTGAGTTCCAGTGATAGTGAAGACTTTGTGAGGCCTCCTATGTTCGAGGACCTCACCTTGTTACGTTTTCATGCTTTTCGTTATACTTTTTTGATATTGTACTGGGCTGCGTCCCAAACCTTCATTTCTATTCTACTATGTTAGATGGATTGAGACATGAGATGTAGACTTCCGCTGATGTTTTCTTAAACTCTATTGTGAATTTATCCTTTGGACTCTTTAATTTCTACTATCTTGTATGAATGTATGCAAAGTGGCTTGTATGAGTCCTTTCGGGGTCTTGTATGCCATGTCACGTCTATGGAGTACCTTGGGTCGTGACACCGGATGAATAGAATATCTGGAATCATGGGCCTTGCTAAGGATCCGCCGGATCAATTCACCCACTCTGGGAACACACAACCGGCCAGCAAACCTCAAAACCCCATCTAAATCTAAGATAGTCTGCCCGCCATCACCTGCCAACACTCTATCTCTGAGTGCTATCAAAGAGTCATCTTCAAACTGGCGGCTATAGATCTGATCAAGTAGAGATGACTGAACCCCCACATAAGCTAATACTCTGCTGGAGTCTGAAACGTCGTGTCTGATCCTAAGGACTGAATGTCCAAAGCCAACGGCTGCTCAGAAACAGAAAGGAAGGCTAGACTACCCATACTCACTGGCTTCCGGCTCAAGGCATCCGCTACCACATTCGCCTTGCCCGGATGGTAAAGAAAAGAGAGGTAGTAGTCCTTCAGAAGCTCAGTCCATCGATGCTGCCTCGAATTAAGATCCCTCTGCGTCATAATATACTCAAAGCTCCTATGATCAGTATAAAACTCACAATGAACTCCATAAAGGTAATTCCTCAAGATCTTCAGCGCAAAAACTACCACCGCTAACTCCATGTCATGAGTGGTGTAGTTGCGCTCGTGCAGCTTAAGCTACCTCGATGCATAAGCAATAACCCTGCCCTCCTGCATCAGAACATAACCCAAACCAACGCCGGATGTGTCACAATAGACCATGAAGCCCTCGCCCTCAACTTGAAGAGTCAATATAGGAGCGGTGGTAAGAAACTCCTTGAGCCTCAGAAAGCTCCTCTCACACTCCTCCTCTCACACAAAGGGGATATCCTGGAGAGTCAACTGAGTCAAAGTCACCGCTAGAGTGGAGAAACCCTCAACAAAGCATCTGTAGACCCTGCCAATTCAATGAAGCTTTGAATCTCGGTCACAAAAGTTGGCCTAGCCAAACCACGAATAGCCTCAATCTTCGCCGGATCCACCATAATGCCATCCTTGGACACCACGTGCCCCAAGAATGCTATAGACTCTAGCCAAAACTCACACTTTGAGAACTTGGCATAAAACCGATGAACTCTCAATGTCTGGAGCATTATCCTCAAATGCTGCTCATGTTCACGATGGCTCCACAAGTATACCAAGATGTCATTGATGAAGACAATCATAAAGAAGTCCAAATATTGTTTGAATACTCGAGTCATCAAGTCCATAAATGCGGCAGGGGCATTAGTCAACCCAAAAGACATCATCAGGAACTCGTAATGACTATAACGAGTCCTAAAAGCTGTCATGGGGACGTCCGCTGCTCTAATCCTCATATGATGATAACCGGATCTCGAATCAATCTTAGAAAACATGGTTGCACCTTGGAGCTAGTCAAATAACTCATCTATAAGAGGCATAGGATAACGGTTCTTCACTGTCACCTTATTCAGCTACCTCTAATCATTGCACATCCGCATGGTGCCATCCTTCTTCCTCAAAAATAGGACTGGGGTACCCCAAGGTGACACACTGGATCGGATGAATCCTCTACTCAAGAGATCCTAAAGCTGATCACTGAGCTCCCTAAGCTCTACAGGTGCCATACGATACGGAGGGATAGAAATGGGACGAGTGCCCGGCTCCAAGTCTATGGCAAAATCAATGTCCCAATCTAATGGTAGGCCAGGAAGGTCGGCAGGAAACGCATCTGCGAACTCTCGGATGATAGGTACTGAATCGACTATAGGGCTCTCCTTACTCACATTTCTAACATATGCCAAATATGCTAAGCATCTGTTGTCCATCAGCCTCTGAGCCCGCATAAAAGAAATCACCCCAATTGGTGTGTGACTACAAGAACCCTGCCACACCACCGGCGTAATACCAGGAATGGCTAAAGTCACGGTCTTGGCATAACAGTCCAAGACTGCCCAAGAAGGGGACAACCAATCCATACCCAGAATCATATCAAAGTCTACCATACAAAGCACAACAAGATCTACCAGAGTGTCCTGCCCCTGAATAGCCACCACACAGGATCGACAAACCTGATCCACTACTAAAGAATCCCCTACTTGGTCGAAACACACAAAGGCACAGACAAGGTCTCAGGACTCACTCCCAATCGAGGCACACAATAAGTTGACACAGAAGAATAGGTAGAACCTGGGACAAATAAGGCTGAAGCAGACTGATGGCATAAGAAAACAGTACCTATTATCACATCATCCTATGTCTCAGCCTCTGCTCTAGCTGGAGCTGCATAAAAGTGGCCATGGGCGCCTCTACCTCTCGCATCCACTCTACTGCCTGTCCTGCCTCCTCGGGGACCTCCCTGAAATCCCTTCTTCTGACCTCCTCCTCTAGCTGGAGGTGCTACTGCAGAAAATGGTCTCGCCGCCTGAGGAGCTGGTAAGGATGATCTAGATGAAGGGCACTCCCTAGCCCAATGTCTAAGCACCCCAAAAGTGAAGCAACCCTGCGAAGGTCTGCTAACCACTGGAGGTCGGCCACCCTGACTTGATGCACCTGATGGAAACCCACCTCGGCCCTGACTCGGACCGATACTATACCCTCTCTGACGATATCGATCACCCTCTGAAGTCTGCAATGCTGCCTTGTATAACCAACTAGACTGCCCTGACTGAAACCTCTGATAACCCTAATCTCGAGTATCCCTTGACCTACGATGGGTCCCACTGAAGCTATCATCTGACCTATCTCTCTTGTCGCTACCCCCGTGGGCCTCGCGATGAAGCTGCTCAATGGTGCGGGCATGGTCCACCACATCTAGAAAAGAACAGCCTGCTGATAACATAGACTACGACTAAATCCTCAACTGCAGTCTCAGCCCTCTAACAAAGCATCGGACCCGCTCCAACTTTGAAGGAAGAATCATGGCGGCATGATGAGACAACTCCAGAAATCTAGCCTCGTACTCAGATACAGTAATGGAGCTCTACTATAATCTCAAGAACTCCTCACGGAGTCTGTCCTTGACTCTCCATGGAATAAACCATGCAAGAAAAGCCTCTGAAAATTTCTCCCACGATACTTGTGGAGAACCAATTGGCCTAGTCCCGATGAAAGAGTGCCACCACTGTCTAGCTGGCCCATCCAACTGATAAGCTGTGAAGTCTGCTCCTCTAGACTCCACTGAACCGAAGGTCTACAACCGCACCTGGCAAATAGTCAGAAACTCGTGGGCATCCTCTCCCACAACCCCTGAGAATCTCGGTGGTGACAATCTAAGGAAAACATCAAGCATCTTCTACTCTCACAAAGGCATAACCCCGTCCAAAGGGTCTGACTGAACCACAACTTGGGCTGGTGGCTGATGCACCTCGGGAGCCGCTACTGCAGGCTGTTCCTGCTAAAATGGAACCTGTCACGACCCAGGGTAGCCCCTAGATGTAACACGGTATACAAGACCCTGAGAGTCCTCATACAAGCCCTTAGCATACATAACATACAAGATATAGAGAAATAAGAGTTCAAAAGAGCATTTAATATCAAAACTTTACTCAAAACAGCGGAAGTCTACAACTCATGTCTCAAAACCTTCTAATATCATAGAATACGAGTAAAAGTGATAGGGACGCAGCCCAATACCATATCCGACATAAGGAAAGACATCAAAGTAAAATCCGACAAGGTTATGTCCTCGGGTGGATGAGGACTCACCAAGTCTTCTTCTCAACTCTAAGTCAAAGCTCTAGCCACGAGTAGAAGAACTGACACCTCCTACACCAAGGAAGTTGATGCAGGCAAAAGTATGCGTTAGCATAATTAAGTACTAAGTATGATAGCAATGCATATAAACACATAAATCATGCTAGAGATAGAGACATAATCATGACATGTAATGGCCAAGCTAAAAACGTGAGAAACATGAAACATAAAGCATATATCAAGGCCAAAGCAAGCTAAATCATCTTTCTTTCTTTTCTTTACTTCATCATGAGAACACTTATTCATTAACTAGTTGGGAAAAGCCTTAATCGACATGTGAGAGCATGTGAGTTATCAACACGGAATCCGGTGTCTACCCCACACCGAAAAGGGGTGTCCTACTTGCCAAGGTAAGACCATGAACTTCTTAGGTTATGTGGATCCACTAGCTAATGTCTACATAAAGACAACATCCTATGGTGGAAAAATAGTTTATGGGATAGAAATTGCTTTAGGAGACTCAGCCTCAACTAACGGGAGTGTTCCATCTAAAAAAACCCAGCCTCTACTAACGAGAGAGCTTTCACTAGAAGACCCGGTCTCTACTAATGGGATGGCATCAATCTCAATATACACTCGGTGCTAAGCATAATTCCCACGGATTAGTCATTAACATATTTATATCATCAAACATAAAAAGGTACAACTAGGGTTACCAATTCAAGCTAAAATCATGCTTATAGATATTCATCTTTCATGGACCTTGTCCAAACATACATCATTAGAATAGCTCCTTAAGAACATGGGTAATCGCCTCTTTATTCTTCTTTTATCATAATGGGAGAATTACGTGAGAAATCCTTTCACAACTCGACCATAGCATCATCATATCATATTTTGGTACTTTACGCTCAAAGCACCCTTAATTCATCATGCTCATATTTCATAGTGCATAGAGTTCATAAGGGTTCATGCAAGTTCAACTCATATCATGCAAGTTCATGCTTAGAAAGCCATAATTAAGACAATTTACCCATACTTGAAGGAACTCACATAATATAGGAAAGTCATGCTTTTGACTTGATCATGTTAAATTCATAAAGTTATCCTCAATTCATTCATAATTCATGCTTGATTTCATAGAGAATTCATAAACTTCATCGAACCATAACTCAACCCAAGAATCAAATCATAGATTATCAAATTGGGGTGAATTAGATTGGGATCATGAGGGTTCATCCAATCTTTACATCGAATCATGTAATTTACACTAATTCATGCACTAAGTTACTTTATCACGCTAAATCATGTACTAGGAATCATAAAATCAATAATTTGAATCATAATTGAAGAACCCACAATGATTGATCACAAACCCTAATTCAATTGGGTTAGAGTAAAACTTTGAAAATCATGAAGAAGAGGAAGGGCCCATTGGAGGAAAAGACTCCTAATTGTGAACACTATCATACCTCAAAGCAATCCACAAGAAATTGGAGAAGATTGAAGGTCTTCAATGAAGGATTCAAGCTCCTTCTTCTTCCTTTAGAGTTGAGAGAGTTTCTTTTTAGAGAGAGAAATATTTGAGAGAGGAGAGTTTTGGAATGATTTAGAATGAAAGGAATTAGGCTTAGAAAGTATTTATAGGTCTAAGATTAAGGGTATTACCGACTTAGCTTAATAGGTAATCAATTAGGAAAGAGACCAAAAAGTCCTTAATTAAAAAACTGTCGGGGCCAATCGACGGACATGATCTACGGTCCGTACATCAATTGACGGACCATCCTGCTCTTCTGTCAATTGATTCAGAAAGTTCATTTTGGGCTAAAAATTTGGCTAAGTCTGGAAGGCATCTACGAAACCCATCTACGGCCCGTCAACTAGACTATGAACCGTCCTGCTGTTCCGTAGGTCAAGGTTCAGAAACTTGGAAATCCTGAAATTTCACAGTGCCATTGACGGTTCCCACCTATGGCCCGTCAATCTATATATGACCCGTAGGTGGCCTCCGTTAGTCACTGTCTTCAGGTGAGTTCTGCATTTTTATTTTTTTAATCCGTCAGAAGCTTGGAGTGTTACAATATCTCCCCCTTGGGAACGTTCGTCCTCGAATGAGAATCAAGACATCTTGAGAAGGGTAATAGACACGGACTAACAACCCAACCTAGCATGCAATCACATAAATGAACATATCCTATGAGGAAACATCAACTCCAAGCTAAAGCATGATCAACACATCATATCATGAAGACTTTATGCAACTCATACTCAAATGCGTATAATCATATAAGACTCTTCATGAACATACACAATCAAGGAATCATGGAAATAAACTATGGCACATGAGACCAAAAGAATGGACAACGAGGATCAAGATACCTCAAGCTAGAGTAGGATCGAAAGGAAAGAGATAAGGATATCGGGACATCATATCGGCCTCGGTCTCCTGAGTAGCACCCTCAACCAATTGATTCCTCCATTGAACTTTCACGGAAGCAACTTCCTTATTTGGTCTAAAATCTCAACTGGAACCTCTTCATAAGAAAGACTATCCTTTATGCCAAGATTCTCTAATGGCACTATAGTGGTTGGATCACCAACACACTTCTTCAACAATGAGACATGGAAAACTGGATGCACAGATGCCAAATCATTAGGCAAGTCAAACTCATAAGCAACCTTACCAACACGTCTCAAAATCTGATATGGGCCTACATAACGGGGACTAAGCTTTCCTTTCTTCCAGAATCTCATTACACCCTTCATGGGTGAGATTTTCAAGTAAACCAAATCATCCACATCGAATTCTAATTCTCTTCTCCTAACATCGGCATAGGAATTTTGTCGACTTTGAGCCGTTTTCAACCTTACCCTAAAAAGTCAAACTTTCTCCATAGCCTTATGCACCAACTCCGGGCCTATCAAAGCAACATCACCAACTTCAAACCAACCTATAGGTGATCTACACCTCCTACCATACAGAGCCTCAAATGGAGCCATACCAATACTAGAATGGTAGCTATTTTTATAAGCAAACTCAATCAAAGGCAAGTGATCATCCCAAGTACCCTTGAAATCTATTACACAAGCTCTCAACATATCTTCCAAGGTTTGAATAGTACGCTCCGCTTGCCCAACGGTTTGGGGATGAAAGGCCATACTAAGCTTAACACGAGTACCAAGGCCTTTTTGGAACGACTTCCAAAATTGATAAGTAAATTGTGCACCACGATCGAAGATAATGGATAACGGCACTCCATGCGGCCTAACCATCTCTCTCAAATACAACTTAGCATAATCCTCCGCCGAATAAGAAGTCTTGACGGGAATGAAATGGGCTGACTTTGTCATTCTATCCACAACAACCCAAATCGAATCATATTGTCGCCTCATGCGAGGCAAACCCACAATAAAATCCATATTCACATCTTCCCACTTCAAAGTAGGAATACTAATATCTTGGGTCAAACCTCCCGGCATTTGATGCTCAACTTTCACTTGTTGGCAATTAGGACACTTAGCCACAAATTCTGCAATATCTTTCTTCATTCCGTTCCACCAATAAATTTCCCACAAATCACGGTACATTTTTGTAGCTCCTGGGTGGATGGAATATCGAGAACTCTGGCCTTCTGATAAAACTTGCTCTCTTAAGCCCTTTACATTGGGAACACACAAATGACCTTGATATCGAAGCACACCATCTCCCCCTTGGGAGAAAACCTCTATGGACTTCTTGAGTACCGCTTCCTTTAGTTCAACCAAGTTAGGATCAAGACCTTGCTTAGCTTTCACATCATGTACAAAAGAGGATTCGGAACCCTTGTGAACCGTAACACCACCTTTAGTAGAATCAACCAATCTAACACCCAATCAAACCAATCTATGGACATTGCGAACCAACTCTTTCTTACCATCCTCAACATGAGCCACACTACTCATAGATAATCGACTAAGAGCATCCGCCACTACGTTAGCCTTATCGGGTGATAGCGAACACTCATATCATAGTCTTCTAACAACTCGAGCCACCTTCTTTGGCGGAGATTCAAATCTTTCTATTTAAACACATATTGCAAACTCTTATGGTCGGTGAAGACATCTACATGTACTCCATACAAATAATGTCGCCATATTTTAAAAGCAAACACAACTGCCGCTAATTCCAAGTCATGAGTAGGATAGTTCTTTTCATGTACCTTAAGTTGTCTTGAATCATAAGAAACAACTTTCCCATTTTGCATGAGAACACATCCTAGTCCAATTCTCGAGGCATCACAATAAACCACAAAACCATCAGATACTTCCAGTATAGTCAATATCAGAGACGAAGTAAGTTGATCATTCAACTCTTGAAAACTCTTCTCACATGCTTCAGACCATGCGAATTTAACCTTCTTTTGAGTCAAAGTCGTCAATGGAGAAGCAATGGATGAAAACCCTTCAACAAACCTCCTATAATAACCGGCTAAGCCCAAGAAACTACGGATATTCGAAGGTGATAAAGGTCTAGGCCAATTCTTAACCGCTTTCGTCTTCTTAGGATCTACCTCTATGCCCTTACCAGAAACAATGTGACAAAGAAAAGCCACAGACCTTAACCAAAACTCACATTTACTAAACTTCGCAAAGAGTTGTTCATCCTTGAGGACTTGCAACATAATCTTCAAATGATTAACATGTTCACCCTCATTCTTTGAGTAGATTAAAATGTCATCAATAAACACAATCACAAACATGTCAAGGTATTGCTTAAACACTCTATTCATCAAGTCCATAAATGCGGCCAGAGCATTTTTCAATCCAAACGAAATTACCAAGAACTTGTAGTGACCATACCTAGTCCGGAAAACAATTTTTGGAATATCATCTTCCTTCACCCTTAATTGGTGATAGCCCGAACGAAGGTCGATCTTAGAGAAATAACTAGCCCCTTGAAGTTGATCAAACAAGTCATCTATCCCTGGTAGATGATACTTATTCTAAATGGTAACCTTGTTCAATTGGCGATAGTCGATACACATACAGAGTGAACCATCTTTCTTCCTTACTAACAAGACCGGAGCACCCCATGGAGAAATACTTGGCCGGATGAAACCCTTATCCAACAAGTCTTTCAACTGCTCTTTTAGTTCCTTAAGTTTCGGCGGAGCGATTCCATAAGGAGGAATAGAAATAGGTTGCGTATCTAGGAGAAGTTCAATACCGAAGTCTATTTCCCTTTCGGGGGGAATACCAGGCAAGTCATTGGGAAAAACATCCAGAAACTCATTAACAACGGGGACCGACTCGAGAGTAGGGGTCTCAAAATCTATATCCATCACCTTAACAAGATGGTAAATGCAACCCTTTGAGATCATCTTTCTAGCTTTTAGATAAGAAACAAATTGACCTCGAAACATAGAATTTCCTCCCTTCCACAGTAGGATAGGCTCATTTGGAAACTGAAACTTAATCATTCGGGTCCTACAATCAATAGAGGCATAACAAGCATGCAACAAATCCATCCCAAGAATAACATCAAAATCTAGCATATCAAGCTCTACAAGATCAACATGAGTGACTCTATGGGATAAGGAAATAGGACAATCTCGATAAACTCTCTTAGCCATGATAGATTCTCCAATCGAAGTATAGACACGAAAAGGATCTAGCAACACATCCAGAATAACATCAAACCTCATAGCCACATATGGCGTCACAAAAGACAAGGTAGCACCGGGATCAAACAAAGCATAAACATCAAAATGGAAAACTCTTAACATACCAGTAAGCACATCGGGAAAGCTCTCTTGCTCATGACGAGCCTGAAGTGCATAAAATCAATTTTGCTTCTGAGCATTCGAACTCGATCCTCTAGGTGGAGCTTGCTTATTCTCTCTTCCATTGGCCGTGAGAGATGGACAATCCCTCATTTTGTGACCACTCTTTCCACAATTATAATAACCATCCGTACCGGCTAGACATTTACCTTCATGCTTTTTCCCACACTTGGCACAAGGAGCCAATAAAGAACCACCATTATTCCCTCCTTGAGACTTGGGGTTAGACAACCTATCATTGTTGCTCTTCGGAGGAGCATTGGATGAGCCTTGGTTAGAGAACCTTGGTCAAAATATAGGATGACCATGTCTATTGGACCTTGCATGGGAAAAATTACCATCTACGGTCCTAGCTCTCTTGGTCTCCCTAGACCTTTCCTTAAGCTTTTCTTCTTCAATTTGTTCGGCATAAACCATGAGGCGAGAAATATCCATGTCATGCACAAGCATGGCGATGCGGCACTCTTTCACCAACATATCGAACACTCCCGACACAAATTTGCTCATTCTTGCCCTTAGGTCGGCACCTATGGACGGAGCATATCTAGCAAATTGTGTGAACTTCAATGCATACTCTTTCACACATATATTTCCTTGTAGAAGGTTGATAAACTCAAGCACCTTAGCCTCTCTTTTCTCAAGAGGGAAGAACCTATCAAGGAAAGCAACCTTTAATTTCTCCCAATCAAGGAGACCCTCATTAACCGCCCTCTCACTCTTCCATAGATTGAACCAAATTTGGGTGACACCCTTGAGTTGATAAGCAGCCAACTCCGCCTTTTCTTTCGACGTCACACCCATGATCATCACCACCTTGTACACTTCATTGACGAACTCTTGAGGATCTTCCTCAACCTTAGAGCCATGGAATTCTAGAGGATTCATCCTTGTAAAGTCCCTCACTCTTGATGCCGTTGTACCCACATTTGGGTTCTCGGGAACCACCAACTCTCTATTGACTTGAGCCATCACGGCTTGAGCCAGCACATAGAAAGCAGCCCTAAACTCCGTATTAGTCACCTGTTCCGCCAAAGGGTCGATCGGAACGTGAGGAGCTTGAGGAGGAGCTTCTTGTTCCACATTCTCTCCCATGTTTCTTCTAGCGTAAGCTCTTCGGGTCGTCATATCCTGAAATGCGTAGGATAGGGATTAGAAGAGAGATATATTGAGTTAAACTCTATGGTACGACTTACGAGTAATGAAAGAAGTGGAATTTCTTAAACGTCTTATAGCCTCTCATTCATAAATGTGGTGCGCTTCACACTCATGAACAAGACTCTACTTAACACGGCTTATGAGACATCCTAGGATCTTTCTAAAACCTTGCGCTCTGAATACCAAGTTTGTCACAACCCAGGGTATCCCCTAGATGTAACACGGCGTACAAGACCTCGAGAGATCTCATACAAGCCGTTATCATACATAACATATAACATATAGAGAAACAAGAGTTCAAAAGAGCATTTCATATCAAAACTTTACTCAAATCAGTGGAAGTCTACAACTCATGTCTCAAAAGCCTTCTAATATCATAGAACACGAGTAAAAGTTACAGGGATGCAGCCCAATACCACATCCGACATAAGGAAAGACATCAAAGTAAAATTCGACACGGCTATGTCCTCGGGTGGATGAGGACTCACCAATCTTCTTCTCAACTCAAAGTCAAAGCTCTAGCCACGAGTAGGAGAACTTCCAAGTCCTAAACCAAGAAAGTTGATGCAGGCAAAAGTATGCGTTAGCAAAATTAAGTACTAAGTATGATAGCAATGCATATAAACACATAAATCATGCTAGAGATAGAAACATAATCATGACATGTAATGGCCAAGCTAAAAACATGAGAAACATGAAACATAAAGCATATATCAAGGCCAAAGCAAGCTAAATCATCTTTCTTTCTTTTCTTTACTTCATCATGAGAACACTTATTCATTAACTAGTTGGGAAAAGCCTTAACCGACATGTAAGAGCATGTGAGCTATCAACACGAAATCTGGTGTCTACCCCACACCGAAAAGGGGTGTCCTACTTGCCAAGGTAAGACAATGTACTTCTTAGCTTATGTGGATCCACTAGCTAATGTCTACTTAAAGATAACATCCTATGGTGGCAACATAGTTTATGGGATAGAGATTGCTTTAGGAGACTCGGCCTCAACTAACGGGGGAATTCCATCTAGAAAACCCAGCCTCTATTAATGGGAGAGCTTTCACTAGAAGACCCGGCCTCTACTAACGGGAGGGTTTCCATCTCAATATCCACTCGGTGCTAAGCATAATTCCCACAGATTAGTTATTAACATATTTATATCATCAAACATCAAAAGGTACAACTAGAGTTACCAATTCAAGCTAAAATCATGCGTATAGATATTCATCTTTCATGGACCTTGTCCAAACTTACATCATTAGAATAGCTCCTTAAGAACATGGGTAATTGCCTCTTTGTTCTTCTTTTATCATAATGGGAGAATTACGTGAGAAAACCTTTCACAACTCGACCATAGCATCATCATATCATACTTTTGTACTTTAATCTCAAAGAACCCTTAATTCATCATGCTCATATTTCATAGTTCATAGAGTTCATATGAGTTCATGCAAGTTCAACTCATATCATGCAATTCAATGCAAGATCATGCTTAGAAAGTCATAATTAAGACAATTTATTCATACTTGAAGGAACTCACATAATATAGGAAAAACATGCTTTGGACTTGATCATGCTAAATTCATAAGATCAACCTCAATTCAGTCATAATTCATGCTTGATTTCATAGAGAATTCATAAACTTCATCGAACCATAACTCAACCCAACAATCAAAGCATAGATGATCAAATTGGGGAGAATTAGCTTGGGATCATGGGGGTTCATGCAATCTTTACATCAAATCATGTAATTCGTGCACTAACTTACTTTATCACGCTAAATCGTGCACTAGGAATCATAAAATCAATAATTGGAATCATAATTAAAGAACCCACAATGATTGATCACAAACACTAATTCAATTAGGTTAGAGTAAACCTTTGAAAATCATGAAGAAGAGGAAGGGCCCATTGGAGGAAAAGACTCCTAATGGTGAACACTATCATACCTCAAAGCAATCCACAAGAAATTGGAGAAGATTGAAGGTCTTTAATGGAGGATTCAAGCTCTTTCTTCTTCCTTGAGAGTTGAAAGAGTTTCCTTTTAGAGAGAGAAATATTTGAGAGAGGAGAGTTTGGAATGACTTAGAATGAAAGGAATTAGGCTTAGAAAGTATATATAGGTCTAAGATAAAGGGTATAACCAACTTAGCTTAATAGGTAATCAATTAGGAAAAAGACCAAAAAGCCCTTAATTAAAAACTGTCGGGGCCAATCGACGGACATGATCTACGGTCCGTACATCAATTGACAGACCGTCTTGCTCTTCTGTCAATTGATTCAGAAAGTTCATTTTGGGCTGAAAATTTGGCTAAGTCTGGAAGGCATCTACCGAACCCATCTACGACCCGTCAACTGGACTACGAACCGTCCTGCTGTTCCGTAGGTCAAGGTTAAGAAACTTGGAAATCCTGAAATTTCACAGTGCCAATGACGGTTCCCACCTACGGCCCATCAATCCATATACGGCCCGTAAGTGGCCTCCGTTAGTCACTGTCTTCAGGTGTGTTTTGCATTTTGTCAATCCATATACGGCCCGTAGGTGGCCTCCGTTAGTCACTGTCTTCAGGTGAGTTCTGCATTTTTTATTTTTTTTAATCCGTATTATCGAACCGGCTCTGGAACTTGCACTGGAGCTGGCTGCTACTGATGCTGCATCATACTACCAATAGCAGCTAATAACTGGGCAAGCATGCCCTTCAGATCTGGGGTGACAACTGGAGATGGTTGTGGCAGGGCTGGTCCCGGCCCCACCAGCTGAGGCAGAATCTTCTCTGCTCGAGGCTCCGGATCCGGAGTACTCTCTCTACCTCGGCTTGGTGCCGCCGCACCATCTCCCCTGGGCGCACGAGCCATCCTGTAACAAAATGACACAAGTGAGATTTCAAGAAACCAACTGGACAACAACGCACGAAAAATATGCAAAGATAAGACATAATCCTAAGGGCACCCTATAGCCTCCCGAGGATAGTCACGGACGTCTCCACTCTGATCCGCAGGACTCTACTAGATGCTAGTTCTGTTCAATTGAGACCAACGAACCTAGGCTCTGATACCAATTTGTCACGACCAAATTTCTCAAGTCATGTGTCAACTACCAACCCACCAGTACGCCAGCAAAAACCCTATCTCGAAACTAAACAGTAACGGGACTAAGGGTGGAAACTAATCCATACCAAGATGAAGCGTACAATAAGTGCAATCATGAAAGTTGGAACGAACCAGACTAAATATATACAAGACCTCCCAAAACCTGGAAGTCACAAGTAAAAACTAGTAAGAAGAGTACAAGTCCCGAAAGTGGACCACTGAAACAACTGTCTCAAAAACAAAAGACAAGCCAAAATATATAAACAGAAGGAAACTGGTGATCCCAAAATGCCAAGTGCTCACCCTAGTCTCCCGAACTGACAACTCCCGGCCCGATCTCAACGCTGATAACCGGTGCTCGGACCTGCATCACAAAAACAGATGCAGAGTGTACTATGAGTACCAAAACAACAGGTACCCAGTAGGCATCATAGGCCGACTGAGCAAGAAGGGTAAAAATAGGAAGACAAGATAGAATCAGCACAAACAGAGGTCCACAGAACAGGAAACAGAAAAGATGAAAGGAAGCACAAAGAAATAACTAAAATAAACCCAGCTAAGCCTCCCATAAGACCCGCTGGGCACACTCCTGCGCAATTTTAAATAAAACTTGAACGGACCCCCATAAGTCTGACAGGTACACAGAAGAGCTATTCTACATAAACGGAGGAATAGCTAACTCCAGAACAACACCAGGGGCCCTTCCAATTATTACCATCAGAGCCCCGCTCAGTCATAAACATTAGAGCCCAGCTCAGTCATAAATATCAGAACCTAGCTCAGTCATCAGTCACGAGCTAGAAATGCCGGACTCTAACCGGGCAACCTCAGTCTCAAACTGGCACAAACAGCCCACACTCAACAGTCTAACGCTAGAAATACTGGTTCCACCGGATACGTCGGTCGCGTAGCTGGGACTAGAAGCCTATAATCTATGGACTCGCACTGCAAATAACGGGCTGCAATCGTGTAACGTCAGCTGCGGACCGGAGCGGGTAGCCAACCCCCGTCAGCCTAGCGCTTCAAATCCTGAGCGATAACCAAGTAATGGCAGCCGCGTACTGGAGCCAGCCGTCACGAACTAGATAATCCACAACAACAATGCACCAAGAGACTAAACATCACGGGCCGCCGCCCCAACATATAAACAACCAGAAGGCTCCCAGCCTAAGACAATCCAGCCGACAATCGGTGCAGCAATGGCATCTTCCGGTAGCATCCCAAGAATCGCAGCGATAAGGGGCAAAGAATCGGAAGGTCAAAAAGCCACGAAAATGCCTATACTAAGGCTCATAATCTGACCCAAGTTTGCAATATCAGTCTACAAGGATCTAGTCCATCTGAAACGATGTCGGATACATACTCAAGTCAACTAGGTACATGGGACTATGTCAATAATATCACGCCTATTCTAAGGCAGAATCACAATAATCAGTCAATCATCAAACAGGTTCTCCCGGACCCACTCCTGCAACATCAGATAACCACCAACAGATACCCCACATCATGCATATCAAAAAATCAAATCAATAGCCCAACCTATAGCATGATACTAGCTCATAACAACCCAGCAGTTCACTCTTAATTGAGGAAATCGGGGAACAAGGGAAACAATACTAACTAACCACCCAAGATTCACAAATATCAACCAGCATTTACACAATCAGGCTTTGTCTAGAAAGAAGGGAAGACGTAACCTAACAAAAGGCCGATCACGTGCGCTCCAAGTCACTCAATTGGAGATTTACCCTTTCGAACGGCCTCAGACTGCTGCCACACTACAAAAAATAGAATCGCAGCGTCAATACAGTCGTTTAGACACCAAAATCAACAAATTAGGAGACATACCAATTTTTGGGTCAAAATCGGGCAAAGTGGGACCTGCTCCTGGTTTTTTGGAAATGACTCCGTTAAAAGGTCCCAAATCTTTTCCCCAACACTAATCCTAAATTAGATCGCTCATTAGGGGTTCGGATCCGCTCCTAACAACCAACAACAACAATTTCCAAAACTTAACAAAAAAATAGGCCCAATAGAGACTTACCCTCGATTTCATGCAAAAGGAGGAGCACCCAACGACCCCCAACCTAAAACCCACGAAGCCAACGAAAAGCCGAACACGTGAGACTTCGAATCACCCAAAACGGAGATCTAGCACTCGAGATATCGAAGTTTAAAATGAAGAAGAAATCATAACTTGATGGCAGCAGCTTCGAGCTGAATTTCACCTCAAACGAGATTTCACCAACACAATCCGATCATCCACCACGTAGCCACAATCTCCACGATCATACAGGACTTCGAATCACTCAAATCGGAGCTCGGATGAGGGAGAAATAGCCATTTGAAAATGAGGGCTGAAAGCTGAAATTTTCTGGGTTATAAAACCTGAAACTGGTCCCTAAAGACCATTTCTGGTTGCTAAAAGTCTAAGTTCTGGTCGCTAAAGGTCTGCACCAGAAACCAGATTTTTTTCTATTTTTCAAAGTCTCCGAACGGATCCTCGGAATTCATTTGGGACCCGATAAAAATAAACCATATATGCTACCCCACTAAATTCAACATTTCGGACTCAATGGAGCAGTCGGAATTTCCATACGAGGTCATTTCAACAAAAAGTGGGTCCAACACCCATTATGCCATTTTTGCCAATTTCTACCGAAGGCCTCAAAATTAGATCGAAAGCTCCCGGAGATTCTGGAAAGGTCATTCTAGACGAGCGTGCTTACCAAGAATGTTGACCAAAGTCAACCATAAGCCAAATTTTGAAGACTAAAGAGCTATCTGGCCCAAAAATCACACCGAAAACCCCGGGACTCGAGCAAACTAGCCTTATTTGGCTTCTCCGGAACTGATGAAACCGTCAAAATTCTCATCTGAGATCATTTACCTGAAGTTATGATCGAAGTCAACTTTTCAAGGTTTAAAACCTCCAATACAGGAAAAACAGGCATAGAACCCAAATCAACGACCGGGCGACCGAACAGTCAATGCCAACAAGTCATAAATTACTTGGGGTCGCTACAGGAATTCTCTAAACGACAAAAAGAAAGCATTAACACATAAATGACCTGGAGGGTCATTTCACAACCATCCTTTCTCTTCAGATATACCAATCATAATAAGTCTATGCTACAGTGCTCAAGGAAGCAAGGTGCAAGAACTAGATATTCACAAAATTGTTAAGGCAAAATATGGTTATAGGCTCAGGCCTCATTTGTTTTTATTAAGATTAAGATGTCTTAATCTGAATGCATATGTGAATGATTATGATCTTGTCTGTATATCTGAACACTGAATGATTAAGACTGTTTGTTATTAAACATCTGAATATATATATACATCTGAATATATATATATATATATATATATATATATATATATAATAAATATTATGATTCAAAGAATAGTAGTTAAATATTACATTAAAAAACTATTTTTAAAATGTCATTATTTGATAAACATTATGATATTTAAATTATAAATAAATATTTCAAGTTTGATAAAAATAAAATGGATCTACGTGGACTACATATATAAATAATAATAATAAAAATAATTGTTAGAAAAAATGTCGTCATCTTTTTTTTATTTCAACAACACATCTTTATGAAGTTGTTTTGCACTTTAATCAAATAAAAGTTTTACAATAAATTTTATCAATTCTTGATAAACAAACCGCAAGAACAATAATTAAAAGTTTAAGGAAAATAATTTGGAGGATTAATAAAGTTGGAGGATGAGAGAGACTTGAATTCTTTTTTTAAGAAAAGAATATGGAGCACAATTTCTTTCTGAAAATAAAAAATGTCTTTAAAAGGGTCTGAATGAGAATAAGACTTTGTCACAGTTTTGATTCATTCAGACCCTAACAGACCCATTGAGAAATTTTTAAGTAAAAAAAATAAATGCACTTAATAGCCTAATGTCTGAATCATTCAGATTCAAACCTCCATTAAGTGCAAACAAATGAGGCCTCAAAAGGGCTAATTAATGATATAATATCTTTAAAAGGTTAAAATTCAAAAGATAAATAAAAAAACACTATTATCATCTCCTAAACAAAGAAACACTTTTTATTTTAGCTTCAATAACATGTAGGGCAAGTTCTAGACTATGATGCAAAACATTGGATAAATAAATTATCACCACACATGGCACAAGTATCAATCAAGATGGATCAATTCCACTTCTAAGAGAGACAAGGTCATAAAAAACTACAAAATAAAATAAGCTATAAACAAAGTCACAACCATGAACCTGGTGACAAAGAGTCTGTAATTTCATTAGAAATCAAGCAGTCACAAGAAAGTACTACTCAAAATAAGGCCTCAATAGCAAGTATTACAAAACTCAAAAGGGGGTCTTTTCTCTCCAAAAAGAGTCTGACTATCACTATTCTAAGTAGTACCCAAGAAAGCACACGCTAATCTGATCTAATAAAATAAAATAAAAAATTTACTGCCTATAAAAGATAATCGGTTCAAAGGTACTATCCTCAGGAAAAGAATCGAAAACAAAAGCCGAGGAACCCATCCTAGATAAAAGAAACTTAATAAAATAGTAAAAACTAAGAATTCATTCTCCCACCCCACACTTAAAACATGACACTGTCCCTAGTGCAACAATTCAATACATAAGCTGAGAGTGAAAGAAAACTCCCTGAGGCCTCTAGTCCTAGCTAGTAGCTTGTTCTCTCAATTTTCATCAAGGGTTGTACCCCACACTTAAGCTCAAACGTGCTCCTTTCTTTCAAATTTTTGGGTACTCAAACTTCCCCTAATCTGTAAACAAATAAATAATAATAACACAAAAAAGACATAAAAAATTAAGAAGGTAAACAACAGATTGGGTTACCTCTCAATAAGGGCCTAATTTAACGTCGTGGCACAACACAATTAAGTTCACATCTTTTTTTAAATCCTTTCCTTGTATTTTTTTTTCATTTTTCTTATTTATTGATTTTTAAAAAAAATAAATTTGAATAAATAAAAAGAAAATTATAAGCTAGAAAAATATTTAATTTCTAAGTCCCAGGCAACGGCGCCAAAAATTCATTGCTCCCAATTGCACACACAAGTATACGTGGTCGTGCAAGTAATAAAGTTATTGTTTTTAGAAACTGGATGTCAAACCCACAGAGACTTGCCAATTAATTATTTACTAAATTATACTAATTCTAATTATTTCATCAAGGGGAGAATTTCAAAGATGAATATATATTAATTAAACTAAAAATAAAGATAAAATAACTAAGAAACAATTAACCAAGAAAAGATAGATTTTTCACACAATCAATGAATAAATCGATCTAAGATTATGACTTAACTAACAATCATATTTAGCATCAATTTTATCAACTTATTTGATTATCTAGTTATTGATTCACGAGGTTGATAATATAGTCATGATCTCTCGACCTCTAACCGTCTACCACAATTGACAGTCTAACTACATCATTGAGCGGGATAGACTGAACCAACAATGGAGCATTACGTTGTCTTCCCGCATTTGAACCAAGCATGACACCTAGGTATATCTCTATCCTAGACACAAATCAATTCAAGTGATATGCAGGAAAAGACCACGCTCCTTATATTCCATGTTCTATCCCTCTATTTCTCTCCCGAGTTCAAAAGAAGACAATAAATTTATTCTAATGGTGATCAAGCATCAAAATAGTAATCACAAGAATATAAAAATAAGCAATATGATAAATAAATATGTCAAATTAAGATTCACTAAACAATCACTTTGTAAGTAAATACAATCCTAGAACAAAAAGTTTAACTCCACATAAACATAGAGCAATAACAACGAATCATTCAAAGAAAAGATGTAAAATAAATAAAAGAGAAGAAAAGATGAAACCTTAGATCAAAAATTATTTTCTACATTGTGTCCTCCTACTCTCAAGAACTAATATTATGAACTATTTATAGAGGTAGAAAACCCTAAATTAAATAATTGAGTCCAAAACAAATTAGGAATTCAAAATCTAAGTGAATTTGATTTCTTTCGCTGTACCAAATCTGTCCAATCGCCTCAACAAGTTATAATTTGTTGTGGGCTCATTGATCGCTACGTGGCAGTTGTGCCTATTTCAATTGAACGTCCCTTCGTTGTATTTTCATATAGATAAAATATATTATTATATTTGATTTAATTCATTAAGCTGACTGCTTGATTTCCTTTTATAATATTCCATCTTTAATTTGTTTTAACTCCAAACTTGTTCATCTTGGTTTCAGTTTAATCCTACAATATAAAATATACTATTTAGCACAATCCGTAAAATCCATGCTTAAAAAAGACAAATAAAAATACTAAATGTGAGGTAAATAATTATTAAAAATATACATTTTTGGTGTCACACCATAAAGTGTTTGCCCAACCACCATAGTATTAGCATTTAAGTCTATAGAATATTTCCAACAATGAATCATCGCACATCTTGTAATTTGGCACCTACTTCAATTCTTTTTGTGAACCATATCCATGTCTAATAGAAAGCTTCTTCAAACAACTTCCTAAAATTATATCTCATCTTTCTGCAGCAACTGATGAGTGGGTAATTTTCACTCATTTGGAGCTCTTTTCTTGTGATTTTATGGCACTTAAGTAGAGAAAGAGGCTAATTATCCCTTGAATATGGTTGTTTCAAGTATATTTTGGTTCACAAGGAGTTTTGATGGAAAAGAATAGAAATTGAGGCACAATGGAGCTAAAAAGAGAGAAATTGGAGCAGGCAGCAAAGTATTCTCCGTGAACGTGGTCAACTAACCCGCAAACATGAAGCTTTGGTCTTCTATGAACCGCGAAAGTGGGACATCCTCCATGAACACAGAGTGCAATTATGCAAGGAACCGCGAATGTGGAGAAGAGAACGTGCCAGCCATCTGTGCAGTTTTGGAATTTCACCTTTTTTATCCCAATCCTTAATATGCACTCATACACAACCATTTGAAGAGAGATACAGAAAATATTTGGAACAACAAACCAAGAAAGGATAGAGGCTTGAAATTAGGGCTTAGCTTTGAGAGCAAGTTTCCACAACAAACACCATTAGAGTGAAGATTGAAAGCTTGATTTGCAATTATTTTTCATCCTTTCTTCAACTCTTTGTTTTGTAAAGGTCAAATTCTAGGTGTTAGTTGTTGTTTGGTGATTTGGATATTGTTTTAGTGATAAACAATATTTGGGTTGTTAATTTCTACCTTGTGCTTTTGTAATTAGTTGAATACGTTTTCATATATGAAGTGAGTTTTTGATTATCCAATCAATTTCATGCTTTCATTGCTTTCCAATGGAATTGACACTCCTAGGACTTGCCCATTTACTCTGATTGAGTTTGTGAGAGTCAATTGAGGTTGGGAAAGGTTGATTGGTGCATTATTTGAGGTGTAGCAACTCATATATCAGATAATAACTAGAAATAGTGAATCCTTGCAATGTCTATAGTTGGATTATTTGTGTTGTCACTTGACTAGGTTCGAAAGAACTAGTTGAGAATTTTTTTTCCTATATTCGATAGAAATATGTGGATATTTATATTCCAAGGCATATATGATTTTTCCCATGATTAACAGAGATTGTAGGAAGCTAATTTTCAATGGATCGTATAGGTGTTGATTGATTTTCAATTCTCAAATGTCATTGGTATCCTTGCTTGAAAAGTCTTTGTTCCTTGTTCTCCTCTATCCCCTATCCTAAATTGTTACTTGATATCTTCATATTATAATTGTATCTTTTATTTCGAGTTCAAATTAGTTGCTAGTAATTCTTTATTTCTTCAATAGCCTACATATTGTTCCTCGTGGGATCAACCCCAACTCATCATTGGGTTTACACTTATTAGCGACCACCTACACTTTGAATCATAAGAGGTCTAGTTGAGCGTTATCAAAAATGGCGCCGTTGCCGGGAATAATTTGGCATATTGAATTGATTTAGAATTTATAGTTTACTAATTTCTATCCAAATTGTGAATATTTGTTTTTGTTTGGTTTTATGGATTCTTGTGAAGAAATAAGGTTTGGCGATTGCGAGCCCTATGTTGATGACCCATGGTCTTGTTGTGGAAGACTTCAAGTTGGGAATGGGTATGTGGATGCCTCTTTAGATGAAGTGATGTGTGAAGAGATGGGTGTTGTGAGTCAAGCTTGGCTCTTGCACTTGTCTCAAAAACTTGCAAAGGGTGTGAGGCTAAGAGATCTAATGTTCCAAATGAGGAATGAATTCCACAACCTGCACCTAACTAGGTGCCATGAGATGATCCAACTTGAGTTTGAAATTTCTACTTTTAAGACCAATGTGAGATCAAGAAGTGGAGTATGTAATGCTCCTAGTCAAATGGTCAAAATTAACGCATTGGAGTTAGAGTTGCAAGAAAAATGGGTTGTTATTAGCATGGATGAGATCTTGGGTATTTGCAACCAAACCAAGCCAATAAAATTCCAAGATACAAAAATCAAGGAAATGATACTAGAGTTGCAAAAAAAAGCCAAAAAGATCATATATGGCAACTCTAGTTCATTTGAAAGTAATAGTGTCATGCACTTGAGGGCCAAGGGTTATGAAGTTCGATGCTTGAATGGCCTAGTGACCATATCCCTATTGCCCAATTCTCTTCCATGAAAAAATGATGTGAAGTTGGGCAAGAAATTCAAATCTTCGAAGTGGAGAGATCGAGTGAAATTTGTGATGCTCTCAAGTTGTCCCCACATTCTTCGAAGAGAAAATTATTTAAAGTTGGGGAGAAGGTACATTGCATCGAAGTAGAAGCACAAAGGGTGATGTAACCGGCGTCGCGCCTAGACGTTAAATTGTGTGCTTGATGGGAGGCAACCCATCGGTATCCAAAATTTTAATCCTTAATTAATTTTGAGTTTTTTAAAATTTTTAGGATAGATTAGGATTTTATTTTTTGACTAATCCTCATGATTTCAAAATGTTCGTAAGTGTTTTGAGCACATTTGGAAGTGAAAATTAAATTGGGATTGAAGTTTGGGGTTTAACTACCTTCAAAATAGGGGTTGGAACACATTTTGGGAGCTGAAGATAACCAAGATGCATTAGGCAAGTCGCCGAATGGACCCAACCATCGCCAAAAATTCCAGAATGCTGCCAAGGGGTTCAGGCATCAGGTACTCTCCGCGAATGAGGAAAAGAGTCCGTGAGCACGGAGGTCGAAGTGACAGACCCTAGCGAACGAGCCCTCTGCACCGCGAACACAGAAGGTCGGGTATTTTAATAGTAAGAAACTGAAAGGGCAGTTCAGTTTCAAAAAGAAAGAATATGTACCCTTTCCTCTCTCATTTTCAAGAACCGAAAAATTCCCCAAAATTCACCCCTCATCTACATTGTTTCCTAGTTTATTACTCTGTTGTTTGCATCAACACTCAAGGTATGACTTTTACCCCTTGCCTTATGTTGTTTTTGGTGAGTGAAACTAAAAATGATGCTTTGGTTTGCATTGATTTGATCTTGATTGTTTTTGTGTTTAATTATTGGGTTAGAGGATAGAATTAGATGTTTGTTGTGTTGTTGTTTGTTAGTTTTGTTTTGGGGTTATAATTGGTGGTTGATTTCATGAGAAAATGAGGCTTAAAGTAGTTCCCTCCATCTGTTCGTCTAAATACCCAAGTGAATTATGCTTTCTGGGATGATGACACATCCGCGAACGTGGGACTCTAACCGCGAATGCGGAGGTCTTTTACTCCACGTGCTCCGCGAATTCGGCTAACTTGCCTACGAATGTGTAGGTCTTAAGTGTGCTGAACCACGAACGCGGGAGCCTCTCTGCGAACATGGAGGTATGGCTCTTGCTTCTCTGTGAACGCAGAGAAGAATCTGCTTATGTCCCAAAACAGTATTATCGCACTGCGCAGGTCGGGATCTCTTTTTATTATTTTGTTTTGCCTAAATACTTCCTAATACATTATTTTAAGTGTCTATTTGAACTTTTAACATGTTGGCTTCTTTTGTAGGTACTTTGAGCTTAAAATGGCTTCCGACGACATCTCCCATGTACCTGAAATTGCTCTAGAAATTATAGAGGACTATTTAGATGCTAGCAGATTCCTTTCATCCAAATGGGCATGAAAATATGATGAATACTTGGGCCGCACTGTGGTGAAGGAAAAAGGCATTTTCTTGGATAAGATAGAAAGTGGGATGCCGAACTTCTATAATAGGCTCATGTCTAGTAGGTGGATCTGCTTTGCTTCTGAGCCTATCAAGGCTAACCACACTCTAGCTGCGGAGTTCTATGATAATGCTTTGGAGACAAACTTTGAAGAAGCCGCAGTGACCACCGTCTGAGGGGTGCAAGTACCTTTCAGCCGGACAATGATTAATGCTTTATACGGGCTCCCGAATGCTAACAATAGGGTGTACTTGGACCGTTAGAAAGATTTGGGTAGTCAATGGCTTGTTCATAAGCTACATGACAGAGAGCCTCCAAAATGGTTTGAGACTGAGAGAGGGATAGAGTCCCGTGACTTCACAGTTGAGTCCAAGACTTGGCTCTCTATCTCATGAAGAAGCTGCGATGACCACAGTCAGAGGGGTGCAAGTACCTTTAAGCCCGACAATGATTAATGCTTTATACGGTCTCTCAAATGCTAACAATAGGGCGTATGTGGACCATTAGAAAGATTTGGGTAGTTAATGGCTTGTTGATAAGCTACATGACGGAGAGCCTCCGAAATGGTTTGAGACTAAGATAGGGATTGACTCTCGTGACTTCAAAGCTGAGGCCAACACTTGGCTCTCTATCATATGTGCCCGGGTCATACCTTCTACTCATGATATCGAGGTGACCTTCGACCAAGCGTTGGGTATTGTGGCTATTCTAGACGGGTTGGAGGTTAATATGGGTCAGCTAATCGTTGATCATATCTGTGAATTGGCTTTTGGGAGATCTAAGAGCATCACCTTCCTTTCTTTGATCACTCAGTTGTGCTACAGTGCTGGGGTGTCAAAGCTTCCTACTGATAAGGAGAAGAAGCCGGGAAAGGAGATTCATCCACTAAAGAAGTAGGGGAAGATTGATGTGTTACATCCTCCGTTTGGCCAGTTTACCGAGCCCGCTTCTGAGGCCGGTACCTCCTCTTCGGTAGGACCCTTTAAGTTTGGACCTACCACTATGCACCATATCTCTTCCCAGATTCATTGAGTCGATGCTCAGATTAGGGAGTTGATTGATGGCCTCCCTTTTGGCCCATCTGGAGCCACCACCTCTAAGGGTCTCCTACCACCAACTTTTGCTTCTATAGCTGCTACACAGAAGGCCATGTCTGACCGACTTGAGCAGGTGGGTCGGAGGCAGGGGAAGATTGAGCAGTGCCAGAGGACTTTCTGAGATCACGAGGAGAAGAAGAGCAAGTTCCTGAGCAAGATGATGGGCAAGCTTAGAAGCTTATGCGGTAGTGGTGCTTCTGATGATGAGGACTTCACCTTTCCCTCCAGCCCGAGTTCAGAGTGATACATCCCAGGGAGTCCCTCGTATTCTCTTTTGATATTTGTACTGTGAGGACACAATTTGATTTTCAGTTAGGGGTGCTTTCCTTGCGACTCTTGTTTTTGGATGTTTATTTGGGATGCTTGAGAATGTTATGTTGGATGTTTGTTTTGTTATGTGGATGATGTGCCCTTGTTGGGCTTTTGGATTTAAATTGTGAATTGTGTTAGATTAGTCATTTTTGTTTAATTACTTTTTATTTATTTTGATAGCTTCTTTATTTTTCTTTTATTGTGTGATTGTGTTGTTGATTGGAGATGTTGTTGATTGGCGATGCCCTATGATGGATAGAGTGACGACTTTCTTAAGGTACATCATCAGTTTGTATTATGGTGAAGTCTGAGTAGCCATATGTGGCGGTGAAGTCTGAGTAACCATTTGTGGTGAAGTCTGAGTAGCCGGTTCCGAATGGAGGTATGAGTTTTCCCAATGATGGATTGGTTGACGGCTTTCTTAAGGGAAAAATCGTCATTTTTTTGGGAAGTTGTGGCTTGTTTGGTACTAAGAATATAGTCTTACATGTGAAAAATGTTTTGAACATACCTCTCCATTTTGAAAATTGAGCATGTCTTGAATGATTTTGTGACAACCCTTGTGACTCTTTTTGTGGCTTTTGATTCGTTAGCGGTTTAAATGTTTGATGCCACTTGTATGTCGAAAAGAAAATAAGATTTTGATCCATCTTGAATAATTTGCATGCTATGTATGGTGAGTGTTGAATAATGCCTTGTGTTCGCTTGTGCCACCTAGAACTTCCCGGTTAATCTTGAAACATTGGTCTTAATTAGGTTGGGTTGGAAAAATGATCTTAGGCTTTCTTTGATTGTTCTTGAAGTCTACTTGGCCTAAAAATCCCACCTTTGCACTCAATATATCATTAGTTGTCCCCTTTGAGCCTAATTCCTTTTTTATTGGCAACCTCATTACAAGCCTTATCCATTTTGAAAATACATGTCTCTCTTGAACCCTTTCCCTCCTTGAACTCTAAATTGTGAAAGTTGAGGCTAAAAGCCTTAAGTTGGGGGTGTTGTGGGAAAACTCATAGAAGGGATGCCGTCACATAAGAGCTTGATTATAAAAAAGAGATTGGTGAATGGGGGAAAAGTCATAAAGAAAAAAAAAATTGAAAAGAAAGTGAATAAATGAGTCTTGAATCCTCCAAAAAATTAAAATGGTTGCATGTGGAGCATCTAGAATGAAAATGAGAAAAGTGAAAATGTGAAATGTGCATTGGTTTGGAAAGTGAAGAAAATGTGGAAGAGAATGGAATATGATGAGTGGTTGTGTAGAGTTCAAGGACGGTGTAGTCACTTCCCCAAGCCTACATTACAAGCTTAACAAAGTCCTTTGTGATTTCTAACCAAATGAAATTGAGTCAATGTTGATTGAAAATATGGGCAAACCTATGGTGTGGCATTTGTGTTCATGAGATGTTCTATTGTTAGTGTGAGTGTTTGTGCTTTTGTCCCTCTTTTGTAAATGCTTTGTGAGTGTTTTGAGACATTTCTTTTCTTGTGAGAGGCATGTAAGTTGATTAAATAGTGATTTTGAAAATTTCTAATTGAAGAAAGTGAGCACGTGAAAGAGCTAAAGAGTTGAGTCATTTCTTGAGTTTGATGTAATACCCCTAGCATCCAAAGAATAAAAATGCAGAATTTAACTGAAGGCAGTGACCTACGGAGGCCACCTACGGGTCGTAGAAGGAGTGACGGGCCGTAGGTAGGGAACCGTCGATGGCACTGTGCACTTCAGGATTTTTATGTTTTTGAACTTTGACCTACAGAGCTGCAGGACGGGTTGTAGGTTGATTGACGGTCCTTAGATATGTCTCGTAGGTGTCGCCCAGACTTAGTCAAATTCTTGAACTTGAAGTAGTGATCTACGGCTTCCATGTACGGTCCGTCAAATGACCCACGAGCTGTACATTGGAGTCATCGTTGCAGGGTCCCAAATGCATATTCTCTGAATCTTTTGACGGAGGAACATGATAGTTCGTCAATAGATGTATAGACTGTAGGTCTTGATCGTTCACAGGCCCCGATAGTTATTAATTAAGGGCTTTTTGATCTTTTCCTAATTGTTTACCTATTAAGCTAAGTCGGTTATACCCCTAACCCAAACCCTATAAATACTTTCTAAGCCTAATTTCTCTCATTATAATTCATTCCCAATTATCTTCTCTCAAATCTTTCTCTCTCTAAAAGAAACTCTCTCAAGCTTCAAGGAAGAAGAAGAAGATAGGATCCTCCATTGAAGACCTTCAATCTTCACCAAATTCTTGTGGGTTTCTTTGAGGTATGATAGTGTTCACCATTAGGAGTCATTTCCACCAATGGGTCCTCCCTCTTCTTCTTGATTTTCAAAGGTTTACTCTAACCCAATTGAATTAGGGTTTTGATCAATCATTTTGGGTTCTTCAATTATGATTTCAATTATCGATTTTATGAATTGTAGTGCATGATCTAGCATGATAAAGTTACTTAGTGCACAAATTAGCGTGAATTACATGATTTGATGTAAAGATTGCATGAACCCCCATGATCCCAAGCTAATTCTCCCCAAATTGATAATCTATGCTTTGATTGTTGGGTTGAGCCATGAATTGATGGATTTTATGAATTCTCTATGAAACTAAGCATGAATTATGAATGAATTGAGGATAATCCTATGAATTTAGCATGATCAAGTCGAAGGCATAATTTTCCTCTATTAAGTGAGTTCCTTCAAGTATGGGTAAATTGTCTTAATTATGACTTTCTAAGCATGAGCTTGCATTGATTTGCATGATATGAGTTGAACTTTCATGAACCCATAGGAACTCTGCGAACTATGAATTATGAGCATGATAATCTAAGTGAAGAAGAAGCTAATGAACTTATGCATGTCTCATATGAAGTTAATAAGGAATTAAGGGTGCTTTGAGAGTGAAGTACCAAAGTTATGATATGATGATGCTATTGTTGAGTTGTGAAAGATTTCCTCACATAATACTCCCAATATGACTTAAAAGAACAAGAGGTGATTACCAATATTCTTAAGGAGCTATTCTAATGACGTAAGCTTGGACAAGGTCCATGGAAGATGAAACGTCTATAAACATGATTTTAGCTTGGATTGGTAACTCTAGTTGTACCTCTCCATGTATAATGATATGAATATGTTAATGACTAATCCGTGGGAATTATGTTTAGCACTGAGTGGATACTGAGATTGAAGCCCTCCCGTTAGTAGAGGCCGGGTCTTCTAGTGAAAGCTCTCCAGTTAATAGAGGCCCGGTTTTCTAGATGGAACTCTCCCGTTAGTTGAGGCCGAGTCTCCAAAAGCTATCTCTATCCCATAAACTATGTTGGCACCATAGGATGTTGTCTTTAAGTAGACATTAGCTAGTGGATCCACATAAGCTAAGAACTTCATGGTCTTACCTTTGCAAGTAGGACACCTCTTTTCGGTGTGGGGTAGTCACCGGATTTCATATTGATAGTTCACATGGTCTTATATATCGGTTAAGGCTATTCCCCATAAGTTAATGAACACAAGTGTTCCTATGATAAAGTAAAGAGAATAATTCAAAGATGATTTAGCTTGCTTTGGCCATGATATATGCTTTATCCTACATGTTCCTTATCCTTTTTATCATGTTTTAGCTTGGCCCTTGCATGTCATGATTATATCTCACTCTACCATGATTTATGTGTTTATGTGCATTGCTATCATACTTAGTGCTTAATTGTGCTAACGCATACTTTTACCTACATTAACTTCTTTGGTGTAGGATGTGGCGATTCACCTTCCACTCATGGCTAGAGTTTGATTAGAGAGTTGATTGAAGACTTGGTGAGTCCTCATCAATCCGAGGACATAGCCTAGATCTTATTTCTTTTTCTTGTATTTTCATTTCAGTTTCAGATTTGTATTGGGTTATGTCCCAGACCTTGTTCTTTATATTAGATTGGCTTTGAGACATGAGATGTAGACTTTCGTTGTTTTGTTTAAAAGCTTTGATATGAAAAATCTCTTTTGAACTCTATCTCTTTATGATCTTGTATGTATGTATGCTAAGTGGCTTGTATAAGGCCTCTCGAGGTCTTGTACACCATGTCACATCTAGGGGGTACCTTGGGTCGTGACATTTGAGTTGTTGTCACTTAATGATTCTTGGTTTTTGAATAAAAATGAGGGGTTTCGTTTGTGAAATGTTTGCATGAGGACTATTTGTTAGTACCAACCAAAGTCATGATCCTGATCCTTAGTCGAAATGAAAGTGTGTTGTGCTTAATTTGATTGCCTCTTTTGGTTTTGATTTTCTTTTGCTTGAGGAAAAGCAAAGTTTCTAAGTTGGGGGTGTTGATGAGTTGGTAATTTTCACTCATTTGAAGCTCTTTTCTTGTGATTTTGTGGCACTTAAGTAGAGAAAGAGGCTAATTATCCCTTGAATATGGTTGATTAAGGTATATTTTGGCTGGCAAAGAATTTTGATGGAAAAGAATAGAAATTGAGGCAAAAATGGAGCTAAAAATAGAGAAATTGGAGCTGGCAGAAAAGTATTCTCTGTGAACGCGGTAAACTGACCAGCGAACGTGGAGCTTCAGTCTTCTATGAACCGCGAAGCAGGACGTCCTCCGTGAATGCGGAGTGCAATTATGCTGGGAACCGCAAACGCAGTGCTACCTCCCCGAACGCAGAGAAGAGAATATGCCAGACATCTAGGCAGTTTTGGAATTTCACCTTTTTGATCCCGACCCACAATATAGACTCATACACAGCCATTTGAGGGGAGATACAGAAAATATTTTGAAGAACCAACCAAGAAATGATAGATGCTTGAAATTAGGGCTTAGCTTTGAGAGCAAATTTCCATAACAAACACCATTAGAGTGAAGATTGAAAGCTTGATTTGTAATTATTTTTCATCCTTTCTTCAACTCTTTGTTTTGTAAAGCTTAAACTCTAGGTGTTAATTGTTGTTTGGTGATTTGGATATTGTGTTAGTGATAAACAATATTTGTATTGTTTATTTCTACCTTGTGCTTTTGTAATTAGTTGAATACTTTTTCATATATGAAATGGGTTTTTGATTATCCAATAAATTTCATGCTCTCATTGCTTTCCAACAGAATTGATCACTCCTAGTACTTGCCCATTTACTTTGATTGAGCTTGTGAGAGTCAATTGAGGTTGGGAAAGGTTGATTAGTGCATTATTTGAGGTTTAGCAACTCATATATCAGATAATAACTAGAAATAGTGAATCCTTGCAATGTTCATAGTTTGATTATTTGTGTTGTCACTTGACTAGTTTCGAAATAACTAGTTGAGAAATATTTGTCTATATTCAATAGAAATAGGTGGATAATTTAGATTCCAAGGATATATGATCTCTCCCATGATTAATTGAGATTGTATGAAGCTAATTTGCAATGGATCGTATAGGTGTTGATTGATTTTCCATTCCTAAATCCCATTGGTATCCTTGCTTGAAAAGGCTTTGTCCCTTGTTCTCCTCTATCCCCTATCCTAAATTCTTACTTGATATCTTCATATTATAATTGTATCTTTTATTTCGAGTTCAAATTAGTAGTTTTAATTCTTTATTTCTTCAATACCCTGCATATTGTTCCACGTGGGATCGACCCCAACTCATCGTTGGGTTTATACTTGTTAGAGACTACCTACAATTTGAATCATAAGAAATGTAGTTGAGCATTATCAGCAACATGTTATATGATAGGAAGAATCTCTCTAAGAATGCATTTCTAGTTCTCTCCATATGGTGATCGAATCATTCAGAATTTCAACAATGCAAAGAGTTGCCTCTCTTTACAATGATAATGAGAACAACCGTAGCCTTATGGCATCTTGAATAAATCTAGTCCTACTATAAGCCCTTTTGCAAACACCCACAGAGTTCATCACATAGAAGTGGACATAATTACTTCCTCTTGTAATACCTCAGAGATGCATAGCTCAGTTGAAGTAAGAAAGTTACAGAAAATCTATTGTCATCTACAACTTATAGAGTTCATGAGGTCTGTATATGGGCTGTAGATGGTTTGACAGCTCATGGACTGCAATCATAGCCGTGGGTAGACTAAGACTAACACATCTTCATGTTACCCGACTCAGTAGGGTACTTCATTTACCTTTGGTGACGGATAGCGTAAGAAAAAATTCTTTGCTCTTCAGACTAGACATGATAAGGAGGTTTCCCATGATGTGGTCACTGGTATGTTAGGAGTATTTTAGTTTGATGTTTATGATTTGTTAGGCCTAGGAGCCACACTTACCTTCGTGACTCCTTATATTTCTATGAAGTTTGATGTCAATCCCAAAATTCTATTTGAATCCTTTTCAGTTTCTACTCCTATTGGTGATTCAGTTTGAGCTAAATGGGTTTTAAAAAATTGCTCGGTCTTTATATTTCTAAAGTTGAAAAGTTACATTTTGAAATGAAAAGTGGTAGGATGTTGCTGATGTAGGGTTGTACAAGCCCATGTACAGACCGTAGGATGTACTATAGGTCATACATGCCCAGTCATTGTTGATGGTCTGGAAATCTGGAAAATGTCAAGTCACTGATGAGGTTTTATGTGTCAACATGATAGCTCGTTAAAGGGTCTACAAATTGTGCTTGTGTTTCGTTGATTGAGCTTTAGACTTTGTGATATTTTAGTACCTTGGATCTATGGATGGAATGTACGGGTCATGTAGTGGAACATGACTTGTGGTTGGTTGTTAGTAGTTGGTCTTTAGAAAGTTAAGTCTCTAGTGAATGGTTTACGACTAGCTAGTATGGCCCATCAAAGGCAGTACGGACCATACTTGTCATTCATGGTTTATAGTCTAAAGGTCCAGTGTTAAGTTAAAACTCTAGTCTACGATGGTGATAGACGAATCATACATGAAATGATGGGTGATGGTTCTTTGTTCGTGGTTCGACATCAAAATGTTGGGTTTCCAGTAAGTGAAGAGCATAGGAGCAATACAGTTTGTGGTCTGTTATACGTACCGTGCATGGTGTCCGTAATACTAATTTTCTTAGGGTTAATTAGGTTTTTTTCTACTCTCTAATTCCTAAACTATAACCTTTATAGCCTATTTTGAAGACTTATAACTATTTTTACACTCAAACCCTCCCCATTCACTCTGAATCCCTTGAAACTCTCAAGTTTTCTTCCCTAAGTTTCTCTCAAGGTGATTCAAGGATTCATAAAGCTTCAAATCTCTTTTCAATATTTTAAGCTAGGGTTTTGGTAACGCTCAAACCACTCTTCAAAACCAATTAAAAGAGTAAGTGATCGTAGTCAAAAAAATACCCATCGAAGAGTCGGAGTCGAATCCCACATGGAGTAGTGTGATATTAAGAATTCAATCAATGAATTAAAATGCAACTAATCTAATATATATATATATATATATATATATATATATATATATGTATTCACGACATACAATTAAACGAGCATACCATGCATATTTAAATAGTAGGAGGTCAAATGTCATCGATGGAGATTATTCGAGTTCCCGTCTTAGGTGGTATCTCTATTATGCTTTTTACAACAGCTACTTATAATTCTACTTTCCTCCTTACATACTAGTACATTTTTATTTGTACTGATGTCGCATTGCCTGGGCACACTACTTTTTTGTTTCGTGCGAGCAGGTTCAGGCAGGTATTTTGATCGACACACCCGCTAGGATTCGGGTTCAACTGTGAGTTGGTAAGCTTCATCTTTTCCTGGGGTTATCAGAGGATGTTTACTTTTGTTGTACAGTTTGGGTATAGTTGGGGCCTTGTCCTGAAAATGCTTATTTCACTCGTAGAGGCTATTGTGAACATAATATTCTGGGTTTCTTTTGTAGGTTTTAATCTTCAGTCCATAGGCTTTGCGTGTATATATATGTGTGTGTAAGTATGTATGTCTTCAATTGCGGCCTCATCGGCTAGCTAATACATCTTTTATTTTTGGCTTGCCTACCGTTGTTTAAATGGTTTGTTGTTATTCAGGTCATAACCTTAATGATCCAGGCCTTGCATTTCAGATGTTGTGCTACTCGATCCTTTTGTGCAACAGTTTAGTAGCTAGTATATATCAATGGCTAACTCGATCGAATACGGTATCGAGAGCCAGTTATACCTCCCTATTTTGGGGCGTGACAAATTTTGTATCAGAGCAGGTCGTATCCCAAGTGGTCCACAAGCCGTGATTAGTAGAGTCTTGTTTATTGGTGTGCTATACACCACACTTATAATCAAGAGGCTACAGGGAATTTGGGAATGGTTATGTTTCCTTCAATTGATAGATCGTTACGTAGTGCGAAACTATAAGAACATATGTAAGATAAATCATGCTTTATGTTTCTTATCTAACAGGCTACACACACTTCAGAGATGGCACATTGAGAAATAGGTATGGATCCAGGGGAAGGTACTATCCATTCCCCACCGAGTCAAAGAGATAGATTTTCCTTAAAGGAACAGAGTGAATCTCCAGTACCCCTAGTACCAGCTTCCCCGGCACCTGTTGAAACCCAAGGAGATGCAGTACCCTTAGCCTTACTAGTTCCATTGGTACTTAAAGAAGCTACGGACATAAGACCTCCAGTTCCTGTCGTTACTCCACTAGAGATCGGGGAGCACGGGATGAAGGAGGCTGTTCAGTTGCTGACTAGGATTGTGTCTATTCATGAGTGACAGCTACATTCAGGAGCAGATGCTCGGAGAGACCGATCAGAAAGTTTGAAGGTACGAGAGTTTCTTCACTTAGCCCTTCCATTATTTACGGGATCCAGGTCTACTAAGGATCCCAAGTACTTTATAGACTATATATACAGAGTATTGAGGGTGTTGCATGCCTGCATCACCGAGGCTGTCGAGTTGGCTTCTTTTCAGCTACGTGATGTAGCCATCCTACGGTATGAGGCCTTGGAGAGAACTAGAGTACCTGATGCTCCGCCAGCAGAGTGGGAGGACTTCTATGAGGCCTTCCTAGCCCACAATTTGTGACGGGAGGTTCGAGAGGCCCATCTTGACCAGTTCATCAGTTTGAAGCAAGGGAATATGAGTGTAAGGGATTATACCCACAGTTTTAATTCTTTTGCGAGATATGCATTAGAAATTTTACGTACCATGAGAGCCAGAGTTCATCGTTATGTGGATAGTTTTGCAGATCATCTTATCAGAGATTACAAGGTAGCATCCGTATCGACGATGTAGATATTTCCTGCATACAGGCTTTCGGTCAAACTACAGAGGACCTTTCTTGACAGATTTGTGATACCCGCAAGGATAGGGAGCAGAGTAAGAGGGCCCATACTATGGGGTCTTATAGGGAGCCACAGGTTTATTTTAGGCCCCCACTCCATTGATATCCACCTCGATCAGCAGGTAGTGTCTCACTGTAGATGCACAGAGAGCGATTTGATCATTATAGTCAGTCAGGACCGGGTAAGAGTTTAGGCTAGCCTGAGGGCCGTTGACAAGAGTCTTCTAAACAGAAAAGGCATCCTACTCCTCTATGTACACAGTGCGATAAGCCGCACACTAGGTAGTGTAGACAGGGTTCAGGTGCATGTTATTATTGTGGGCAGACATTTTATTAGTTGGTGCTCAAGGTTGAGTAGAGGTGAGCGAGCTCAGCATTCAGGATCCACAACAGTCTCTTAGCCCTCAGTCTGAGCCCCACGACCAGCACCATAATTTACTCAGGGTCGTGGGAGGGGGAGAGGTGGAGGAGACACATCAGGTTCTAGTGGTGGCTAGAATCGCTTTTATGCACTCATAGGCCGACATGATTCATAGGCATCTCCAGATGTTGTCACAGGTATATTGACAATATTTTCTCAAGTGGATTATGCATTGATAGATCCTTGCTCTACATTTTAATATATTACTTTATTTATTGCTAGTAAGCTTGACATGAAATCTAAGTTGTTGCCACATCCAGTTGAGGTGTCTACATCGATTGGCAACTTTATTGTAGTTAGTCGTGTCTATCGAGGTTGTACGGTGTTAACTAATGATCATCAAACCTCTACTGATTTAGTTGAATTGATTATGCTAGATTTTGATGTCATTATGGGTATGGATTGGTTCGTAGCTTGCTTGCTTTGCTGATATTGATTGTCGTGCAAAGATGGTCAAATTTTATTACCAAGGTGTGCCAGTCCTTGAGTTGAAAGGTAATGCAACCATGCCCAAGGGTAAGTAAATTTCATACCTACGGGCTCGAAAGTTGATTGCTAAAGGTTGTATATACCACATAGTTAATGTAAAGGATATTGATAAGCAGACAACGACTCTTCAGTCAATTCCTATTGTGAATGAATCTTTGATGGTATTCCCTGATGATCTTCCACGAATTCCCCCAGAAACGTGTAATGACCCTCCAAGACATTTATGTGTTAATGCCTTCTTTATGTCTTTTAGAGTGTTCCTATAGCGACCCCAAGTCATTTATGACTTGCTGGCACTGACTGTTCAGTCGTCTGGTCGTTCGTTTGGGTTTTATGCCTGTTTTTCTGGTTTGGAGCTTTTGAACCTTGAAAAGTTGATGTTGGTCATAAATTCAGGTAAAAAACCTCAGATGATAAATTTGACGGTTCCATTAGCTCCGGAGTGACCAAATTAGGCTAGGAGCATGGGTTGCTCGAGTCCCAGGATTTTCGGTGTGATTTTGGGGCTTGTTAGCTCTTTAGTCTTCAAAATTTTATTTAAGGTTGACTTCGGTCAACATTCTATGAAAACATGCTCAGATTAAGATTCTGATAGCGCGGTTAGTTTCGGAATCCCAATTTTGGTCTAGAACGACTCTTTGAGAATTACCGAGAGCTTTCGATCTGATTTTGAGACCTCTGGTAGAAGTTGTCTAAAATGACTCATTGGGTGTGAGACCCACTTTTTGTCAAAATGAGCTCGTATGGAAATTTTGACTGCACCATTGAGTCCGGAATGTTGAATTCGAGGGGGTAGCATATTTCTTTTGCGTGCACGGGCTTCCGAAAGAATCCCGAGCACCCTGTCGGAGTTTTGGAATTGTCCAAAACTTAGCTGGTGCAGTTGTAAAAACTATAGACCCATTTTCTCTCCGCTTTCATGGGATAGGCTCCACGTTCACGGAGATGTGAGAGAGTCTACTCCGCGTTCGCGGGTCAGAGGTAGCGTTCGCGGAGGTCTGTGAGGATGGGTGTATTCTTGTGATCCGCATTCACGAAGGTCTGAGTTGGTGAGAGGTTCCTTGTGCTCCGCATTCGTGAAGGTCTGTTTCCCTGAGCTCCGTGTTCGCGAGAGGTTCTCCGCGTTCACGGAGGCTTGTGAGGTGAGGGTGCTTTTGTGTTCCGCATTAGCGGAGGTCTGTTGTGTGAGGGAGGATCTTTGCCCTCTACGTTTGAGTGTCGGGGGCCGCGTTCGTGGAGTATTGATTGGCTCAACTCCGCATTCGCGGAGCGTTGACCGCGTTCACGGGGAAGAGGGGCCTTGCACTGTCTATTTAATGAGGTCGAAGCTCACTCTTTTGAGAGCTTCAAAACCTCATATCTCCCTCATCTTGCATCGGTTTTAGGTGATTCAAAGTCCCAAGCGTCTAGATTCTCATTGACTTCATGGGTTTTTGGTTGGGGTTCGTTGGGTGTTCTTCGTTTTCCATGAAATTGAGGGTAAGTTCTTTTTTCCCTATTTTGTTTAGTTTTAGGATTTGTTGTTGTGGGCTGTTAGGAGCAGATCCAACCCCTAATGGGTGATCTATTTCGGGATTCGTGTTTGGGGAAGGATTTGGGACCTTTTCAAAGAGTCAATTCTTGAAATTTGGTCTGTCTCTGAATTTGTTGATTTTAGAGTTTAAACGACCGTATTGACGCTGTGATTCTATTCTTGATAGCATGGCAGCAGTCTGAGTCCGTTTAAAAGGGGAAATCTCCTGTTATGTGACTTGGAGCGCTTGTGATCGGCTTTTTTGTAGCTTACGGCTTCCCTTCTTTCTATATTGAGCTTGAATGTGTAAATGCTGGTTGATACTTGTGAATCTGGGGTGGCTAGCTAGTGTTGTTTCCCTGCTTATCCCATTTCCTATTTTATAGTTGACTGTTGGGCTGTTATGGGCTAGTATCATGCTGTAGATTGAGTTGTGGACTTGGATTGATTGTATCTGTGTTCTGGGGCATCTGTTGGTGGTTATCTGATGTTGCATGATTGGGTCCGGGTGATTTCACTTTATTATTGGCTGATTCTTGTGGCTACACCTTAGAATACGCTGTTGTGATGATGACTTAGTTCCATGTACCTTGGTGACTTGAGTATGTATCCGACGTCATTTCGGATGCACTAGATCCTTGTAGACTGGTGTGGCAGACTTGGGTCTAATAGTATAAGCCTTAGTATAGGTGTTTTCATGGCTTTCGGACCTTTCGACCCTTTCTCCCTTATCGCTGCAGTTCTTGGGATGCTGTCGGAAGATGCAGCCTTCGCATCAATAATCGGTTGGATTGTCCTTGGCTGGGAGCCCTCGATTGATATGCTTGTGAGGACGGCAGCCCGTGATGTTTAGTTTGACGTGGTAATGCTGAGATTGTTCTAATAGGCTCGGTATTGAGCATACATGGTGTGTGGACGGCAATCCACGGTATATGAGTTATTGGAGGTCCTCTACGGAGTGATGTGTGGCACACTCATCTGGCTGGGCCAATGCCCCTGGAGTGATGTACGGTACACTAGTCTGGCTGGGCCAATGCTCCCGGAGTGGTATATGGCGCACTCATATGGCTGGGCCAGTGCTCTCGGTGTGTTAGATGGCTCACTTGGCTAGCGTGGGCGGGTCCTAGGGCAATGCCCCCGGAGTGATAGCCTAGTCGGACAGATGAATATCAGTTGATTTAGAGGGGTCGATGTACCCCACCCTTTTCGCAGCACTTGACTTGCTGGGGCCATGCCCTCGAAGCAGCTGCAGGATTGATATAACGGGTGGGAGGGTCAGACTAGTGACCAGTTGAGTATTGGTTGGTCGATCGGTTCAGAGTTCAATTCCTTGGACATTGTAGTCCTAGTTTCTCAGTGCACCTGTCAGGCTTATGGGGGTCCGTTTAGGTTTTACTTAAACTTGCGCACGTGTGTGCCTAGCGTGTCTTATGGGGGGCCCAATTGTGTTTAGTTAGTGATCCTCATTTTACTTTCTGCTCGTTCTGTTTTCGTTGTGATGACCTCTGTTATTGTTGTTGCTGATTCTATCTTGTATGCCTGTCTTTACCTTTCTTGCTCAGTCGGCCTATGATGCCTACTGGGTACCTATTGTTTTGGTACTCATGATACACTCTGCATTTGCTTTCGTGATGTAGGTCGGAGCATCAGTTATCAGCATTGAGATATGGCCTACAGCCGTCAGTTCAGGAGACTAGGGTGAGCACATGGCGTTCTGGGATTACCTGTCTCCTTCTATATTTATCTTTTGGCTTGTCTTTTGTTTTCGAGACAGTTGTTTCTGTGGTCCACTTGTTGGACTTGTACTCTTGTTAGTAGTTCTGTACATATGACTTCTAGGTTTTGGGAGGTGTCTCGTATATATTTAGTTTTGTTTCGTTTCATCCTTTGTTTATGTATTCTTATGGTATGCTTCCGCTTAGTTTGGTGTAGTTTCCACTCTTAGTCTCATTACTGTTATGTTCTGGGATAGAGTTTGACTTGCCTACCGGTGGGTTGTAGGTGCCATCATGACTTGAGAAATCGGATTGTGACAAATTGGTATCAGAGCCTAGGTTCGTTGGACTCACTTGTACAGAACTAACATCTAGTAGAGTCTTGAGGATCGGCGGGGACACGTCTGTGACTTATCTTCAGGAGGCTATAGGATGTCCTTAGGATGTTGTCTTACTTTGTATCCTTTCGTGCGTTGCTGTCAATTTGGTTTCTTGAAATCTCACTTGTTTCGTTCTGTCACAGGGATGACTCATACGCGTAGAGGAGGTTGACGTGGTACTGCGGTACAAGACCGAGAGAGGAAGAGGACTCTAGAGAAGGAGCCAAAGCCTCGAGTAGGGCAGATTCCTACTCAGCCAGTGGGGCCAAGACCAGCCCAGCCACCACCAGCACCAGCTGTGACTCCTGATCTTTAGGGCATGCTTGCCCAAATTCTAGCTACTATCGGGAGTATGCAGCAGCAGCCGGCCCCAGCACCAGTCCAAGAGTCGGTTCAGGCACAGCATGATCAGACTACAGTAGTGGCACCAGAGGTTCTTCAGCCGCCGCACCACCCATAGTACAGATGGATCCGTTGGACGGGGTAATGCCTCTACGTGAGCAGAAGATGCTCGGGGTGTTTCTTAGACTGTCACCGCCAAGGTTTTTCGGGGCTGTGAGGGAGGATACCCACAAGTTCATGACTACTTGCCATGAGAGGTTGCAGACCTTGGGTTTGATGGAGTCTAGAGGAGCTGACTTCACAGTTTATCAGCTAAACGGTCAGCCAAACAGTGGTGGCATTCGTTCATTGGGACCAGGCCAGCTGGAGCACCACCAGTATCGTGGGAGAAGTTTTTCGAAGTTTTTCTTGCCAGGTTTACTACACGGAGTGTCAGGGATCGACTTCGTGATGAGTTCTCGAGGTTGGAACAGGGCTCCATGATGGTGACTGTGTACGAGACCAAATTTCTGGAGTAGTCCCGTCATGCTATTATGATTCTACCCACAGAAGGGGGAGTTGGTCCGATGCTTTGGTAAAGGGTTGAGACTGCAGCTCAGGATTGAGTTGCAGTCGTTGTTGGCAGTGGGCTGTTCCTTTCTAGAGGTGGTAGACTATGCTCGTACGATTGAGCACCTTTGCCGCAAGGATCAAGGGAGCAGCGGCAAGAGGGTCAGGTAGGATGGCAGGACTAGTGGGCCCCGTTCCACGCCGAGAGTCACTCGGGACCAGTTTATCTAGGGATTCCAGCTAGAGCAGTCCAGTCACCTATTTCAGGCAGCATTGAAGACCTGAGAGGGAGATCAGCCTCGTCAGAGCAGTTATAGTGTCAGTCTGAGTCAGGGCCGAGGTGGGTTTCAGACAGGTGCATCAGGTCGGGGTGGCCGACCTCCAGAAGTTAGCAAGTCTTCTCAGGGTTGCTTCACCTGTGGGGAGCTGGGTCATTAGGCCAGGGAGTGCCCTACATCTAGATCAGCTTCACCAGTCCCTCAGGTAGCGAGGCTGGTGTTAGGAGTAGCACCCCCAACTAGAGGAGGGGGTCAGCAGCAGGGTTCTCAGGGAGTCCCCAGTGGAGGCAAGACTGGTGGCAGAGTAGATGCTCGGGGTAGAGGTGCCCAGGGCCACTTTTATGCAGCTCCAGCCAGAGCAGAGGCCGAGGTTTCAGATGATATGATCACAGGTACAGTTCTCTTATGCCTTCAGCTCGCTTCAGCCTTTGTTGTTCCCGGTTCTACCTATTCTTATTTGTCAGATTACTGTGTGCCTCGTTTGGGAGTGAGTCCTGAGCCCTTATTGGTTCCATTGCGTGTTTTGACCCCAGTAAGGGATTCTTTAGTAGTGGATCGGGTTTGCAGCTCTTTTGTGGTCACCATTCGGGGGTAGGATACTCTGGTTGATCTTATTGTGCTGTGTATGGTAGAATTTGATGTGATTCTAGGTATGGATTGGCTATCTCCTCACCGGGCTGTCTTGGAGTGTTATGCAATGATGTGACTTTAGCCATTCCTAGTATCCCACCGGTGGCATGGCAGGGTTCTTGTAGTCGCACACCAGTTAGGGTGATTTCTTTATTCGGGCCCAGAGGTTGGTAGATAGCGGATGCTTGGCTTACTTTGCTTATGTCAGAGATGTGAGTAGGGAGGGCCCTACAGTTGATTCAGTGCCTGTTGTCCGAGAGTTCGCATGTGTTTCCTGCCAACCTTCCTGGCCTACACCCAGATCGGGACATTAACTTTGGCATAGACTTGGAGCAGGGTACTCATCCTACTTCTATCCCACCGTACTACATGGCACCTAGCCCCCCATAAGACCCACTGGGCACACTCGTGCGCAAGTTTAAATAAAACCCGAACAGGCCCCATAAGCCTGACAGGTACACAGAAGAGCTATTCTACAGAAACGAAGGAAGACCCAACTCCAAAAACCTCAACACCCATGGGTCCCGGACCCAAAAAGATAACACCTAGGCCCAGCCCAATCATCAGTCACATGCTGGAAATGATGGACTCTCACCGTGTAACGTCAACCTCAGACTGGAAAAATACCTGGGCCCGGCCCAATCATCAGTCACAAGCTGGAAATAATGGATTCTGACCATGTAACGTTAGCCTCGAACTTGAGCTAAACAACCTACGCTCAATAGTCTAGCGCTGGAAATACCGGCTCCAACTGGGTAACGTCGGCTGCATAGCTAGGACTAGTAGCCTACGAGCAACGGCCTCACGCTAGAAATAATGAGCTGCAATCGTGTAACATCAGCTACGGATCGAAGCTAGCAGCCTACCCCCGACAGCCTAGAGCTTGAAATACCGAATGCTAACCGGGTAACGTCAGCTGCATACTGGAGCTAACAACCTCAAACCGAATAAAGCTACCCCCAAACGATACAACGCAAGGCTAAACACCATGGGCCGCCGTCCCCACAAGGATATCAACCGAAGCTCCCAGCCTAGCATAATCCAACCGACAATCGGCGCAACAACAACATCTTCCGGTAGCACCCAGAAACGCAGAAAGAAGAGAGAAAGAATCTGAAGATCCGAAAGCCACAAAAACGCCTAAACTAAGGCTCATACTATCATACCCAAGTATGCTATACTAGTCTACAAGGACCTAGTCCATCTGAAATGACGTCGGATACATACTCAAGTCAACGGGTGCATAGGACTAAGGCAATACTATCCTAACCTATTCTAAGGTAGGAAAGCAATCACAAAAATCAACAGAATGCAAGTAAATATCCCAAGCCCATGCATGCAACAATAGATAACCACCCAACAAGTAACCCACAAAATATCAACGATAACCCAAGCCAACAATCTCATTCTAAGGCATGCTACTAACCCCGAACAACCTAGAAATCAACTCTAAACAAAGAGACTCGGAGAAGAAGAACAGAAGTACCAATCACCCAACCCAGATTCGCACAAGTCGGTAAGTAATCACACATTCAAGCTCAATCTAGGAAGAAGGGAAGTCATAACCTACCAGACAACCGATCACGCGTGCTCCAAGTCACTCTTCAGGAGATTTTCCCTTCCGAACAGCCTTAGACTTCTGCCATGCTGCAAAAAATATAGTCACAGCATCAATACGGTCGTTTAGACACTAAAATCATCCAATTCAGAGACAGACCAATTTTAGAGTCAAAATTGAGAACGTGGGACCCGCTTTGGATTTTCTGGAATTGACTTCGTGAAGAGGTCCCAAATCCTCCCCTGAACTTGTATTCCAAAATGGAACACTCATCGGGGCTCGGATCAGCTCTATGCAACCAAAACAAGAAAATGCAAAACTTTACAACAAATAGACTTAAGATAGCAAATTAAGCCTCCAATTCATGGAAAACGAGGTACACCCAACGCAATCCAATCACGAACCCATGAAGCCAATGATAATCTGAATGCCTAGGACTTAGAATCACCGACAACCAAAGAGGGAGATATGAATTTTTGAATGTTTCATCAAAAATGAGATCGACCTCCATTTATAACAACTGCCACTGCCTCTTATCCGCGAACGCAGCCCCAGGCCCCGTGAATGCAGAGGGAAACTAACCACTACTCCGCCAACGCGGCCCCATGCCCGCGAACGTGGAGGCAAACCCACAACAGCTCCGCGAACTCAGCCCCAGGCACGTGATTCGTTCGGAACCCCGTGCACGCAAACGAGATATGCTACCCCTCGAATTCGACGTTCTGGACTCAATGGCACAGTCAAAATTTCCATACGAGGTCGTTTTGACAAAAAGTGGGTCCCACACCAATAGGCCATTTTAGCCAATTTCCACCGGAGGCCTCGGATTTTTATCGGAAGCTCCTGGAGGTTCTCGAAAGGTCACCCTAGTCCAAACTCAGCCTTCTAGAACTAACCGCACTGACGGAATTTCAATCCGAGTGCGTTTACCAAGAATGTTGACCAAAGTCAACTTTAAGCCAAATTTCGAAGGCTAAAGAGCTAACTGGCCCCAGAATCACACCGGAAACCCCGAGACTCAGGCCAACCATGCTTCTAGCCTAATTTTGCTGCTACGGAGCTGATGGAACTTGCAGAATTACCATCTGAGGTTGTTTACCTGATGTTATGACTGAAATCAACTTTTCACGGTTCAAAAGCCACAGAATAGGAAAACAAGCATAAAACCCAAACGAACGACCAGACGACCAAACCTATAGTGCCAACAAGTTATAAATGACTTGGGATCGCTACAAGAAAGCTCTAACCGACAGAGAAGAGGCACAAACACGCAAATGACCTGAAGGGTCATTACAAAATTAAATATGATAGGGTGTTTGTTCCCCAAAATGCCTGTAGGGTGTTTGTTCCCTAAGGTCAAAATGCAACTAGGGTGTTTGTTCCCTAGAAATGAAAGATGATATGGTTTTTGTTCCTTAAAATGCCTCTAGGGTGTTTGTTCTCTAAGGTCAAAATGCAACTAGGGTGTTTGTTCCCTAGAAATGAAAGATGATAGGGTGTTTATTCCCTACGATGCCTCTTGGGTGTTTGTTCCCTGAGGTCAAAATGCAACTAGGGTGTTTGTTCCCTAGAAATGAAAGATGATGCCTCTAGGGTGTTTGTTCCCTAAGGTCAAAATGCAACTAAGGTGTTTGTTCCCTAGAAATGAGTGATGATACCTCTAGGGCGTTTGTTCCCTAAAGTCAAAATGCAACTTAGGGTGTTTGTTTCCTAGAAATGAGAGTGAATTTTTATATAGAAAAATATACCCTTTTTTTTAAACTCTTTTTAATTTATCATTCCTTTTTGAAATTTTTTTTTAAAAAAAATCCAATTTTGATCTTTCAAGGATATAAAATTTTATTTTGTGAGGCCAAGCCCCATTGTAAGACTGCCTATGTATCCTGCGAAGCAAGAATCAAGTCAAACGTAGTTTATATAGATCACAAATTATTTATTTGAAAAAAAGACATCTTCAAAAAGAGAGAAATGAATGAATTTATAATCGACAATGTCTCGACTTTAGTTGGTACCAACAATTAGTATTATGCATATGAACCACATTCAGCTACTTTCAGACAAATATGAGGCCAACTCTGAGTAATCCCTATAGTTTCAAATGGTACCTCAAACATACTTAAGTATTTACAAGATCTGTTCATCTTGCATAAATTAAGGTGTTATAATTATTCATATCCTCATGTTTCAAGTGCCCTCGCAACAAATGAAGTTCTACTTCACACACAATAGAAGAATTTAGATAGTAGGACATTTTAGAAGTCACTCACACTCAGAAAGATATTCAATGCATGAGATTGAAATACCATATGCTTGGCCTTCATGTAAATATCCACTAATGTGAGAACACGAAACATGAGATCAAATAGGACTTGTCATTGGCTTGTAATGTAGGTTTAGGGAAAGGTAGGATATTCATTTGGGATAAAGTGACTATTTCCTCCTTAATGATCGCACTATGCTCTCAAATGTTTTTATTTTCACATTTGACATTTGTTTTCTTGGAAGCTTCTCCTCATTTAGTTTCTTCTTTTTTTTCTTCTCATTTTCCCTCCTTTTCGTTGAAGTTTTTTTTTTCTTTCTAGCTTTTCTTTGTTTGTGTATTTTTTTTTTTGGACTTTTACATATTTGACCTTCTCACTTTGTTACCCAACTTAGATCTTTGGTACTGTGTAGATAATTGATAGTGCGCTCAAGAAGGTGGGACCAAGGAATAGTGCATTTAAGCACTCAAAAGGATATATGTTAAGATGTGATTATTCAAATAAAAAGGTTTCAGGCTCAAAATGAGAATTCTATGGATAACATGTCATTCGGTAGGCTTGAAAGGCACAATCGGATCAAAGAAAGCCTATAAACATTATGATTCAATACCATGCCATTTAAAAATTTAAGAACACGAGATTTTTATTTGGAACTATAAAATCATCATCATATACCACAATGACAACTAGGCATAAAATTAATCTAATTGACAAACAATCATTTTCTTTTAATTTTTTTTTTTATAAACGTTAATTGAATCTAAATTAATAGCACATAAAAAGAAATAAAATAAATATAAAGACGATACTTTATATGTAGAGAAGACAAAATAAATAAAAAGTAGAAGTTTTCATTAAGGAGATTGCAGAATTATTCACTAAAAGATGGAGGATTTTTTTTTAATTAAAGGTTGGGGCAAGCCCCTTTATTCAAATAAAAAGACCAACAACAGATGGCTTAGGGTCAAAAGTGACCCAAGCCCAAATAAAGAGAGACAAAAAGCAAACAGCTAATATCAAAAAGGGAAATATAGACGGATCTAGAAAGTCTTCACGGGAGGGATTCCAAGACTCAATTGGAACACAACTTCTCCAGCAAGCATAGAGCTTGTCCCGTGTCCTCATCACTTGTCGAGAGGCGATCAGAAACGCAATGATCTTGGGCGGTATCCACCTAGGCCTTCAAAAATCTCACGAATTCCATGGATCCAACCCTATAAAGACTTCTTCAGCTCATATCACTCTTCCGCCATATCCACCCAAGGTAAGACCCAGAACTGAAACAAAATCTTAATTCGATCATTATAGAAAGATGTATCTGATAAACCCCAAATTTGTGCAGGTGTTGCTCAAAGGAGCTGATACCACTGCGTCAAATCAAGCGTTCACCAGGTAACCTCTCCGTACTAATCTAAATAATCACATTTGCGAGAGTGTGGACAAAATTTCAACTTTCAACTGAACCAAAATCTTCCAGCAGCTAAGAACGTCGTTGTTATTGTACTCAAGAATGTTGTCGACTGATCCAAACACTTATTATCATACATCTTGTACCTCTACTATGCTTCACTGATTATTGAATTTTCCATTTTGGAATTTTTTGATTTCTAGATAAGGTATACCCTGTTTGTCAATTTGTAACAATTTTCATGCTTGTGTTGGTACCTCAGTATTAGATAAGAACTGAATCCTTGTTGTACCTGCAAAACTAAAAACATGGCTACTGAAACAATCCACCACATTGTTTCCCTCTCTGAAGATATGATTCACCACAACATCCTTATCCTTCAACTTCTTCTTAATGCAACTTATGCCCACTGATATACCCCAAGGTATTTCCCATATTCCTTCAATGACTTTCTTTTGGATAAGAAAGTCTTGTCTCCATCACCAGAGGCTGAAGATTGTCATGAACACAATACTACAACCCTTCTTTAAAAGCTCCCACTTTTGCTTCTAAGGCATTGCATAGCCTCATACTTTCGATCTCTGCATAGACTAAGTCTACATTGCTATATCTCACACAAAATTCCTTTGAGATGAGTTTTAATTGGTCTCTACTAAATCCATCAGAGTTGCATTTATAGTATCCTACAGGAGGACATAACCATCTCACCACTTTGCAAGATAAAATAGGAATGTAATCTTCAAAATATTTGACAATTAGGGGCCAATAATTAGGAATGTTGGTTAGCCAAGGGTATCTAACTTTAACCATTAGGCAGATATTCCTATTGATCTCTTTAACCAAAGCCTGTCTAGTCATATTTCCTTTATGTTTAATTTTATTCCTTCTTTTACATAGCTGCCATTTAATGAAGATAAGGACTGATCTAAATAAAGATTTCAATTTGGGTATGGAATCTGCACCCACAATTTATAACAAGTCTACCTCATCTCAATAAGTGGTCCATGAATCCCAGCAGCCCCTGAGAATGTTACCCATAAATACTCAGCATCTGGACATGCTACAAATAGGTGATCAAATGTTTTAGGTATGGAGTCATTACATTACACACAATTAACTGTGTCTGCATTTTTATACCTAACCAGAACCTCCCTAATGGGAACTCTTTGGAACCACATTCTCCATATTATGAATGAGACTCTAAAAGGAATGCCCTTCTTCCAAATAAACATGATATCCTACTGAATTTCCTTCCTCTGTCTCATGATGTCCCAAGCACTTTTCACTATATAGTTTCCTTTACTATTTGGCATCCACCAGTGTTGATCTCTTTCCTCAAAAGTTTTACCCTTACCCAAGATCGTATTCACCTGATCACAGAACTCTTCATTGAACAATTCTTTCAGCAAATTTTGAATCCAGCCATCAGTATCCATCACATAACTTACATCAGCTAACTCATAACATCTGGTATGTGAAATAGGCAAAAAGAAGTGTAAGGCTCCTAATTGAGTCCAATTGTCATGCCAAAGACTAGCCTGACCACCTCTAGCTTCCCACCATATTTCTTGATCTATATTATCTCTAGCGTGAAGCATCAACTTCCATACTTGAGATCCTCCTTTCCATTCAATTGTTAGAGAACCATACCTCTTGCAATACTTATTCCACATGAAATTAGACCACAAAGTGTTTTTGGTCCTGAAATTCCACCAAAATAAAAAGATGGAGGATTGATGAGCCTAATCTCATAATATCTGAGCTCACCCTCAAATTCTTTTTTACAAAATGTCTGATTTTCGTAAGTACAAGAAGAAAAGGTTTTTTTTTACTTGGTGTCAGTTATTCTTATTGGGATTCAATTAGATTTGGATAATGGATAGTTTCAAATTGAGGGTAAACCTCTTTCTAACAAAGGTAACTCATGCCAAGACTTGAATCTGATACTTCTAGTTAAGGATGAAAGAATATTATCTTCTACTCCACCACAATCTTTGTTGGTAGAATACAACAACTTAATCCAACATATTGCTAAATATGCAAGAGAAAGTAAATTAAGTTATTATTATTACCAACAATAGTTGTGGTGGGTAATATATGATCCATCCATCCTTAACCAGAGGTCTCGGGTTTGAGCCTTGGATATGAAGAATCTTACTAGAGAGTGTCCCGTGGAATTTGAATTACTTAGAGATTTAGTATGATATATTGAAAATCGAATGAACACAATATTAATTACAATTTACAATTTATTTTGAATTCCATTGGAATTCTTTTTTCAAGAAGAATGATAGTTTCTATAATAATGAGTTATCATGTTAAATATTCCATTGAGATATGTTGTTTTTTTAAACTTCAAATTTGTTTAAAAGAAAATATAATTATAGTATCATAATAAATAGAATTTACTTCTTAGTAGTGAATTTTTGTTACTATTTACTCCTCCTAATTTTGATTCAATACCATTACATTTAATAGATTAAGAACACAAAATTTTATTTGAAGCTAATCATCATCATATACAACAAGGAAAACTAGTAACAAAATTAATCTAAGTGACATACAATCATTTCCTTACAAATATTATCATTATCAACAATAAATAAATCTAAATTAATAGGACAAAAAAAGAAAATAATATACAGGACGATAAATTATATGTAGACAACACAAAATAGATTAAAAAATGCTCTTATTAAGGAGATTTGAGGGGTTATTCACTAAAAGATGGAGGATTGATGAGCCTAATCTCATAATCTTTGAGCTCACCCTCAAATATTTTTTGCAAAATATGCAATTTTCATAAATATAAGAAGAAAAAGTATCTTAATTTATTTGGTGTCCGGTATTCTTATTGAGACTCAATTTAATTCGAATAAAGTCACAAATTGAGGGTAAACATCTTTCCAACAAAGGTAACTCATGTCCAAGACTCAAACCTGACACTTCTAGTTAAGGATGAAAGAATACCAACTTCTACTCCACCACAATCCTTGTTGGTAGAACACAACAAATAAATCCAACATATAGACAAATATTCAAGAAAAAATAAATTAAGTTATTATTAGTACCAACAATAGTTGTGGTAAGACGTATAAGATCCATCTATCCTTAACCAGAGGTCTTCGGTTTGAGCCTTGAGTATGAAGAAAATCTTTTTAGAGATTGTCCCTCAAAATCCGAATTAATTGGGAATACAATATGATAAAGTGAAAATTGAGTGAAAAGAATATTAAGTGCAATTTAAAATTTATTCTAAATTCCAGTAGAACTCTTTTATCTAGAAGAATGATCATTTCTATAATAATGAGTTTGCACGTTTAATATTCCATTGAGATATTTTATTTTTTTACTTTTCAATGTGTGTTTAAAGTAAATTTAAAATAAATATATAAATATCGCATCAAAATAAATAGAATTTAATTCTTTGTAGTGAATTTTTATTGATACTTACTCCTCCTGATTTTTTATTCAATTCCATGTCATTTAATAGGTTATGAACACAAGCTTTTTATTTGGAGTTATAAAAATCATCATCATACACCGCAAGAAAAAGCTAATCACAGAATTAATCTAATTGACAAATAATCATTTCCTTAAAAAAATTATCTGTATTGACACTAAATGAATCTAATTTAATTATACAGAAATAAATAAGATAAAGATGATACTTTGCATAAAGAGAATAGAAAACAGATAAAAAAAATACATATTTTCGTTAAGGTCACTAAAAGAAGGAGGAATGATCAGCCTAATCCCATAATATTTAAGTTCACCCTCAAATTATTTTTTCAAAATGTCTAATTTTTGTAAGTAAAAGAACAAAAGGTTTTTTTTACTTGCTGTCTGATATTCTTATTAGGACTCAATTAGGTCCGAATAATGAAAAGTCTCAAATTGAGGGTAAAATTCTTTCTAACAAAGGTAATTCATGCCCAAGACTCGAACCTGGCACTTCTAGTTAAGGATGAAGGAATACTAACTTCTGTTACACCACACTCCTTGTTGGTAGACCACACTCCTTGTTGGTAGAATACAAAAAAAATATCAAACATATTGCCAAATATTAGATAGAAAGAAAATTAAGTAATTATTAGTACCAACAATAGTTGTGGTGGGATATATATGATCCATCCATCCTTAACCAGAGGTCTCGAGTTTGAGCCTTAGGTATGAAGAAAACTTTGTTAAAGAGTGTCCCTTGGAATCCAAATTAATCGAAAATTCAATATGATATATTGAAGTTCGAGTTAACACAATATTAATTACAATTTTCAATTTATTCTAAATTCCATGGGAAATCTTTTATCTAAAAGAATGATAATTTCTATAATAATGTGTTATCACGTTTAATATTCTATTAAGATGTGTTATTTTTAAACTCTCAATATGTGTGTGAAAGAAAATATTAATATGGCATCAGAATAAATAGAATTTACTTCTTACTAGTTAATTTCTATTAATATTTACTCTTCCTGATTTTGATTCAACACCATGACATCTAATAGGTTAAGGACACAATATTTTTATTTGGACCTAAAAAGATCATCATCATCTATGCAAGAATAAATGATTTTAACAAATAAAGATGATAGTAAATAATTTCATTAAAGAGAATAAGGGGTTATTCACTAAAAGATGCAGGATTAGTGAGCCTAATCCCATTATCTTTTAGCTCACCCTCAAATTCTTTTTGCAAAATTTTTTATTTCATAAGTACAAGAAGAAAAAATTTCTTTATTTACATGGTATCCGGTATTCTTAGTGGGACTCAATTAGATTCGGATAATGGAAAGTCCCAAATTGAGGGTAAACCTCTTTTTAACAAAGGTAACTAATGCCCAAGACTCGAACCTGACACTTCTGGTTAAGGATAATGGAATATTAACTTCTACTCCACCACAATCCTTGGTGGTAAAACACAACAGATAAATCTAACATATTGCCAATATTCAGGAGAAAGCAATTTAAGTTATTATTAGTACCAACAATAGTTGTGGTGGGATATACATGATTCATCCATCCTTAACCAGAGGTCTCGGGTTTGAGCTTGGGTATAATAAAAATCTTGGAAGAGATTGTCCCTCGGAATCCGAATTCATTGGGTACTCAATATGATATATTGAAACCGAGTGAGAATAATATTAATTACAATTTAAAATTTATTTTAAATTCTGTTGGAAATCTTTTATATAGAAGAATGATAATTTATATAATAATGAGTTATCACGTTTATTATTCCATACAGATATGTCATTTTGTTAACTTCAATATGTGTTTTAAAGAAAATATAATTATGGTATCAAAATAAATAGAATTTACTTCTTAGTAGTGAATTTTGGCTACATTTACTCCTCCTAATTAGGATTCAATACCATGAAATTTTAATAGGTTAAGAACACAAGATTTTATTTGAAGTTATAAAAATCATCATCATATATCGCAAGAAGAAACAAAATTAATCAAAATGACATAAAATCATTTCCTACAAAAAAAACTTATCAATGTCAACAATAAATGAATCTAAATTATTAGGATAGAAAAAAGAAAATAACATACATGCCGATACTTTATATGCAGAGAACACAAAACAGATAAAAAGTAAATATTTTCATTAAGGAGATTGAGGGGTTATCCACTAAAAGATGGAGGATTGATGTGCCTAATCTCATAATCTTTGAGCTCACCCTCAAATTCTTTTTGCAAAATATCTAATTTTCATAAGTACAAGAAGAAAAAATATTTTAATTTACACTACAACAAATTTGATTATTAGTGACAAATAATATTGTCACTTAAAGTTCATATTTCGTCACAAAAAACTTTTGTGACAAAAAACAATTCGTCAATCTTTCGTCCCTAAAGCATGGGTCACTAAATGTATATTGAGACAATTTAGTGTTTCGTCACTAAATAGAGTTGTATTAACTACGGAAATATTTTTTTTCCCTAAATATATAGTATTTATGGCAAACTTGTTTGTCATAGAAATAATAAAATATTGTAGGTAATTGTATGTTTTCGTCACTAAAGAGGTTATTAAGGCTGAAAAATTAATGTCACTAAATATTTAGTTTTATCAGTGACAATGTCATTTGTCTCTAATGTAATATGTATTTCGTAGTTGAACAAACATTATTTCATCACTAAAAACTATCTTTTACCTACGAATTCTTTTGTCCCTAAATGTATAAATTAGTGACAATTTTGCTTTTTTACAATTTTGTAGATGAAAATGATGGTATCGTCACTAAAAATATTTCTATTACCGACAAAACAAAATTTTCACTAAAAATGTCATAATTAGCAACAATCACAATTGTCATAAAATACAAAATTAATTTGTATGTTTAATATAGGCAATTTTGGGACAAAGATTAATGTTGTCACTAAATGTCATATTTTTATGACAAAAATGTGTTCGTCTTATTGTAGTCGTCACTAAAAGTTAAACTTTTGAAGATAAAATGTTGTCACTAATCACAAGAATCATGTGACATTTAAATTCGAAGCAACACTATTTACAATTTGTATTTAAGTATGTTTCCATTAATTTAAAATTTAATCAAGACAATACATATCTTAAACTTAATAGAATGTAGTGGTCTATTTAATAATAAGTATTGTACAAATTGCTTTTGACTAAAAAAAAAAGAGTATTGTACAAATTATAAATAACAAATGAGTACTTTGCGTCTAAACATTTCTCATCGCTGATGAAAAGTAAAGATAAAAGTTTGCATTTGGCTCACACAGATAGGTTTGAAGGCGTTTCAACAAAATCCAGAACAACCCTCATACTTGAAAAAATGTTGGTATTCCTGCAAAGATAGCTAGCCATTTCAAAGCAAAAGTGAAAACCACAAGCAAATAGGAGCAGAATAAACCTCATACCATACTTGAAAGCAATGAATGTAGAGCATGCTTCCAAACTCATGACAAATTGTTTCTACTTTAGAGTGCTTAAGCCTCACCAGAGCCAAACTAGACCTAGAGAAATTTCAAACAAGTGCTACAACCCATAAGTTAACATGCACAAACAATTCAACAACTAAGTAAAATAAAATTGAAATACTGCAATAATCCACAGCATAATACAAAATTTTGATTAGGCAATTAGACTGTTTATTTCCACAAAAATACAGGTATAAAATATTGTTTTTCCTTTATCAACAGATCTAATCTGTTCATAGAAGCCAAAATGTGTTAAAATAGGATAACATGAAAGGCTAAGCAGCAAAATGTAAATATCTGAAAAAATATGAACAAACGCAAAGGAAGATTTACCAGTCTGGGTACGTATGACATGGTGAAATGCTGACAAGCTTTACATTTTACATTATAATCCTGTAAACCATAAAAAAAAAACATTTCAACAAAAGAACGTTTAAAAGCGGGGCATATTTTTAAATACTACAAATTGTAGTAACCATTTGCTTTAGTTCCTTCTCTTCTTCAAGATCATCAAATGAAGATACGCCTAATTCCCTTCTAATAGCCTACAAAAGTAATAAATATATGCTTAGAAAAGACACATCGCCACAAGAATTACATAGAGTATAGACAAACGTCCTATCAATATTTCCCAAGGCATTAGTAAAAAATATTCCAAAGTTTAATTTTTTGTTTTTACTTGTTACCTTTGTCAAAAATTATATAATTTTTCTGTATGTATTTTGCATTCTTTATCTTCCACTTAATGTTTCTCATCCTTTATTTTCTCCATTATTCATTCCTCTATATCAGATATAAAGTTTTTTCTTCATCCATTCAATGAAAAAGGAAGTTGGCTTGCATTTTTGGAGGCTAGTGGAGTATGCACGTAATTTTGTTGACTAGAGAATAACTTTTTTATGTACTAAACAACTAAGCACAACACAATCCATAGTAAAAGTGAGCTTATTTGAGTGAGAAAAGAGATCATGCGGTGATACCTTAAGATTATCTACTTCATTGTATTGACCTCTCTAAAGGCATCCAAATCACAGAGAAATAACATGCTTTTGAGGAGTACCAAAGAGATGCCTTAGTGGCTGAGGTATAAAGGCTCATCTGGTATGCATGATGGGATAGACATTTCATGGGAAAAAATAGGATTATTTTATCCCGCATTTGGTCCGTGGGATAAGGGATAGCAATCCTATGGAATGTACTAAAATAGTGGGATTAGTTTGTTTCATATAGAAGGTGGAATACCTAATCCCATGGGATATCCTTGTCTATCCCATCCCGCATACCAAATGAGTCCTAAGAGTAACAAAATGGAGCTCCAGGTTCTCATCCTTGCTACAACACTCTGTATGATCCCATCTACTCCAGCAATATTCGATAGGTTTACTTGGTAGTTGGCACCTATTTCTTGTTGATAGTAACAAGCTATTCAATAGAATTAGACAAGGTGTGACACAACTTGACCTGCACGCCACCATCCATTTAGTGGATTTACATGGTAAGAAGGGTGTTTGATTGAATTCCCTTAGTGGAAAATTTTCAGTTGTTACAGAAGTAAAGTGCATGATTTAAGCGTTAGGTGAGCGCCTTTTACATCCCTGTGTCATCCCAACTACATAGTTTTTGCTCGAGTATTGAAGAACAAATTTATAAATGTGTGTGCTGTAAGAAGAGGCGAAGGCATATACTAACCTGAATGATAGTAGCAACCTCATTCTCCTTCCTTTGTAAGAACTCTCATAGAGCAGCAAATCACCAATGCAAGAATGTATCAACAATGATGAAGCATAAAGTTGCACATAAAAATACATCAAAATCCACCGTCGTATCTATTTTCAGATTATGATCCACTGTCACACGTATTTTGGATCTACAGATTTGTGCAAAAGTGCACAAACAAAGCTAACTATTGCAGTAGTAATATGCATGCGAGTTTCTTTTTGAGGAAATCAAACAGCTATGCACTATTCTAGACAAAAGTATAGTGTTACAGTAAGACATTATACTAAGAGAGGCACCTCTGCAGCAACAGTGTTAGATGAATTGCATCCATTCAATTTGAGATGAATCACAACGTGCAAGAAATGTCTATAGCTGGCTTTGTATTTGTTTTAGAGAAGAGTAAAAAATCTCACCATGTCATGAGTCTAAAACACCAATTTAGCCAGCCCTAGGATATAATTTTGCCTTTCAGAACTGCAAAAATTGAAACCACAACATTACGTTTTAAGAACTTAGAACAAAAAATGAGAAACGTAAAGTTGCAACTGCTAGAGCATCAAACTCTGAAAAGTTTGTGAAAAATCTTATTACAACAACCTAATAAGTTTCGAGCTTGTGTTTATGTAGTACTTTTTATGTGATAATTTTTTTTAATCATTACTAGACACACACACACAAAAATGAAACGAAGAGTAACAACATAGGATGGGTCTGGGATATGAAAGAAAGTCAAGTGATCGCTACATAACAACACATATGAGTTGAGCAAGTCATCAGAATATCATAGTAACAATAAAACAAATTAACAGATGTATTTTTTTTATACAAATTCAGGACCTGATGACAACGATAATGCTTGCTCGATAAATTTTTGCATCTAAATATTCTTTACTAAGCTGATTAAGCAAACAACTTTATTGACTTAAATTTTTGACTGTTTCAGGGAGTGATCATTTCATAGAGCCAAAAACATATAGCAGTATAATTTTGCTTGTACATCCTACTTAGTGGGTGTTTGGATTCGCTTATTTTTAGTGACTTTTGTCTTTTAAGATATTTTTTGGTTTTGGAAGTGTTTGGATGACACAAAAAGTGCTTTTAAGCACTTTATAAAGCTGAAAAAGTACCAAAAAGAGCCAAAAACCAAAAGTTGGGTGTTCCCAACTTATGACTTTTGGCTTTTAATTTATAAGCCACTTAAAATAAGTCAATCCAAACAACCCCTTAGACACATCGAAAAAACATGAAGGTATTGCATTCAGGATCATCAACGAGTGGAACATAGACTCTTCAGTTTGAAACAAAAACATTAGGTGAAACACTAACTCTACCAAAGAACACTATAAACAGTGAACACTACCTATAACAGTATTCAGAGGAAATCAAGAAAAACAATAGAACAAGAAAGGAAAGATCAAAAGATAATGAGTCACCCCTCGAATACAAAAGAATAGACAGGCATTAGAAGGCTAAATATTAAAATGTCGAAATCATAGCTCCAAAGCTCGATAAAAAAATATAGACAGTGGACACATGATCGTATTGTAAAGCACCCATCGTATAAGTCTTAACAACATGGAGGTTCAATCAAATAGATGCTAGAACAAAAACTATGATTAAACTAACAGGAGCAGGACATATTAATACAATATATAATGGATGTACCTCTAAATTAAAGTGGAACTGCCAAACGATAATCTTGATGGAAACAGCCTCATTTAGACATGTTTTCTATCTTTTTTTGAAAACTACCATTAGTAAGCTTCAGTAGAACAAAATCCAACCTACGAGCAGAGAACGGAAGTGTTCAAATGACTCCGGATCAATTCTTGATTCAGGAAGCGTAATTGATAATTCCTTTAGAGCTTAGCAGTATGAGATTGACTTCATATGAGCATAAGCAACCATAGTGCAGTAAGCCTCAACTCTACTGACTACTCATCTATTTTGACATATATAAACCAATCAAATGAACAGGATAAATTTAAATATTGTCCAACAACATTGGTGTACCTTGTTTTTATTGCGTAGTTCAAGAGCCTCAAACACCATGAACTGCTTAATTAATTGTACATCAAACCAAATATACCAATAATATAAATGTGGTACATAAATTCAATTCGTGACCTTATCCTAACAAGTACATGTGAAAATCATAGTAGATAAAACCTAAAGCAAGGTTAGGACTACCACCCTCAGGAGAACATATATCATGTTTTGCCATAAAAAAATAAGAAGCTAAATTAGACAAAAGAACACCAAGAATGTGATACTAAAATAAGTCATAGAAAGGAAAGGGCAAAAATTAAATACCCTGGTTTGATGTCGCAGCACACTTGTGTCAAATTAAATTGAACACCACCGCTCAAAGTTTTCCATGTACTGAAGCGGAGATGCTGGTTATGAGGTTGTATCTTAGCTCGAAAACCACAATGCTATGGTCGACAGACCTACTGTCACTTATTCAATCAGTATGACCATGGATGCCCTAGTTCCATGCCCCAATAATACCATAAATATACCTAAATTCTTACCAAAATCGATAGGTCTACGCCGACCATGTCTAGTTGGTTCCTCCACATATGTAGAGTTAACGCCGCTACCAACAACAGGATCACTTGTATCTCCATGGGTTTCTTTGGTTCATCTTTAAGAAGAATTTGGAGGATCAAAGAGTGATTAAAATTTAGGGATTTTGAGAAAATGCTCAATTAGATTGTTTTTATTTGTTTTTTCCTTTTCTCCTTTATGTGTACTATTTTTATGGAAAATTTAGGCGAATAAACAAATACATACTAGTTAATTAGTTAACATAGTTATAGTTTAGCTAATTTACAATTTGCCACTAACATTTAGCATTAATTACGTGGGTTTCAGTTCGAGTTTGTATAATTCGTCTTATTTGTATAATTCGCCACTAACAATTCTTTATTTGATTTGTATTTGTATATGATGGTTTGTATTAATATATGACAGTGATTTCCTTTGATCTTTCAGTTTTATCATCAGATACATTCAATCTTTTTTTGTATATCTTTTTAAAGTTTGTATAAACGTGTTGTTTTCGGAATTTGTATGATATAATTTATATAATTTTTGTATAATGTAATTCGTATAATATAATTTGTATAACTGTTAAAAGTTCAGATGTTTGTATTTGTATAAATTTGTTATTTTGAGTTTTATCATATTTGTATAATTCAAAATTTTGTATTACTCTGAAAAACAGATCTAATTTTAGATCTACAGATGTACCCATATTTGTATAAATCCGTAATTGTATATAGTTATTATAATTGTATATTTCTATATTTTACTTATACAAAATATATAAGTACAAAAGTCTGCCAACATAATTATACTTATACAAAATATATAAGTACAAATCGGTTGTTATTGCTTCGTTTATACAACCACGGATGGAAATAACTCATTTATTCAAACATTTTTTCCACCAAAACTACAATTATCAATCGATTCAATCAATCGAAAATAATTTAGAAAAAAATAAATACAAATCAATTGATACTAACCAGTTCATACAAATACGGACGAAAATAACTCAATTATACAAATACACGCGAATTATATAAATGTACCCACGAATTATACAAAACGATGTGCGAATTATAAAAATGAGGTTGCCCATAGCAGCTTAAACTATAGCTACAACCCGTAAATATGCAAATTATTGCTAGGGAGCCAAATTAAATTTATTATAATGGCTATTTGTAAAAAGTTTCCTGTTTTTATTTGTTTTTACCTTTCATCTTTTATAAGTAACCCCACAGAGAGTATTAGGGACTAGTTTTATTTTTATCAATTTAAGGAACATATTCCCTTCCTTGAGTTACTAAATAAACTAAGAATTAACAACCACAATAAAAACTTTTATGTAAAAGGGTACATTTAAGGACCAGCTTCTCAACTCGTCGCTGAATGTTGGTCGTTATTAACCCTTTTTCTTGTAGTGTTGTAATCTAAGTGTAGCAAATATAACTTTATTTTTAGCTATAATTTTTTCGTAGCAAATAGTTAATTATTCGGCTACAAATTGTCACTATTTAAATATTGCATATTTTGTGATAAAACAATGATCGTCACTAAATCGCATGTTGATTAGAGACAATAAAATGATCGTCACTAATTGCTTATTTATTAGTGACAAAAACTAAGGTCACAAATAAGTAGAAAATTTTGTGGCTAAAGCTTACAATCTTTAACTACGAACACTAATTTGTCGCTATTGTAACAAGTTGTTTTTTGTGATGGAACTTTTTCGTATCCAAAATTAAAACTATTTTAAGACAAATAATAGTTTGTCACAAATTGAATGCATTATTAGCGACAGTATAATGTGTCACTAATAACTTAAAATTCGTCGCTAATGATACTTAATAAATGGTGCCAAATTATTTTTTGGTGGGAAACTTTAGTACACAAAACTTTGCTACGAAATTATATGTTTCGTCACTAAAAGTATATTACTCATGCATTTAAATACGAAATGAAATTTTTGTCACAAAAGATGAATAATTAGTGAAGAATTTTGTGTCGTACCTAATTATTTTGTAGCTAAATATCACATTTGTTGTAGTGTTACTTGGAGTCTAGTATTCTTATTGGGACTCAAATAGATTTGGATAATGAAAAGTCACAAATTGAGGGTAAACCTCTTTCCAACAAAGGTCACTCATGTCCAAGACTCGAACCTGACACTTCTGGTTAAGGATGAAGGAATACCTAACTTCTACTCCACCACAATCCTTGTTGGTTTCACCACAAATAAATCTAACATATAGCCAAATATTCAAGAGAAAGTAAATTAAGTTATTATTAGTACTGACAATAGTTGTGGTGATATGTATATGATCTATCCATCCTTAACCAGAGGTCTCGGTTTTAAGCTTTGGGTATGAAGAAAACCTTGTTTGAGAGTGTCCCTCAAAATCTGAATCAGCCGAGAATACTATATGATATATTTAATACCGAGTGAAAATAAAATTAATTATAATTTAAAATTTATTCTAAATTCCATTGGAACTCTTTTATCTAGATGAATGATCATTTCTATAATAGTGAGTTGTCATGTTTAATATTCCACTGAGATATTGTAATGACTCGGTTGGCCATTTTTAGAAATTTTCATAAAATTGCCATTTTACCCCTCCCGATATTGGCTTCGAGTCACTTTTGAAAGAGTTTTGAAATTTCTTTCAAGTTATGAGTTAAAAGATGTGAATTTTTAGAAAATTTTATTTTGAAAGGCTAAAGTTGCTAAAAAGAAGTTTTTGTTCTTTTGGAGTTTCGAGTGTCAGATTGGAATTCTGTCAATTCCATCTGTTCCGCAATGTGGAAATTGGTCTAGCCGAGTTTTTGGTTTTAGTTTTGGAGTCTTTTTGAGGATTGAAGGTCCTAAGTTGGAAAATTATGGAATTTAGCCTTTGAATTGATTTTGGTCAATATTCAGGGTTTGGATTCTCAGATCAAAATTTCGAGAGTTCAGGAGAACGATGCAGGGGGATGATCTTTGGACTAGATGAGGTCTTAGTTGAATTTTTAGAGGTCCCGAGCTTGATTTGGCCTCTTTAGGCGTTATGTTCATTTCTTGTGGCTTTCACGAGTTTCAGGTCAAGAAGACCTCAGATTCGTGTTTCAATGGTTCAATTGAGACCGGAATGTCGAGTATAGTCAATTAGTATATATGGTTTGTGTGTATGAGGTTCCAAATGAATCCCAAGAGACCATTCGATGAATTTGATTTTGGCTGATTTTTGTTGTTGCTAGTGTCTATTGACCTCTACATTCGCGGAGGGGATTCCCACATTCATGGAGGGTAGAGGGTTTAGCTACCGTGTTCACGGAAAATTTCCCACGTTCACAGAGGGTTGAGGTTACTGATCTCCACGTTCGTGGAGAAGCTCCCGCGTTTGCAGAGCTCTTTAATGTTCTATCCGTCCGCATCGCAGAGGATCTTGGGACAGAATATTTTCCAAAAATCGGGGTTTCAACCCAATTTCACCATTTTTGAGAAGAAATGTTTGGGTAATGATTCCTAACCTTAATTCTTCAATTACCCATTATTATTTATGAATTTAAGTGTTCAAATCAAGGTTTTGAAATGAAAAATTGGGGTTTATATTCAAGAACTTAGTAACATGGTGATTTTGATATGATTTTAACTCCTTTTTCGAAATGGTTTTCACCAATGAGTTCCAAATGCCATGGGTAATGTTTTCAAGTAAATTTTTTTGAATTTTAACCTCTATTTTGGAATTTGGTTTTTGAGCTGATTGACCCATTGGTCTAAATGTATGAATTGGATATTGTTATTTTCGAAATCTTATTGTAAATACTTGATTGAACTAGATTTTGAGGCTTTGGATATTGTTCAGAAGGAGAAGACCCAAGTCTTGGATTGACTATTTGATTTAATTGAGGCAAGTGACTTCCTAAACTTTGTAAATCTAGTTGATTCGTGTATTTCCCTTCATAACATGTGTTGGGGAGTAATAGGAATGAGGTTAAGGGTTCATTATTCCACTAGTTTAACCTTAATGAATAAAAAAGGGATTAAATAAAAGGCAACGTGTTGATTATGATACTTTTGAATTTGCCTTGTTGTGAGCCCTATTGTGTTGATTGATGAAATGTCTTGATGACATCATTGTGGACTTGAATTGCTTGAATTATTATGACTTCCTTTGGTGTGAGATTGCTTATCTCTTCCTTGTGGTGTGAGATTGCTTACCCAAGACCTTAATCACCTCATCACAGAACTCTTCATTGAACAATTCTTTCAGCGAATTCTGAATCCAGCCATCAGTATCCATCACATAACTTACATCAGCTAACTCATAACATCTGGTATGTGAAATCGGCAAAAAGACTAGCCTTACCACCTCTAGCTTCCCACCATATTTCTTGATCTATATTATCTCTAGCGTGAAGCATCAACTTCCATACTTGAGATCCTCCTTTCCATTCAACTATTTGAGGACCATGCCTCTTGCAATACTTATTCCACATGAAATTAGACCACAAAGTGTTTTTGGTCCTGAAATTCCACCATAATAAAAAGATGGAGGATTGATGCGCCTAATCTCATAATATTTGAGCTCACCCTCAAATTCTTTTTTACAAAATGTCTGATTTTCGTAGGTACAAAAGAAAAGGTTTTTTTTACTTGGTGTCCGATATTCTTATTGTGATTCAATTAGATTTGGATAATGGATAATTTCAAATTGAGGGTAAACCTCTTTCTAACAAATCTAACTCATGCCTAAGACTCGAATCTGACACTTCTAGTTAAGGATGAAAGAATATTATCTTCTACTCCACCACAATCTTTGTTGGTAGAACACAATAACTTAATCCAATATGTTGCTAAATATTCAAGAGAAAGTAAATTAAGTCATTATTAGTACGAACAAAAGTTGTGGTGGGATGTATATGATTCATCCATCCTTAACCAGAGGTCTTGAGTTTGAGCCTAGGGTATGAAGAAAATATTGTTAGAGAGTGTCTCTCGGAATCCAAATTTACAATTTAATTACAATTTACAATTTATTCTAAAGTCCAGTGAAACTCTTTTATCTAGAAGAATGATAATTTCTATAATAATAAGTTAACACATTTCATATTCCATTGAGTTATGTTATTTTTTACCTTTCAATATGTGCTTAAAAGAAATTTTAAATGAAACTGTAAATATGACATCAGAACATATAGAATTTACTTTTTACTAGTCAATTTCTATTAAAATTTACTCCTAATTATGATTCAATACCATGCCATTTACTAATTTAAGAACACGAGATTTTTATTTGGAGCTATAAAATCATCATCATATACCACAATGAAAACTAGGCATAAAATTAATCTAATTGACAAACAATCATTTCCTTTTCTAAAAAAAAAATCCTTTATAAACATTAATTGAATCTAAATTAATAGCACATAAAAAGAAACAAAATAAATATAAAGACTATACTTTATATGTCGAGAAGACAAAACAAATAAAAAGTAAAAGTTTTCATTAAGGAGATTGTAGATTTATTCACTAAAAGATGGAGGATTTTTTTTTAATTAAAGGTTGGACCAAGCCCATTTATTCAAATAAAAAGACCAACAACAGATGGCTTAGGTTCAAAAGTGACCCAAGCCCAAATAAAGAGAAACAAAAAGCAAACAGCTAATATCAAAAAAGGAAATACAGACGGATCTAGAAAGTCTTCTCCGGAGGGATTCCAAGACTCAACTGGAACACAGCTTCTCCGGAAAGCATAGAGCTTGTCCGGCGTCCTTCTCACTTGTCAAGAGGAAATAATAAACGCAATGAGCTTGGGCAGTATCCACCTAGGCCTTCCAAAATCTCAGGAATTCCATGGATCCAGCCCTATAAAGACTTCTTCAGCTCATATCAATCTTCCACCACATCCACCCAAGGTAAGACCCATAAATGAAATAAAATCTTGATTTAATCATTATTGAAAGATGTATATGATAAACCCCCAATTTGTGCAGGTTGTGCTCAAAGGAGCTGATACCACTGCCTGAAATAAAGCATTCACCAGATAACCTCTCCATACTAATCTAAATAGCCACATTTGCGAGAGTGTCGTCTAAATTTGAACTATCGACTGAACCGAAATCTTCCAGTAGCTAAGAACGTTGTTGTTATTGTACTCAAGAATGTTGTCAACTGATCCAAACACTTATTATCATACATCTTGTACCTCTACTATGCTTCATTGATTATTGAATTTTCCATTCTGAAATTTTCTGATTTTGAGATTAGGTATACCCTGTTTGTCAATTTGTAACAATTTTCCTGCTTGTGTTGGTAGCTCAGTATTAGATAAGAACTGAATACTTGTTGTACTTGCAAAACTAAAAAGATGGTTAGTTAAACAATCCACTACATTGTTTCCCTATCTGAAGATATGATTCACCACGACATCCTTATCTTTCAACTTCTTCTTAATGCAACTTATGTCCACTGATATACCCCAAGGTATTTCCCATATTCCTTCAATGAATTTCTTCTAGATAAGAGAGTCTGTCTCCATCACCAGAGGCAGAAGATTGTCATGAACAAAATACTACAACCCTTCTTTAAAAGCTCCCACTTTTGCTTCTAAGGCATTGCATAGCCTCATACTTTCTGTCTCTGCATAGACCAAGTCCACATTGCTATCTCTCACACAAAAGTCCTTTGAGATGAGTGTTAATTTGTCTCTACTAAATCCATCAGAGTTGCATTTATAATATCCTACAAGAGGACATAGCCATCTCACCACTTTGCAAGATAAAATAGGAATGTAATCTTCAAAATATTTGACAATTAGGGGCTATTAATTAGGAATGTTGGTTAGCCAAGGGTATCTAGCTTTAGTCATTAGGCAGATATTCCTATTGATCTCTTTTACCATAGCCTGTCTAGTCATATTTCCTCTATGTTTAATTGTATTTGTTCTTTTACAAAGCTGCCATATAATGAAGAAAAGGACTGATCTAAATAATGGTTTCAGTTTGGGTATGGAATCTGCCCCCACAATTTATAACAAGTCTACCTCATCTCAATAAATGATCCATGAATCCCAGCAACCCCTGAGAATGTTACCCATAAATACTCAGCATCTGGACATGCTACAAATAGGTGATCAAATGTTTTAGGTATGGAGTTGTTACAATACAAAAAATTAACTGTGTCTTCAATTTTATACCTAACCAGAACCTCCCTAATGGGAGCTCTTTGGAACCACATTCTCCATATTAAGAATGAGACTCTAAAAGGAATGCCCTTCTCCCAAATAAACATGATATCCTGCTGAATTTCCTTCCTCTGTCTCATGATGTCCCAAGCACTTTTCACTATAGAGTTTCCTTCACTATTTGGCATCCACCAGTGTTGATCTCTTTCCTCAGAAGTTTTACCCTTACCCAAGACCTTATTCACCTGATCACAGAACTCTTCTTTGAACAATTCTTTCAGCAAATTTTGAATCCAACCATCAGTATCCATCACATCACTTACATCAGCTAACTCATAACATCTGGTATGTGAAATCGGCAAAAAGAAGTGTAAGGCTCCTAATTGAGTCCAATTGTCATGCCAAAGACTAGCCTGACCACCTCTAGCTTCCCACTATATTTCTAGATCTATATTATCTCTAGCATGAAGCATCAACTTCCATACTTGAGATCCTCCTTTACATTCAACTGTTTGAGGACCATGCCTCTTGCAATACACATTCCACATGAAATTAGACCACAAAGTGTTTTTGGTCCTGAAATTCCACCATAATAAAAAGATGGAGGATTGATGCGTGTTTGAGCCTTTGATATGAAGAATCTTATTAGAGAGTGTCCCTTGGAATACGAATTAGTTAGAGATTTGGTATGATATATTAAATATCGAATGAACACAATATTAATTACAATTTACAATTTATTTTGAATTCCATTGAAATTCTTTTTTCAAGAAGAATGACAGTTTCAATAATAATGAGTTATCACGTTAAATATTCCATTGAGATATGTTTTTTTTTTTTAACTTCCAATTTGTTTAAAAGAAAATATACTTATAGTATCATAATAAATAGAAGTTACTTCTTAGTAGTGAATTTCTGTTACTATTTACTCCTCCTAATTTTGATTCAATACCATTACATTTAATAGGTTAAGAACAAAAAAGTTTATTTGGAGCTAATCATCATCATATACATCAAGGAAAACTAGTAACAAAATTAATCTAAGTGACATACAATCATTTCCTTAAAAAAATTATCATTATCAACAATAAATAAATCTAAATTAATAGGACAACAAAAAAGAAAATAACATATAGTGCAATACTTTATATGTAGACAACACAAAATAGATAAAAAATAAATGTTCTTATTAAGGAGATTTGAGGGGTTATTCACTAAAAGATGGAGGATTGATGAGCCTAATCTCATAATCTTTGAGCTCACCTTGAAATTCTTTTTGCGAAATATCTAATATTCATAAATATAAGAAGAAAAAGTATCTTAATTTATTTGGGTCCGGTATTCTTATTGAGACACAATTTAATTAGAATAAAGTCACAAATTTAGGGTAAACATCTTTCCAACCAAGGTTACTCATGTCCAAGACTCAAACCTGACACTTCTGGTTAAGGATGAAGGAATACAAACTTCTACTCCACCACAATCCTTTTTGGTAGGACACATTAAATAAATTCAACATATAGCCAAATATTCAAGAATAAGTAAATTAAGTTATTATTAGTACCAATAATAGTTGTGGTGAGATCTATATGATCCATCTATCCTTAACCAGAGGTCTCGGGTTTGAGCCTTGAGTATGAAGAAAATCTTTTTTGAGATTGTCCCTCAAAACCCGAATTAATTGGGAATACAATATGATAAACTGAAAATCGAGTGAAAAGAATATTAATTGCAATTTAAAATTTATTCAAAATTCCATTAGAACTCATTTATCTAGAAGAATGATCATTTCTATAATAATGAGTTTGCACGTTTAATATTCCATTGAGATATTTTATTTTTTACCTTTCAATGTGTGTTTAAAGTAAATTTTAAATAAATATATAAATATCGCATCAAAATAAATAGTATTTAATTCTTTGTAGTGAATTTTTATTGATATTTACTCCTCCTGATTTTTTATTGAATTCCATGTCATTTAATAGGTTATGAACACAAGCTTTTTATTTGGAGTTATAAAAATCATCATCATACACCGCAAGAAAAGCTAATCACAAAATTAATCTAATTGACAAACAATCATTTCCTTAAAAAAATTATCTGTATTGACACTAAATGAATCTAATTTAATTATACAGAAATAAATAAGATAAAGACGATACTTTGTATAAAGAGAATAGAAAACAGATAAAAAAAATACATATTTTCATTAAGGTCACTAAAAGAAGGAGGAATGATCAGCCTAATCCCATAATATTTAAGTTCACCCTCAAATTCTTTTTACAAAATGTCTAATTTTTGTAAGTAAAAGAACAAAAGGTTTTTTTTACTTTCTTTCTGATATTCTTATTAGGACTCAATTGGGTCCGAATAATGAAAAGTCTCAAATTGAGGGTAAAATTCTTTCTAACAAAGGTAACTCATGCCCAAGACTCGAACCTGGTACTTCTGGTTAAGGATGAAGGAATACTAACTTTTGTTACACCACACTCCTTGTTAGTAGACCACACTCCTTGTTGGTAGAACGCAAAACAAATATCAAACATATTGCCAAATATTATATAGAAAGAAAATTAAGTAATTATTAGTACCAACAATATTGTGGTGGGATATATATGATCCATCCATCCTTAACCAGAGGTCTCGAGTTTGAGCCTTAGGTATGAAGAAAACTTTGTTAAAGAGTGTCCCTTGAAATCCAAATTAGTCGGAGATTCAATATGATATATTGAAATTCGAGTTAACACAATATTAATTACTATTTACAATTTATTGTAAATTCCATGGGAAATCTTTTGTTTAAAAAAATGATAAATTCTATAATAATGAGTTATCACGTTTAATATTCTATTGAGATGTGTTATTTTTAAACTTTCAATATGTGTGTGAAAGAAAATATTAATATGGCATCATAATAAATAGAATTTACTTCTTACTAGTTAATTTCTATTAATATTTACTCTTCCTGATTTTGATTCAAGACCATGACATCTAATTGGTTAAGGACACAATATTTTTATTTGGACCTTCAAAGATCATCATCATCATCTATGCAAGAATAAATTATTTTAACAAATAAAGACGATAGTAAATATTTACATTAATGAGATTAAGGGGTTATTCACTAAAAGATGGAGGATTAGTGAGCCTAATCCCATTATCTTTTCGCTCACCCTCAAGTTCTTTTTGCAAAATTTTTGATTTCATAAGTACAAGAAGAAAATATTTCTTTATTTACATTGTATCCAATATTCTTAGTGGGACTCAATTAGATTCCTGATAATGGAAAGTCCAAAATTGAGGGTAAACCTCTTTTTAACAAAGGTAACTAATGTCCAAGACTCGAAGCTGACACTTCTGGTTAAGGATAACGGAATATTAACTTCTACTCCACCACAATCCTTGGTGGTAAAACACAACAGATAAATCTAACATATTGCCAATATTCAGGAGAAAGTAATTTAAGTTATTATTAGTACCAACAATAGTTGTGGTGGGATATATATGATTCATCAATCCTTAACCAGAGGTCCCGGGTTCGAGCCTTGGGTATAATAAAAATCTTGTAAGAGATTGTCCCTCGAAATCCGAATTAATTGGGTACTCAATATGATATTGTTACGACCCGATTTCTCGAGTCATGATAGCGCCTACCAACCCACCAGTAGGCCAGCCAAGACCCTATCCCAGAACTTAACAGTTATGGGACTGAGGGTGGAAACTAACCTCAACTAAGCGGAAGCATAAATAAGGAACACATAAGAGAAGGAGGAAACTAACCCCAAAACTCATATATACAAAGACACCTCCCAGAACCTGGAAGTCACATGTACAGAACTACTAATGAGAATGCAAGTCCCAAAAGTGGACCACAGAAATGAACTGTCTCGAAAACAAAAGACAAGTCAAAATATAAATACAGAAAGAGATAGGTAATCCCATAATGCCAAGTGCTCACCCTCATCTCCTGAACAGACAGCTGCAGGCTCGAACTCAACGCTAATGACTGGTGCTCGGACCTGCATCACGAAAACAAATGCAGAGTGTAGCATGAGTACCAACAACAGGTACCCAATAGGCATCATAGGCCGACTAAGCAAGAAAGGTAAAAAGAGGTAGACAAGAGAGAATCAAACACAAAAAGAGGTCAACAGAACAGGAATAGAATAACCGGAAAGTAAATCTAAGAATATCAAAACTAAACCCAGCTGGGCCCCCCATAAGACCCGCTAAGTACACTCAAGCATAGACAAACAAGAACCCGAACGGACCCCCATAAGCCCGACAGGTACACTGAAAACTACTTCTACGAGAACTGAGGAAGGACCAACTGCGAACCAGAATCACCAGGTCAACTCAACCAAACGATCAAACCATCTCCAAACTAGATAACAAATCCAGATCTCTATTCATCCCACCTAACCGGCTAGCAACCTCGGGGCCCAATAACATGATATTCAACTGCTCAATAGGCTGTCACTCTGGGGCCCAGCCCATGCCAGACGAGTGAGCCATCTAACACTCCGGGGGCCCTGCCTAGCCAGACGAGTGCGTGGGCTATGTCTACTCCGGAGAGGACCTTAAATCACCTATGTCCAATCTCCCTGCCAGCTAATCACTCCGAGGGCCCTGCCTTGGGCCCAGCCCATGCCAGATGAGTGAGTTAGCTATCACTCCCGGGGGCCCTGGCCTGCCAGTCAGAGTGTGCGGGTCATATTAACTCTTTAGAGGATCTCAACTCTAGGATATCGTGGATCATCATCCACTCTCAATCAACACACACCGCGTGAAACAATCCTAGGCCACTGCAGGCTGATATCCACTCCCGGTAAACCTCAACGAAAACGCGGCCTCGAATATCCCCGACAAGGAGAGGCTAAGCCTCTGATAACGCATCGGCATCGTAGAAGAGGGGAGGAGAAAACAGCAGGATCACCACAACAAAACTAACACACAGCCCAAACTATCATGCCCAAATCTGGTATGCCAGCCTACAAGGACCTAGTCCATTCGAATCGGCGTCGGATACATACCTAAAGTCAATAGGTGCATGGGACTAAGGCAATACTATCCTAACCTATTCTAAGGTCGAAAAGCACAAGAAATCAACTTAGCGAAATACAATAACCCTAACCCACGCATGCAAGAACAGATAACCCATAAACAAATCATCATCACCCCAAGGCCAACAACCCATACTAAAGCATGATACAAGCCCGAAAGTCTAAAAATCAACTCTAAACGAAGAAAATCGGAGAAGAAGGATAGGAATACTTGCTACCCACCCTAGATTCACACGAATCAACCAATATTTACGCATTCAAGCTCAATCTAGGAAGAAGGGAAGTCGTAACCTACCGAAGGCCGATAATGCGCGCTCCAAGTCACTCTGTTGGAACTTTTCCTTTCCAAACGGCCTCATACTGCTGCCACACTGTCAAAAATAGAGTCACAACTTCAGTACGGTCGTTTAGACACTAAAATCATCAAAATCGGAGACAGACCAATTTCGGAGTCAAAATTGGGAAACGTGGGACCCGCTCTGGATATTTTGGAATTGACTCCGTGAAGAGATCCCAAATCCTCTCCCAAACTTGTATTCCAAAACAGAACACCCATCAAGGACTGGATCAGCTCCAAACAACCAACAACAAGAAATGCAAAACTTTACAAACATAGGCTTATGGCAGCAACTTAAGCCTCGAATTCACAGATATCGAGGTGAACCCAACACAAACGGACCACTAACCCACGAAACCAAAGAGAATTTGAACGCTTGGGACTTCGAATCACCGAAAACCGATAAAAGATGAGGGAGATATAAATTTTGGAACTTCTTTCCAAATAAGCCTCGACCTCACTTATAAAGCCACTGCACCCCGCTGACCTCAGCGAACGCGGCCCCTGGCCCGCGAACGCGGAGGGATAACAACCACTGCTCTACGAACATGGTCCTAGCCCCACGAACGTGGAGGGATGGCAAGCAGAGCTCCGTGAACGCATTCCGCGGCCCGCGAGCGCGGAGAAGAAGGCCACCCAGCCTCACAAACCTCCACGAATGCGGAGCAACTCATGCGAACGCGGAGAACAAGACCCCAAACCTCCGCGAACGCGGAGTAGACACACTTACACCTCCGTGAATCCGGAGCCTATCCCGCGAACGCGGAGAGGAAATGTGTCTGCAGATATCAGCTGCACCCGCTGAGTTTTGGACAATTCCAAAACTCCGACGGGGTGTTCGAAATTTGTTCGGAACTCCGTGCACGCAAATGAGATATGCTACTCCATCAAATTCGATGATTCGAACTCAATGGCGCAGTCAAAAATTCCATATGAGGTCGTTCGATGAAAACTGGGTCCCATACCCAATGGGCGATTTTAACCAAATTCTACCGGAGGCCTCGGAATTTGATCGGGAGCTCCCAGAAGTTCTCGAAGGGTCATTCTAGACCAAACTCGGCATTTCGAAACTAACCGCGCTAACAGAATTCTCATCCGAGTGCGTTTACCTAGAATGTTGACCAAAGTGAACTTTAAGCCAAATTTCGAAGGCTAAGAAGTGGACCACAGAAACAAGCTGTCTCAAAAGCAAAAGACAAGGCAAGATATGTAATAGAAGGAGACGGGTAATCCAGAACGCCATGTGCTCACCCTCGTCTCCGGAACAGACCGCTGCAGGCTCGAACTCAATGCTTATAGCTGGTGCTCAGATCTGCATCACGAAAACATATGCAGAGTGTAGCACGAGTACCAATACAACAGGTACCCAGTAGGCATCATAGGCCGACTGAGCAAGAAAGGTAAAGATGAACTGAAAAGATAGAATCTACAATAACAGAGGTCAAGTGAAAGCGAAACAAAGCACACGATTGCACCGGAAATAAAACTAAGTACATCTAATCTAAACCTAACTGGACCCCATAAGCCCAGTAGGTACACTCGTGCATAAGTTTAAATAACCGAACGGACCCCCATAAGTCTGACAGGTACACAGAAGAGCTATTCTACGGAAATGAAGGATGACCTGAACCACGAATCGAATTCACCAACCAACTCAACCAAACCAACCAGCCAACTCCAAAGCCTTAGTACTCCGCTGCCTAATCAGCCAACACTCCCGAGGGTCCCTACCCAAGCCAGTATAGTGCGCCAGTACTCCCGGGGGGCCTACCCAAGCCAGTAGAGTACGCTGGACAACCCAAGTACCTCATATCCAATAACCTTGAAACGGAACACCTAGCCAATCCCAAGCATTAATACTCCGCTGCCCAATCAGCTAACACTCCTCGAGGCCCTACCCAAGCCAGTAGAGTGCACCGGTACTCCCGGGGGCTTTGCCCAACCAGTACAGTACATTGGACAACCCAAGCATCTCATATCCAATCGTCCATTTCACCAATACTCCTGGGGCCCTACCCAGCTAGTAGAGTATGCGGGGCCATCCAAATTACTTCAACATCAAGCCAAGGTGGATCGCCGTCTACTATAAACCACAGTACCGTCGAACTGATGTCGAAACCTCCAAAACCCGAGGAGAAACAACACGCCTCCGATGACCCATCGGCACCACAGAAAGGGGAGAGAGGACATAAGGATCACAAACAATACGAAATTACAATCAGGCTCAACTATCAGACCCAAGTCTGCTATTCCAGTCTACAAGAACCTAGTCCATCCGAATCGACGTCGGATACATACCAAAGTCAACAGGTACATGGGTCTAAGTCAACTCTAACCTAACCTAATCTAAGGCCCAAGATATAACGCAATATAAATAAACAGCCAACCAAAACTACGCATGCAACAACCAATAAACAGCCCAACAAATAATTCACAAATATCCACAGATAAACAACCCCTCCGATAGCATGGTTCTAACCCCAAAACAGCCCAAAAATCGACCCTAAAGCAAGAAGTTGGAGAAGAAGAGAAGAAATACTAGCTACCCAGTCTAGATTCACACAAATCAGCATGCATTTACACAATCAAGCTCAATCTAAAGGAAGGGAAGCCTTAACATACTAGAAGGCCGACCGCGCGCGCTTGAAATCATTCTGGCAGAGCTTTTCCCTTTCGAACAGCCTCGGATTGCTTCCACACTATCAAAAATAGAATCACAGCATCAACACGGTCATTTAGACACAAATCATCAAAATCGGAGAGAAACCAATTTCAGAGTCAAAATCTAGAAATGTGGGATGCGCTCCGCAATTTCTTGAATTGACTCCGTGAAGAGGTCCTGAACCCTCCCCCGAGCTTGTGTTCCAAAACTGGACACCTCTCCAGGCTCGAAATAGCTCCATGCAACAACATATAAATATGCAAAACTTATCACAAAAAGAGACTTGGGGCAGCCACTTACAACGTAGATACACCACAATCGGAGACTTTCCGACATGCTCTAGACAGTCCCCCACACAGCCAATAAGATTCCGAGCACCTGGGACTTCGAATCACCCAAATCAGAGCTCTAGAACTCGAGATGTCGAAGTTTGAAAATGAGGGCAGAATCTGATTTTTCGCTATTTAAATAGCAGCAGTTCTGGTCGCTAAAAGGTATTTCTAGTCGCTAAAAGGCTAAATTCTGGTCGCTAAAGGTCTGGACCAGCAATACCAGATTTTGCTATTTTTCAAAGTCTCCGAACGGATCCTCGGAATTCGTTCGGGACCCGATGAAAATAAACCAGATATGCTACCCCACTAAATTTGACATTTCAGACTCAATGGCGTAGTCAGAATTTCCATACGATGTCGTTTCGACAAAAGGTGGGTCCCACACCCAAAGCGCCAATTTGGCCAACTTCTACCGAGGGCCTCAGAATTAGATCAGAAGCCTCGAGAAGCGCACAAAGGGTCATTCTAGACCAAACTCGGCATTCTGAAACTAACCGCTCTAACAGAATTCTCATCCGAGCGCATTTTCCAAGAATGTTGACCAAAGTCAACTTCAAGCCAAATTTCAAAGGCTAAAGAGCCAAATGGCCCCAAAGTCACACCGGAAGCCTCGGGACTCAGGCCAATTATGCTTCTAGCCTAATTTGGCCGCTTCGGAGCTAATGGAACCGTCAGAATATCCTTCTGAGGTCCTTTACCTGAGGTTATGATCGAAATCAACTTTTCAGGCTTCAAAAGCTTCAAAAGCTCCAAAACAAGAAAACAGGCACAAAACCCAAACGAATGACCAGGCAACAGAACCTACAGTGCCAGCAAGTCAAAAATGACTTGGGGTCTCTACAGGAATGATCTAAACAACAAAATAGAGGCACAAACACACAAATGACCAGAAGGGTCATTACACCAAGCCAGTAGAGTGCCCAGGCACGATGACTCCGGGAACCCAAATCCAAAACGAAACAACCAACCAATTTCAAAAGCCTTAATACTCCGCTGCCCAATTAGCTAAAACTCCCAGGGGCCCTACCCAAGCCAGTAGAGTGCGTTGGTATTCCCGGGGGCCTTACCCAAGCCAATAGAGTACGCTGGATAACCCAATCATCTCATACCCAACCGCCCACTTTGCTAATACTCCCGGGGGCCCTACCCAAGCCAGTAGAGTACGTGGGGCCGTCCAGGTATCCAAACCACCAAGCTAACGTGGATCGCCATCCACTGCCAACCACAGTACCGCCGAACGATCTCGAAACATTCGATAGCCAAGGGAAAAACAACATGCCTCCGATGACCCATCTGCACCACAGAAATGGGGAGAGAAGCTAGAAAGGCACACCACACAAAGCCCAAACCGGACTCAAACTATCACACCAAAGTCTGTTATGCTAGTCTACAAGGACCTAGTCATCAGAATTGACGTCGGATACATACCACGGTCAAGCATGTGCATGGGCCTAAGTCAATACTATTCTATCCTAAACTAAGGACAAAGATAAACTCCAATACAATAAACAGCCAACAAGACAATCCGCACACAACAACATATAAGCAATCCAACAGCTAATCACAAAACACCGATAAGCAACCCCTCCTCTAACATGGTACTAACCCCAAAAATAACCCGAAAATTAAACCTAAAGCAAGAATTCAGAGAAGAAGAATAGAAATACTAGCTACCCACCCCAGATTCACAAAAATTAGCATGCATTCACACATTCAAGCTCAATCTAAGGGAAGGGAAGCCGTAACCTACCAAAATGGCGACCGCGTGCGCTCAAAATCACTCTGCCGGAGCTTTTCCCTTTCAAACAGCCTCAGAACGCTGCTATGCTTTAAAAAACATAATAAAGCATCAGTACGACTGGTTAGACACTAAGATCAACAAAAATGGAGACGGACCAATTTTGGAGTCAAAAATCAGAAAATATGGGACCCACTCCTGAAATCCCAGAATTGACTTCATGAAAATATCTTAAACCTTCCCCTGAACCTATGTTCCAAAACACGACACAATTCGAGGTTCGAAACAGCCAACAACACAAAGAAACAAAAGATGCAAAACTTTACACCATAAACACATGATAGCAACTTACGCCTGAAATTCACTGGAATCGGAGACTACCCAACACCCTCTACTCAACTACACACGAAGTTAACAAACTTCTGAACACACAAGACTTGGAATCACCGGAAACCTATTTAAGATGAGAAAGATATGAAATTTCTAACTTCCTTGAACAACTAATCCGACTGCCCTTTATATACACTACCAGTCGCTGACCTCCACCAACGCGGAGGGAAAATAATTATACCTCCACAAATGCATCTAGGGGCCCGCGAATGTGGAGAAGCAACACACAGAACTCTGCAAACGCAGCCATTGGCCCGCGAACACGGAGAGAGAAGATCCACACCTTCGCGAACGCAGAAAAGAATATCACACACCTCCGTGAACTTGGAGCCAAGCCTACGAACGTGGAGAAGAGATGGGTCTGCAACATCAGTTGTGCACCACCTGAGTTTGGGCATTCCCAAAACTCCGATAGGGTGCTCGGGATTCGTTCGGAACCCCGTGCATGCAAATGAGATATGCCACCCCATCAAATTCGGCATTCAAAACTCAATGTTGTAGTCGAAATTGCCATACGAGGTCGTTTCGACAAAAAGTGGATCCCACTTCCCAAGTCCCAATTTAGCCAACTTCAACCGAGGACCTCGAAATTAGCCTCAAAGCCTCGAGAAGCGTACAAAGGGTAATTTTAGACCAAACTCGGTATTCCAGAATTAATCGTGCTGACAGAATTCTCATCCGAGCGTGTTTACAATGAATGTTGACCAAAGTCAACTTCAAGCCAAATTTCAAAGGCTAAAGAGCCAAATGGCCCCGAAATCCCATCGGAAGCCCCTGGACATGGGCCACCCATGCTTCTAGCCTAATTTTGTCGCTCCGGAGCTGATGGAAACGTCATAATTCCCTTCTGAGGTTGTTTACCTGACATTATGATTGAAATCAACCTTTCAGGAATCAAGAGCTCCAAAATAGAAAAACAGGCACAAAATCCAAACGAACGACCAGACAACCGAACCTACAGTGCCAGCAAGTCATAAGTGACTTAGGGTCGCTACAGGAAAACTCTAAACGAAAGGAAAAAGGCACAAATACACAAATGACCTTAAGGGTCATTACAAATAGTTGTGGCGATATGTATATGATCTATCCATCCTTAACCAGAGGTCTCAAGTTTAAGCCTTGGGTATGAAGAAAATCTTGTTAGAGAGTGTCCCTTAAAATCTGAATCAGCCGGGAATACAATATGATATATTGAATACCGAGTGAAAATAATATTAATTATAATTTATAATTTATTCTAAATTCCATTGGAACTCTTTTATCTAGATTAATGATTATTTCTATAATAATGAGTTGTCATGTTTAATATTCCATTGAGATATTGTAATGACCCGGTTGCTCATTTTTATTTTTTTATAAAATTACCATTTTACCCCTCCCAATATTGGCTTCGAGTCACTTTTGAAATTTCTTTCAAGTTACCAGTTAAAAGATGTGAATTTTTAGAAATTTTTATATTGAAAGGCTAAAGTTGCTAAAAATTAGTTTTTGTTTCTTTTGGAGTTTTGAGTGTCGGATTGGAATTGTGTGGATTCCATCAGTTTCGCAATGTGGAAATTGGTCTAAGAGAGTTTTCGGTTTTAGGTTCGGAGTCTTTTTGAGGATTGGAGGTCCTCAGTTGGAAAATTATGGAATTTAGCCTTTGAATTGATTTTGGTCAACATTCAGGGTTTGGATTCTCGGATCAGAATTTCGAGAGTTCAAGAGAACGATGAAGGGGGATGATCCTTGGCCTAGATGACGTCTTGGTTGAATTTTTAAAGGCCCCAAGCTTGATTTGGCCTCTTTAGGCGTTATGTTCATTTCTTGCGGCTTTCACGAGTTTCAGGTCAAGAAGACCTCAGATTTGTGTTTCAATGGTTCAATTGAAACCAGAATGTCAAGTATAGTCAATTTGCATATATGGTTTGTGTGTATGAGGTTCCGAATGAATCCGAAGAGACCATTCGATGAATTTGAGCTTGGCTAATTTTTGTTGTTGCTGGTGTCTATTGACCTCTACATTCGTGGAGGGGATTCCCACATCATGAAGGGTAGAGGGTTTGGCTACCGTGTTTACGGAGAATTTCCCACATTCACAGAGGGTCGAGGTTACTGACCTCCGCATTTGTGGAGAAGCTCCCATGTTTGCAGAGCTCTTTAATGTGCTATCCGTCCGCATCGCGAGGACCCCGGGACAGAATGTTTTTCAAAATTCGGGGTTTCAACCCAATTTCACCATTTTTGAGTTTTGGGATCTTTGAAGTGGCGATTTGAACAAGGTTTTTGAGATGAAATATTTGGGTAACGATTCCTAACCTTAATTCCTCAATTACCTATTATTATTTATGAATTTAAGTGTTCAAATCAAGGTTTTGAAATGAAAAATTGGGTTCATATTCAAGAACCCAAAAACTTAGTAACATGGTGATTTTGATATGATTTTAACTCCTATTTTGAAATGGTTTTCACGAATGAGTTCCAAATGCCATGGGTAATGTTTTCAAGTAAAACTTTTCAAATTTTAACCTCTATTTTGGAATTTGTTTTTTGAGTTGATCTACCCATTTTTCTAAATGTATGAATTGGATATTGTTATTTTTGAAATCTTATTGTGAATACTTGATTGAACTAGATTTTGAGGCTTTGGATATTGTTCAGAAGGAGAAGACCCAATTCTTGGATTGACTATTTGATTTAATTGAGGCAAGTGACTTCCTAAACTTTGAAAATCTAGTTGATTCGTGTATTTCCCTTCATTACGTGTGTTGGGGAGTAATGGGAATGAGGTTAAGGGTTCATTATTCCACTTGTTTAACCTTAATGAATAAAAACGGGATTAAATAAAAGGCCACGTGTGGATTATGATACTTTTGAATTTGCCTTGTTGTGAGCCCTAATGCATTGATTGATGAAATGTCTTGATGGCATCATTGTGGACTTGAATTGCTTGAGTTATTATGTCTTCCTTGTGGTGTGAGATTTCTTATCTCTTCCTTGTGGTGTGAGATTGCTTACCCAAGACCTTAATCACCTGATCAAAGAACTCTTCATTGAACAATTCTTTCAGCAAATTCTGAATCCAGCCATCAGTATCCATCACATAACTTACATCAGCTAACTCATAACATCTGGTATGTGAAATAGGCAAAAAGAAGTGTAAGGCTCCTAATTGAGTCCAATTGTCATGCCAAAGACTTGCCTGACCACCTCTAGTTCCCACCATATTTCTTGATCTATATTATCTCTAGCGTGAAGCATTAACTTCCATACTTGAGATCCTCCTTTCCATTCAACTGTTTGATGACCATGCCTCTTGCAATACTTATTCCACATGAAATTAGACCACAAAGTGTTTTTGGTCCTGAAATCCCACCATAATAAAAAAAATGGAGGATTGATGAGCCTAATCTCATAATATTTGAGCTCACCCTCAAATTCTTTTTTACAAAATGTCTGATTTTCGTAAGTATAAGAAGAAAAGGTTTGTTTTTACTTGGTGTCCGGTATTCTTATTAACATTCAATTAGATTTGGATAATGGATAATTTCAACTTGAGGGTAAACCTCTTTCTAACAAATCTAACTCATACCAAAGACGCGAATTTGACACTTCTAGTTAAGGATGAAAGAATATTATCTTCTACTCCACCACAATCTTTGTTGGTAGAACACAACAACTTAATCCAATATATTGCTAAATATTCAAGAGAAAGTAAATTAAGTCATTATTAGTACGAACAAAAGTTGTGGTGGGATGTATATGATTTATCCATCCTCAACCAGAGGTCTTGAGTTTGGGCCTAGGGTATGAAGAAAATGTTGTTAGAGAGTGTTCCTCAGAATCCAAATTATTCGAGGATTCAATATGATATATTAGAACCGAGAGAAAACAATATTAATTACAATTTACAATTTATTCTAAAGTCCATTGAAACTCTTCTATCTAGAAGAATGATAAATTCTATAATAATGAGTTAACACATTTCATATTCCATTGAGATATGTTATTTTTAACCTTTCAATATGTGTTTAAAAGAAATTTTAAATGAAACTGTAAATATGACATTAGAACATATAGAATTTACTTTTTACTAGTCAATTTCTATTAAAATTTACTCCTCTTGATTATGATTCAATACCATGCCATTTAATAATTTAAAAACATGAGATTTTTATTTGGAGCTATAAAATCATCATCATATACTACAATGAAAACTAGGCATAAAATTAATCTAATTGACAAACAATCATTTCCTTTTTGAAAATTTTTTTCTTTATAAACATTAATTGAATCTAAATTAATAGAACATAAAAAAGAAACAAAATAAATATAAAGACGATACTTTATATGTAGAGAAGACAAAACAAATAAAAAGTAAAAGTTTTCATTAAGGAGATTGTAAAGTTATTCACTAAAAGATGGAGGATTTTTTTTTTAATTAAAGGTTGGGGCAAACCCATTTATTCAAATAAAAAGACCAACAACAGATGGCTTAGGTCCAAATGTGACCCAAGCCCAAATAAAGAGAAACAAAAAGCAAACAGATAATATCAAAAAAGGAAATACAGACGGATCTAGAAAGTCTTCTTCGGAGGGATTCCAAGACTCAACTGGAACGCAGCTTCTCCGGCAAGCATAGAGCTTGTCCGGCGTCCTCATCACTTGTCGAGAGGTGATAAGAAACGCAATGAGCTTGGGAAGTATCCAACTAGGCCTTCAAAAATCTCACGAATTCCATGGATCCAAACCTATAAAGACTTCTTCAGCTCATATCAATCTTTCGCCATATCCACCCAAGGTAAGACCCAGAAATGAAACAAAATCTTGATTTGATCATTATTGAAAGATGTATCTGATAAACCTCCAATTTGTGCAGGTTGTGCTCAAAGGAGCTGATACCATTGCCTCAAATCAAGTGTTCACCAGGTAACCTCTCCGTACTAATCTAAATAACCACATTTGCGAGAGTGTCGTCTAAATTTGAACTGTCAACTGAACCAAAATCTTCAAGTAGCTAAGAATGTTGTTGTTATTGTACTAAAGAATGTTGTCAACTGATCCAAATACTTATTATCATACATCTTGTACCTCTACTATGCTTCACTGATTATTGAATTTTCCATTCTGGAATTTTCTGATTTTGAGATTAGGTATACCTTATTTGTCAATTTGTAACAATTTTCCTGCTTGTGTTGGTAGCTTAGTATTAGATAAGAACTGAATCCTTGTTGTACCTACAAAACTAAAAACATGGTTCGTTAAACAATCCACCACATTGTTTCCCTCTCTGAAGATATGATTCACCACGACATCCTTATCCTTCAACTTCTTCTTAATGCAGCTTATGTCCACTGATATACCCCAAGGTATTTCCCATATTCCTTCAATGACTTTCTTCTAGATAAGAGAGTCTGTCTCCATCACCAGAGGCAGAAGATTTTCATGAACACCATACTACAACCCTTCTTTGAAAGCTCCCACTTTTGCTTCTAAGGCATTGCATAGCCTCATACTTTCTGTCTCTGCATAGACCAAGTCTACATTGCTATCCCTCACACAAAAGGCCTTTGAGATGAGTGTTAATTGTTCTCTACTAAATCCATCAGAGTTGCATTTATAATATCCTACTGGAGGACATAGCCATCTCACCACTTTGCAAGATAAAATAGGAATGTAATCTTCAAAAAATTTGACAATTAGGAGCCAATAATTAGGAATGTTGGTTAGCCAAGGGTATCTAGCTTTAGCCATTAGGCAGATATTCCTATTGATCTCTTTTACCATAGCCTATCTAGTCATATTTCCTCTATGTTTAATTGTATTCCTTCTTTTACAAAGCTGCCATATAATGAAGATAAGGACTGATCTAAGTAAAGATTTCAGTTTGGGTATGGAATCTGCCCAAATAATTTATAACGAGTTTACCTCATCTCAATAAATGGTCCATGAATCCCAGCAGCCCCTGAGAATGTTACCCATAAATACTCAGCATCTGGACATGCTACAAATAGGTGATCAAATGTTTTAGGTATGGAGTTGTTACAATACACACAATTAACTGTGTCTCCAATTTTATACCTAACCAGAACCTCCCTAATGGGAACTCTTTGGAACCACATTCTCCTTATTAAGAATGAGACTCTAAAAGGAATGCCCTTCTCCCAAATAAACATGATATCCTGCTGAATTTCCTTCCTCTGTCTCATGATGTCCCAATCACTTTTCACTATAGAGTTTCCTTTACTATTTGGCATCCACCAGTGTTGATCTCTTTCCTCAGAAGTTTGACCCTTACCCAAGACCTTATTCACCTGATCACAAAACTCTTCATTGAACAATTCTTTCAGCAAATTTTGAAGCCAACCATCAGTATCCATCACATAACTTACATCAGCTAACTCATAACATCTGGTATGTTAAATAGGCAAAAATAAGTGTAAGGCTCCGAATTGAGTCCAATTGTCATGCCAAAGACTAGCCTGACCACCCCTAGCTTCCCACCATATTTCTTGATCTATATTATCTCTAGTGTGAAGCATCAACTTTCATACTTGAGATCCTCCTTTTCATTCAACTGTTTGAGGAGCATGCCTCTTGCAATGCTTATTCCACATGAAATTAGATCACAAAGTGTTTTTGGTCCTGAAATTACACCATAATTAAAAGATGGAGGATTGATGAGCCTAATCTCATAATATTTGAGCTCACCCTCAAATTCGTTTTTACAAAATTTCTAATTTTCGTAAGTACAAGAAGAAAAGGTTTTTTTTACTTGGTGTCCGGTGTTCTTATTGGGATTCAATTAGATTTGGATAATGGATATTTTCAAATTGAGGGTAAACCTCTTTCTAACAAAGGTAACTCATGCCCAAGACTCGAATCTGACACTTCTAGTTAAGGATGAAAGAATATTATCTGCTACTCCACCACAATCTTTGTTGGTAGAATACAATAACTTAATCCAACATATTGCTAAATATGCAAGAGAAACTAAATTAAGTTATTATTAGTACCAACAATAGTTGTGGTGGGAAATATATGATCCATCCATCCTTAACTAGAGGTCTCGGGTTTGAGCCTTGGATATGAAGAATTTTATTAGAGAGTGTCCCTTGTAATTCGAATTAGGTAGAGATTCAGTATGATATATTGAAAATCGAATGAACACAATATTAATTACAATTTACAATTTATTTTGAATTCCATTGGAATTCTTTTTTCAAGAAGAATGATAGTTTCTATAATAATGAGTTATCACATTAAATATTCCATTGAGATATGTTTTTTTTTTTAACATCCAATTTGTTTAAAAGAAAATATAAATATACTATCATAATAAATAGAATTTACTTCTTAGTAGTGAATTTTTGTTACTATTTACTCCTCCTAATTCTGATTCAATACCATTACATTTAATAGGTTAAGAACACAAAATTTTATTTGGAGCTAATCATCATTATATACAGCAAGGAAAATTAGTAACAAAATTAATCTAAGTGACATACAATCATTTCCTTAAAAAAATTATCATTATCAACAATAAATAAATCTGAATTAATAGGACAAAAAAGAAAATAACATACAGGATGATACTTTATATATAGACAACACAAAATAGATAAAAAATAAATGTTCTTATTAAGGAGATTTGAGGGGTTATTCACTAAAAGATGGAGGATTGATAATCCTAATCTCATAATCTTTGAGCTCACCCTCAAATTCTTTTTGAAAAATATCTAATTTTCATAAATATAAGAAGAAAAAGTATCTTAATTTATTTGGTGTC